>WPIO01000048.1:1347500-1620000 GCA_009760855.2 Cristatella mucedo | reverse complement strand
TTTTGCTTCAGCTGCCTACAGCGACTCTGCGGCCGCGGCCAACGGCGGCGAGTACGAGAACGAGCCGGCACCGAGGCCCGAGGGCGTCATCAGCTCGACAGACCGCAACGATGCAGACGAGCTGCCGGAGAACGGCCTGGCGCAGAGCGTGCTGTCCAAGTTTAAGTCGCTGGAAGCGCAAAAAGCCAGCGACTATCAGCCGTCAGGAGTGGGAAGCAAGGTAAGCATGCTGCCACCACCTTCTTGAGGCCTGCTACTTCTAGCTCCCAGCCAGATGCTGCTGCTGCTGCTGCTGCTGCGATCACTACTGACGAGGCCAGGCAGCTGCTGAGCCGGTGGGGGGCCCACTTTGCCGCAGCATTTCCGTGTTGCAGCTGGCTATCGCCAGATGTCTTGTTCCTTTCCCAAGGCAGTTGACGCTCCTGTTGTTCTCCGTGATGCTTCTCGTCCTGAGCACGACCTGGCTGAGGGCGTGAGCTGTGAGGTTCCGGTTGTCCATCTCGATGAAGCTTGGCAAAGCAATGTCGGATTGTCCTCGGCCGACCTCGTCAACGTTGGCGTGGTGGAGTCGAAGTGTTTCGCCGAGGGCAGCCGGCTGACACAGCCAACTGGGCAAGATGGGAGTGGCAGCGTCAAACTCGTGTGCGTCGATGGCATCTTCTCATCGACAGAGCGTGTTCCAAACCCAACGGCTGCCATTGAGGATAACAGCAGCCGTACTCCGGCTTTGTGCAGCGGCTTTCTGCAGGCCACCGCGGCGCCGTCCGATGGCAGCAGCACGATGACTTTTGGTCAGGCAGAGCTCCCTGCTGCTGCTGTTGCTCCTGTCAGTTTTCCTGCCTCAGTTTACTATCCTGACAAAACGACCGGTCATTTTCCGGATGACACAATGGTCCCTTCGGTGCCGCCTGAAGCCCTGTTGCATTCGCCCACTCCACCTAGCACGCATCCAAGGCATGACCTGCCCAACCCGACTGCCTCCAATGCTCAGCTGCTCGGTGGCGGTGTGAGCAGCTACAGCTGGGGTGACCACTCCTCCTGCATGGCCCCTCATCCCACTTTGATGGCTGTCAAGCCGGTGTTTTCTCCTTGCGACGTCAATATGCCTGCCTCAGTTTATGGCTATGTTGCCCCTGACCTCGACGAATCTGTTCTGGCAGCTGCAATCGTTGTACCACTATCTGTGCCGATAGAAGATAGGATGCAGTGGCCACAGTCAATCTCAAATAAAGACCCGTGCAGCTCCATCAGATCGGCCCTGTCAAGCAGCGACATCGAGTGTGAGATCATTGAATCTACACTGCCTGCATCACCTGAACTACCATCGCCTTCAGACAGTGATCGAACTCTGGAATTAGGGGCTGAAAGTGAAGGCTACGTGGCTGCAGTCAGCTCATGGTCTGCAGAGGGTGCTGCTGAAGAGGCTGCATTGGATGTCGTACCTTTGGAGGACAATGGCTCTATCGAGTTAGTCGGTAGTAGTGAGCAGGTGTTAACCATAGCCGGTTCACCTTACATCATCAATGCGACTGTGCCAGGTGTGATGAACCCGGACGATTCGACTTCAAGAGCTGCAGGCCATCTAATAACCAGTGAAAGTGAGCAATTATGCAACGTCACCGATGATTTACATGCAGATCTAGATTGCAGCTGTTGTGCCCGGCACGATACGACTATTTGTCCCGGGATAATCATGGACGTACTGATGTATGGCTCGAGAGCACAGGATAAATGCACTCACTGCAGCTCTGAAGATAAGGCCTTTTCTCACAGCCTATTTAATGCTGGGGAATCTGCATGTCGCGATACAGAAATGCCACAAAGCTCTATTAACCTGACATTTCCTGGTGAAAAATCCAAGATGAGTGCTGAGGACGATGATAAATGCTGCCTGAAAACAAGTTCTGATGCGTCGACACTAGTTAATAGCTCACAGTCGTCTATGAGCATCGACAGAAGTGACCATGGCAATGTGTACACTAGCAGTTTGCAACTCGAGAAGGGCTGCAATAATTTAGATGATTTTGCGACTGTTGTTGGAACCGACTGCACAAATCTGACTGATGGTCATAGTGGTGATGATGATGACCTTGTCTTGCAACTTGAAAACCAGTTGGAGTGTGGAAATTTACCAACGGTATTTCTACATAACTGTCAGCCTGGAGACAAGAACCATCCCATAAAAACCAATATTCAAGACGAATCATTGCAAACTCTTAACCCACAGGATAATACCCTGGATGGTGACACCCGCATTGCTGCTGAAGCTGAGGATTCGAATGTTCCCTGTGAAAAAATAATCCACCAGAAAGATCTGAGTGAACTTCAGCCTACCTCAAACCCGCTGGCACCACTGCTTCAGGCTGAGAGTGGCATGCTGTGCAGCACCCAAGCTAGCAGACAAGTTGAGCTTGAGTCGGTCCAGGCAGGATCGGCACCGTATGGTCAGCTTTGCTCTATCGTACCCAGGCAGCTGATAATTAGCAGCAGTGATGATGAAGTGGCAAGAGCAGGCAGCAGTTTGTCTAGTGAGGAATCGATGCTTCTGTTCTTTCCTCAGGCATCGGCAGTGGAATCCGATGGATGTGCTGGTGTCAGTGGCCGGTTTCCCTTGAATCAGTTGTATTCACATGCAACGGTTGTTGCTGGTGAAGTACCAGGAACAAGCATTGTAGGTGCCACGACCCTTCACGTGGTACCCGAGGGAACAGTTATGATTTCAGCCACCTCAGCCATATCCTTTCAAAGTAAATGTAACGAAGCATGCAGTGAAGCAGGAGGCTCTGAGGCTGAAGAAGGAGTCGCTGCCAAAAGTGATGATACGATGCAGCAGACGCAGGCCCAGGAGGCCTGTCAATCGGACAAAGCCAGTGCATTAGTGAGCGATGGGCATGATTGCGCCGAAAACATGGGTATGCACCTCATCGATGGTGCACAGAGAATAGCCAAACTGTGTAGCCGGCCTGACAGCTTGACATGCCGGTTTCAAGACTCAGTGCTGCTAAGTGATTTTACCAGCACAGGAGCACTAGCCGACAGTGTAAGCAATCCTGCGTGTCAGCTCATCTCGTCGTGCCGCAGCCCGCCTAGTACACCAGTTAATCCGGATGACGATCCAGCTACGTGTCAGCTAGCAGAGAAGAATTTCGTCGATGGCTACTCCCATCTACTTGCCGAATTGAGGATTGATGGTGTCAAAATGGGTGCTTCTTTTCAAACTTACTTGTCGGATGACTACATGCACAGTTTCCAAGGACAGGGAGTGGCTCAAACGTCAGCAGCTGAGCAAGTAGACTCTAATAATGCTGGGCCTATTCAAAGCAATTTTCTGGATGAAGAAAGAACTCACGCACGCAGTGTCTGCATGCCTCACGAGTCATCTTTGGATAGTGCAGACCTTAGCCGTGGTGGTGTTGACAGCTTGTCCTCGAGTGCAGCCATTGCTGTACAGCTGGCTGAGCTTGAAATACCTCTGGATGGCGAGAGCCCTTGCTGGACGACTGCCGTTGCCTTGCATGCTGTCATGTCTTCAGCAGAGACTAATGTTAACAGCCCCCAGCTTCACCAACCTCATTCGGACCAAAGCCTTCTAGAGGGTCATCCACGGAGTATTGGAGAACCTAATGCCTACACCTGTGTTGCCGGGTGGGATTACGCTTTGGAATCGCTTCAACTGTTAAAATCAGACGACAATCTTGTTAAGCTAGATGTCGCACGTGCGTTTAATGATTCTGGACCAGATCCTGCTCTGTCTTGCACTACAACTAGTCCACTGGTCACTGAAGGCAAAGAGGTTGTCGGCTCCTATACCGAAAGTAAAGCCATTCAAAATCCATGCCAGGATGAGCCAGTACCAATGCAGGGAGCTGATCCATTGGAAATACACAATGTTCGTGAATATGGGGCTGTTTCTGATGCAGCCTTTTGTTTTGCCCTCGATTCGGACCAGGTTCAACATTCTGAACATACCAGTATGAATGCAGATAGTATTGCTTCAACTCCTACTTACACCGAATGCCAGAATCATGATCGAGATGAAAGTTCACAGGTTGGCACGGAGAAGCAGTCACAGACTGAGCATAGTGCACCTCACTTGGAGACAGTGACAATGCAGCTCTATGTTTGCTTGACAGATTGTGGCACAATTCCAGATTTGACCACTACTGGTATAGTAACTATATCTTCAACGGAGGCCATGCTCGAATCAGCTGAAACCATTGTACCAGGGTACCAGAACCACGGTACTAGGTGCCACCAGCCATCCCAGCTAACTGACAATACTAGTGAGGTCATAGCTGACTCCTACTCCAGTGATTACAATACTGCACATGGCTACCACGCAAATGTTGGTGGGCTATATTCCGGCTGTGATCGAACGAGCATCTTTGCTGGTGTAGCCAGTCTCCAAGACTCTGTCCCGACAGCCAGGTCAACTACTACATTAGTGGACTCGGAACTCAGTGAATCTGCAGCACTAGCTAATGTCAGTCTTTTGCTACAGGACAAACATTTTTCCTGCAAATTGTCGTCGTCAGCACAAAATTGCACGAACCTTAGCGATCAACATGTGTCTCCAACCATGGCCTCATACGATGAATCCTTACAATCTATTGCTGATACGCCGAAGCAGGGAGGTATGCAATCCGATAGTGTCGACAAGTGTGTAGAAGGTGATGATACGACCATGACCTTGAAGATACCCTCAGTTCTGAATGCAGATACTGACAGCAGCAGTACCTTGATGCCATCAGCAGTGGCTTCTGCAGTTATTGTTTCACCATTTGATGCTATCTATACGAGTGAACAAACTTCATCTGGTTTGGCAGTTCATTCGACCACAGCTAGCACCAACGGTGTGAGCCGCAGTCAATCATTCGAGACTGCTAGTGAAGAGATCGTGCTTGCACTCATCCCATCAGATCCTGTTGCTGTTCGTGAGCCTGTTTCACCTGAGGTCGGAGCTTACCCGAGACAAATTGAGTTGGCAAAATTATCTTTAGACCAAACGCACGAGCAGAGTTTTCACCCAGAGCTTTGCAGCAGTTCTACCACCAACCACCTACCTAACGAATCCATCCTTGCTCTGAGTAGCGACATTGAAACCACAACTAAATCGTGCAGTTCAAGCAGGAACGATGTTTCGAATGATCTTCGTCAGCACCCAGGAAGTCTTTCCGATATTGAGCCCTTCTCTTCTTCTGCGGGAGTTCCATCATTAGAAGCAGCCGACCTGTCTGCCAATGAGCCGATATCCACAGAGACTCAGCCGATAACCAACCAGCAGCTAGCCCAGATAGCAGACATAATGTTTTTCACGGAGTCTGAGGAGAGACAAGAGGCTGATGACAACTTCACACACACCGAGTCAGCTGCCACTGCTGACTTGCTCTCTGGTCCAACAGAAGTGAGTGGTGCTAATGGTTCAGGCATCTCCGGTGAGCAGATAGCAGAGCATGTTGACATGCAGCCCAGTTCAAGGCCAGCATAAGTAGACCAGCTAGGCAGCTCTGCTACATACCAAGCTGGAAATTAGTGCTTGGCCTATATTGAGAACATGGTTGGCATTCAAACGAGGGCAGTTATTGCAACTGAAATCTCCACCGATGGCACTGGCTTCTGCCGAAGAAGCGCATACTTGAAAACTACCTGCTACAAGCTGGTGCCTGCGGCGTGATGTGAATGGGCTCGGCTGACTGATGGCCGGCTTTGACTCACCAGCAAGACCATCTACGATGACCGATCTAGAGTCCGGTGTCACTGCATTAAGCCTCAGCTTGCTTCGGTGAGCGCAGATTACCATCGCCCAGGCTCCATCCAGCAAGTCCGGTTGCAGCTCTGGTGATCTGACTGATCAACACGGGAGCTGCAGCAGCTCCTAGCATCGTTTGCCTTGATTGCCCCTCTCCTACTGCCAACATGCATGCACACACGGCATGCGGCCACTTTCCTCCTGATTAGCTAGGGCGACAGTTTTACAGTTTGACTCTGGATTTGTTTGTTCTTTTGGCCATAATACTGTCAATGCTTCGAGAGGGCATGATGCAAGCACTTGCAAAACCTCTGGCTAAGGTCTCCTCCCATGTTCCAGTCCTAGCGGCTAAAGAGTGCGCTTTATTTCTGCCCAGAAATCCCAAGCAGCGCCATCAGCAGCTTCATCCCAAGGGCAGTGCTCGGGCATGCTCGGCTTACGACCGATGTCACTGCAGCAGTGCTGCAAATAGCTGCCGAAACCGTGCATTTTATGCATGCTTTTGCCAGCAGGCAGACGGCACGTGCGATTCGATCGGAAGTTGGGTCGGATGTTGCACTATTTTGGCTATCTGCTTTTAGCTGGGTGCAGGGCAGGGGACGTCTGCAGCCCCTGCGCATGCAGAGCCACTGCCCGAGACGTAAGTCGATTACCTGTCTGCTCTCAATAAACCATAGCCGCTGGTCACGAGACCTGGTTGCACGCTTCGCTGATTGCCATCCTTATTGTGGCAAAGTGAGCTGCGAATGGCCAGTCATGGCCGGCGGTGGGTGTAGCAGCCTTGGCCTTGCGCTGCATGTTGTGAATGTCGTCATGCTCTCAGCTATTAGGTGCAGCTACAGCGAACCAAATAAGCCCGTGAACGGTCTGTCGAGCCGGGTCCACACTGCATTTCCGGTACCCGGTGTTGCTTGCTGCTCCCCTAGTTTTTCCGCCATCTTGGGCGAGCCTTGGTTGACCGAGCAGTTAGCTGAACATCCACTTTAGTGCCCGAGCGCTTCCGCTTGCGTGTTTCCTCTCCTTCCCGAGCTGAGAGCTGCTTCTGCGTGCGCTCGGCTGCTGCAGTATGCGGCTGTGTGCTATCTCTTCTGTGCCGGTCGACGTTGCTTGGATGTACTGCCAGCAAGGCAGAGCAGCTAGCAAACCAGGCACTGCTGCCCACTCGCACCGGTCGGGGACTCGGTGCAGCAGACAAGGTCATTTCTGAGGTAGCGCCGTGCACCGCCGCAAGGGAAGCACGTGCAAAGGGCTGTAGTGACACATTCTCACATCCACACTGGAAACACGCGCATCAATACTGATCAGAACGCTTTCAAAAGCTGTCCTCTCGGTGCTAAGGGAGACAGACACTTACAAGTTTCTCCCGCAACAGAATAAAAATTTGCACTGATATTCTTTCAAAATGAAATGAACTCGGGTAAGCTTGGCTCCTCCTTGCTTTCTGCATTGAAATGAACTAGATTGACTAAATCAGCTAGAGATTCAAAATACAAAGTTAGTGAAGAAAAAGTGTTATACCATGAGACTGGTGGACAAAGAGGAGAGTCGTTACGGGCATGCATGTCAGACACTTACTGATACCACCTGAACTGCTGTTGGAAATGGTATATTAAGCCACAGATGCACGGGCGTTTCTTCACTAGTTACTAGCCTTGATCGAAACTGATTAATCAGTCGTGAATAAATTGGATCTGGTTCCTGGGGTCTCGTTACCCATCGTAAAGTGACGGTGACAGTCCCCCTAGCGCTGCTCCAATGACTGAGTGGAGCGATTGCGGCACAGAAGTAAGTGGCTGGCCTCTACTGAGGGAGCGCAGCAAAGGGAACAGGTCATTTGCGGTCAGTTCATTCTGACATGTCCTAAAACCTAGCTGGTGGTATATAAGCAGTTTTTGATGTGCCACCATATACCTGGTGCTGGTTAAACGTACTTGCTAGACCATGTATAGTCTAGCAAGTACGTTTAACCAGCGTACTGCTGCCATGTTTGTTGTCTCACAGCTGTATGTCTCCTGGCTTTGTGCATGGCTCAATGCTTCGTTTGCCTGCATTTGATCGCTTCGGATTCCGCCAGTCATTGCTAGGCTGCTGCTTGCATACCTGTACCCGAGTGACTGAGCTCGATGGCTAGATGGTTTGTGCTGCGCCACCATGCTCTTGAGCTTTTTTAAATGCCTCAGTTATCGTCTGTTCGAGCGGTCGAGCCAGGTGGAGCTTAGCACAGCTCGCTTATGCTCTCTCTTACTCTCTCTATCTCTGACTCGCGAGCATGTCGTGAGCGCCATCTTTCGAAGCATGGGGCTGCGCGTGTGACCTTTTTTGTTTTTGTTCATTTCAGGCAACTCCCACCCCTCTAACTATCAGAAAGTAACGCCCGCCCAGCTGCCTGCATCGCCGACTGGTCGAAGACCTCTATTTCCTTTGTTTCGTTTGGCACGGACGTCTATCTCCCTTTCCTGAGTAGCAGCCGGCAGAGAGGAGCTGCCCCTAGCACGCTGCTGCATAGTGCGCTGCTGCAACGGCAGCGCAGCTGTGTCCACCCTCTGCGCAGCCACTGCCTCCTCGGGTGCCCCTCGTCTGCCGGCATGCTGTTGCAAGGCACGCTGCTAAGCATGCGAATACGGCAGCACGACGTGGCGACTGCACCCCATATCGTCATCGGAAAAAGAGAGCTTCGAGGTCACGTGCGTGCCGACCGTCTGACCGGCGGCACTTCTGTGCCAACCGTTGGAGGCAGCGGTGCATTTGTTGCCACGTCATCATCTGCTGCGCACGGCATTCCCGAGGAGTTGGCTGCTCTTTCCCTGTATTCTGTACCGCTAGATGTCCTTTTTATTGGGGCCGTCGCTTTTTTCCGGGTGGCTGCGGGTGTTGCCGAGTGCTGCGTGCATCTCTTATTGCCGTCTTTCCTGCAGTGCAGATAGCCGTCATCGTGCTTGCAGGCTCCTGCCTGGGCTGTGGTTGTTTAGCTTTTTTGCATACAGTAGGAGAGGGCGTTTCCTTGCTTGCCACCAGCTTCTCAGACGTCTTGTGTCGATGCCAGTGCTGACTTAGCTCTGATGCTTCCTTCACGGTGTAGGACACATGAGCAGGACATGAGCAAGCCTTGAGCACGGAGCAAGCGCATGCTCCGAGTGCACTGCCTCCGCTTGACCTCGCTGCTTATGCCTCACAGCGTTCCATCGCTGGCAGCTGAGCTTTGTGGCGATCCCATGCAGAGTGCAGCTGCGTTTGTGCACGCACGGTCTATTGCTGTCAATAATGTGTACATGCGTGTGCACCAGCAGCCGGAGCATCAGAATCAATGAGAGCTCACATCGGCATCAGCAGCCGGAGTGTCAGCAGTCGTCAGCAATTGTATCGCCTATAACCGTCGGATATAGTTCGAAGCACAGTTACGAATAAATACATCAATGTAAGCTTGCTCTTGATGGCTTTGTGACTGTTCCCTCTGATCCCGAAGGTGACAGCGCAGGGTTGCCTGTTGCTGAGGTTAGTTGATGATTGAACGGGAAGATCGCCGAAATATGTTTGTACATCGCCAAATGAAGTAAGCAAACTGCAATCGTTCTATTGGCAATTTGTGGCCATAATATTGCGCAACGAATTTCTTAATCCCAACAAAGTACTGCACATAGGAGAGGAGAGCCAGCTTACCTCTTCCCTGTCCAACTGCAGCAGAACGGTCGTCAGTAATGATTAGTGCTAGATATTAGCAATCAAATTTCAGGCTTGAATGACTTTTAGTTGTCACTGCTGGAATAAAGGCTCGTTTGTTTGGGGGCTAAAGAGCCTTAACACTATCACCACCACTTGCAGTTAGCACCAAAGGATCGCCCACTGCAGGATTAGAATTCATGACCTCGGTCGTGAAGAGTGAACACCTTACCTCCTGGGCTATCACGGCCCTAGTCTGCATCACTGACCAAGCATGATACCGTGCATGTCGTTTTTTCTCTGTTTTACCTCTCTTGTAACGAGGTACAAAGAGCCGGGATGGATATGTAGTTGTTTTACTCTGGCTGAGACAACCAGCGGATTGCTTCAAATTTGATACTAAGGTTGCAGAAGCTACAACTGTCAACGGGATTAAATCTCTACACACTCATCCATATTTTTACTTTAGAGAGCTACCCCTGCTAGAGTTACCATGCGATTTTCATAATTATCCATATATTCACACACACACACACACACACACACACACACACACACACACACACACACACACACACACACACACACACACACACACACACACACACACACACACACACACACACACACACACACACACACACACACACACACACACACACACACACACACACACACATGCACACACACACACACACACGTAAATACACACACACACACACACACACACACACATATATATATATATATATATATACTTATGTGCATATATATATATATATATGCAAACTGGTAAATAAAGGTGAACATATATATTCATATATAAATGTGTGTGTGTGTGTGCGTGTGTGTGAGTGCGTGTGTGTGTGTGTGTGTGTGTGTGTGTGTGTGTGTGTGTGTGTGTGTGTGTGTGTGTATTGACACAGATGCTATACAAGACTGTTTCTATCTTCTCACATTGAAACTCGACCCATGCAAAAGAACACATCGTCTGGGAAATCATGCTGCAGTAGCCAGTGTCTACGGACTCTCTCTTCTATCTATTTCCTTGTCCCAATGACCCGCCTGATGGTCGCCAACTCTCTCCCAGTTTCTTCATCTGCAATACGTACGCTTGTGGCAACCAGCTAGAGCCCGTGCAGTTGAGCTCGTGGGCGATGGCACTGCTTCAGTTCAGTCAGTTGAACTTTTTTCTTAATGATAGAAGCTTGCGTTTAGAACTTCGTAATCGCGTTTCCTTGCCGGTCGGCTTCCAAATGCCAAAATAAGTTAGCTTTTTTGAGCTGTCATGGGTTGGCTGCATTTGAGGTGGTGGTACAATGAATTCTTGGTACTTTCTCTGCGTGTGTTCTGTCTGCCACTCCCCCAAAGGATGTAGGAAAATGTGAGATTAGGGCAAGTCGATAGAGCAGTAGTTCTAAAAGATAGGAGAGTTCATGCTGCGGTGAGCTAAGTGTTATAATATCTACTCTCCTAGACATGCCTCTCCATAGGAGTCGTGGCTGAACCTGTGTCTGATGCAGTGCCTTGGTCAGGGTATGAGCTGTGTGCATGCACTCTGCACGAGCTGGCACGAGCGTAGATTCAGGAAGAGTTAGGAGCTATCTGTATAGAATGCATTATTAAATGTATTATTGTAAAAAAAGGTATTATTGCTAACATGTATTATCATCATCTGGCATCGATACATAATATGTCAACTTCTTGTTGGGCCTACTGGAAGATGGAATCTCAACGTGTTGGTAATCCAAAAGCCAGCCAGCCGTGGCCCCTCTTTCTTCTACTAAAAACCGTCTGGGAGTATGACGGATGATTGCTCTTGTGAATGCACATGCTGCTTTTTGTACGTGCTTAACGTATGGAGTTCACGTATGCAGTTCATAGGGAACCGGCAGCATCAGCGATCGAGATGTTTTTTCCCAGTCCAAGCTGGCCGTGGCAGTAGAAAAGCAAAAGTTATCAATGCTCTCTGCCTCAAATGACGAATCCTGCCCGGTTTATCATTGTTGTAGGCAGTTCTTCCCTTAAGGTGATTTGCTGAAGCCGAACCCAAAGTGAGGATTAACACAATAGAAGGTACTAACTCGCCATCGCTTGAGTCATGCTCGACAAACTTGCGAACATGTATTTGGTCAAGCAGGCTTAGGTCACTTCACCCACAGATCAGGATGGCTCACCCAACGGTTGAGAAAGCACTGTATGCATGCTGTGTGTTCAGCATAACTTGCTGATGACTTGGAATGACTGAGACGATCAGTGAATGCAGCCCACATGAGCATGCAAAGTACTCCTCTTTGCCTCACCAAAGCAGCAACAACTGTTGGTGCACTGCAGACACAATAGTCATTATTTTCACAACGTATTTCACTTAAGTAGATCGACTACAGCTCAATTAGGCTCGGCTTAGCGGCCACTATCTCTTACCGCTATCGCATTTCCCAATTTATTCCAGCAATCCTCACTAAAAGTGTCACACAAAAAGAGAATCACCTGGCAAGCCTGGCAAAACACAGCTGTATTGTCTGCCACAGGGTAGCCAGGCAGTCCTCGGCCTTCACATTCACCTCAGTTTGATAGGTCGTCTGGCTGATGCTTGCCCCGGTTATTCCAATTGAGATGAACCCGGCTGTCCTGTATCAATCTTCCATATAAAAAACCGAGAGTCGACTGGAAATACGACAGTGACGTAAGCGACAAGGGCAAAAGAACCAGTGGAAAGACGACCGTTTAAACGTGGCTTTCTCGGACGCCTACTGGTGTGTGCTCCGTCCTAGCTGCAGTGGACCCACATATAATAATTGATGGGCAACGGTAGCCAGACACAATGAATAGCTGTTAGTGAATCAGTAGCAAAAAACATGACTTCGTAAACATTTGGAACATTCATATTATATCTATGCAACAGGTGCAACAAGTGGACTCTGTGGCGCAATTGGTAGCGCGTCTGACTCCAGATCAGAAGGTTGCGTGTTCGAGTCACGTCAGGGTCAGGAGGTATTTTTTAATTCTCTTCTGATTACACTGTAACCGGTATGTAAATGGATCTGATGTGGCAAAGTGAGCCACCCACATCTTTCCTAAGAGGCCAAACGAGAAGAACCAATATCCTCTCTATGCAGAGCTTGCTATAAGTATTGCCAAATGCCGTGTTGGTAAGTTATCCATACTATGGCAAGGAGCATTGAAAGCCCAATACAGAAATTCATGTACCAATTGAAGCCCAAACCATAAGTCATTGAACAGACTTGAGTGACTACTCAAGCTTTGAGTATCAAATAAAGCAGCTCAAAAACGTCATCTCTGATTCAGGTTTAACTGGTGCGACGAAGTTGTTTTTTAATCATTTTTGTCTATTGCGTTTCTACTTTGATACAAGTATGTCATAATCCTAAACAAATCCTAGCTGATTAAACAGCCTCTTTTGTATAGCGACAGAAGAGCCTTTACGGCTATCACCACTGCTTGCAGTGGCGATACAGAATCGCCCACCGCAGGAATCGAACCCACGACCTCGGAACCGAGGTCGTAAAAGCAACCATCTTACCTACCTAGTGTGCCATCACGGCTCACCACAATCAGCACGAGAGCTCAAAAAAGTTACGATTTCAATCTAGTCTGGAAGGCAGGAGCTTGCACCATTCTTGCTCAGAGTACTGGCGCAGTGCTATGACAAATCTACATGCAAAGCCCTTGGGTAATTAAAGTTGAGCTTGGAGGCAAGAGTATTGGACCTTGGGAAATATGCAAGTAGCCTGCCAGTAGGCACTTTGCATGTGCTGTAAGGAAATGATATCGACAGGGTTAGTTATAACATGGCAAGATATGGTTAGTGATAACATAGTGTTCCATCAACAAGCATAAGCACATAGAAGTCAGTTTACAAGGAACTAGCAAATTCTGTGACGAACTGGTGCGTTTTAGCTTCTTTTAAATTTCACCAGTTCGGGTGATGTCTTCAAGTCATTCAGGAATGAGATCAAGGCTTTGGGAGCATGCGAACTAAAGGCACACCCTTTAAAGGAGTTGATGTTGTTGTAGGTGCAGCTAAGCTACTTGAGTCAGAAGAGCAGGTAGTACGATGCCTGGCCTGATTGAGAAGCTACTGCTACACTCAGGCTGGGTAAGGAGAGTGAAAGGACCTAAAAGTGGGTGACAAAATCTTGCAGCAATTTGCTGCTTGATGGAAAACAGTGCATGATGGCGAGAAGTTACGTAATAAAGCATCTGAGACTTTCACGATGGGCAAGCCTATACGCCGAAAATGGCACCAACTGCACGAGACTTGTTGCACAGACCGGAAGACCAGCAAGTTGTGACTTATAGTAATCGAGAAGAGATGACAAGATTCAAGAACACGGTTGATTTGATATAACCGTCTCTGCCGGCTTGAATTTGCAATGTAGGCAGACTTGAGTGTGCGGCTGATGTGGTCCTCTGATGATATGGTTACTTTTAATGACAGGGCTTTATATAGATTTTGTGCAGATGCCACAGGAGGTTTTCTGACCGAACCCATTTTCAGAATTAGGTTATTCAACTCCACGGCAACATTCGGTTTTCCCATAACTAGTAAATTAGTTGTATCATCTTTCAATTTGAATAAGTAGGTTGCCATCCAAGTGCAAATGTCAGCTATACATGCTATAAGAGACTGTAGAGATTTTGACGTGCTGGAGAGCTGACAGGGATCAAAGCTGCGTGTCATTTGTATAGAAACGATAGTCTAGATTTGCTTGGCAACTACAGTGGCAAGAGGAGGAGTATTAATTGTTATACACTGTGAAAAGAAGTGGACCAAGTACAGAGCCTTGCGCTACCCCATACTTCAGCGAAGTGGTTATCAACCTTCGTAATGCCGCTACCCTTTAATTTTTACTTCATGTTGTGGCGACCCCAACCATAAAAT
Source organism: Cristatella mucedo (assembly GCA_009760855.2). Taxonomy (NCBI): domain Eukaryota; kingdom Metazoa; phylum Bryozoa; class Phylactolaemata; family Cristatellidae; genus Cristatella; species Cristatella mucedo. The sequence goes on along the minus strand of WPIO01000048.1, from coordinate 1,605,688 downwards.
TATTGTGGGCGAAATGTGAAAGTGAATGCTTTCCGCTGGTCTTAGGCGACCCCTGTGAAAGGGTCTCTCGACACCAAGAGGGGTCTCGACCCACAGGTTGAGAACCGCTACGTTAGAGGATCCTCAGATGATTGTTGCCGAACCAATGCTTTGGAATTTCCCACTGAAATAGGACCTGAGCCACTGCTGTGCAGTGCCTGTGATGCCCAGGTGAAATACAAATAATAATTATGATTATAGTAATAACAATAAAAGTAATCCTGTAGCACATCGCCGGCCTGACTCAGTTTTAGAGTGCATTAGAATTGCTCAGCAGGAAACGTCTCTGTCCTAGAGTAAGGGGACGCAGAGGTTGCTGAGGTGACTGACATTGGCTGGAGTGTCAACCCTATAGTTTCTGCTATCAATTTGAGAATAGGGCAACGCTTGCCCGAGGTCGCTGTCGCCACCAGCCAACCTAGATTTGCTGGAGGGTTTCCGTGAGAACAAAAGAAGTGGGTGAAGAGCATCTGCGTTCTCGAGCTGCGAGCAAGGGGACGCAGAGGTTGCTGAGGTGATTGACATTCGCTGGAGTGTCAACTCCATTGTTCCGGCTAGTTATCTAATGATAGGGTGACGTTCACTAGTAGCCTCTTCTTCATCTTCGGCTCTGTCTCGACGCCGTCGCAGGTGGTTGCCGGACTCGTTTCTCTGAAAGCGAAGGAGGAGGGCGAGTTGTTCACCAGCGATTGAGGGACAGGACGAGACAGCGCCAGGATGATTCGGTTGAAGCCACTGTAGCTTGTATGTACGTATGTATGTATGTATTGTATGTCGGCTCCTGACTTGTGACCTTAAGGTCAAGGGAGCTTGTTGTTCGTATGTATGTATTGTATGCAGGCTCCTCTGATAAGCCACTGGTGAGCTGTTAGAAGCACCACCGAGAGGGGCCGGTGCACAGCTGTGGTCCGCCTGTGATGTGGTATGGACACAGGCCAGTGCCAGTAACCAGCTGGTGCACAGATGGTGGATTCACCATCAGGGTCGGCCAGTGCACTGCTGTGGTCCGCCTTTGATAGGGCATGGACCAGCTGGTGGCCAGATGGTGGATTCACCATCAGGGTCGGCCGGTGCACAGTTGTGGTCGATGAATCATCATAGTCGACCAGGGGACGGGGAGTCATGTGAGAGCAGGGGCCGAGGGGAGCCGTGCACTCTTCGGCTCCGTGCGTTAGTAATAAACTGTCGGTGTTGGGCATCGGCTGTCTCTCTGCTGTGCGAACAAACCACAGCCATCGAATACGGTCGTATAGCGCTTGAGCTCGCATGTTGTGTTTATTCTGTGTTTTGTGTGTGTGCGCATGCGCGTGCAAGTGGTCCCGCCAAGAGTGCTTGGTGTAACGTGTGAGGTACTCCTGCCGTAATGTGGAAGCAGAGCCCTAGTTCTCCGGTCAGGGCCTAGGCTCCGGTTCGGGCTCCGTCTACTTGGGTCGTGCCCACTAGAGACGTAAGTAGCCGAAGTGTGGAGACGCGTTTCCTCCGCAAGAGTGCTCGGTGTAGTGCATGGGGTATTCCAGCCGTAAGGTGGAAGCGGAGCCCTAGCTCTCCAGTCAGGGTCTAGGCTCCGGTTCGGGCTTATCGTCCTATTTGGGTCGTACCCCACAATAGACGTTGGTAGCCTAAGTGATGGGACGTATTCCCTCCGCAAGAGTGCTTGTGCTGTTGAGAATGTGTGAGGAGTGTGGAGATAAAGCTGAGCTATACGCGCAACGACTGTGCGCTTGTGAATAAAGCTCAGTAAAATCCCTAATTTATGTGTCTCGCTTTCCAATTCACGCCGCGGACTCACGACCCCCTTTAGTAACGGTAAGTAGGTCATCGCAAGAAAAGCTCGTTTCGTGGCGGCCTGCTTATGGCGTGTAGACGCGCTCCGAATGGCATCAGGCGGTAGGTTACGCCGCTAGGTGAGCAGGCAGGTTAAGCCTATTCCGCCGAGCCTTCGGCGTAACAATCCTTTTGTATAACGCCCTCGGAGAACTGAATCTCTTGCTAGACACTTTACATATGCTGATGAGAGGAGCTCAAAAAGCATTTGACGATATCAAACGCAGCCATAAACTCAAGCAAAGGAAGCACAACGACACTACGCAAGCCTGCATTCCTGAGAAGGTCCTTTTACATCTGAACCAATGCCGACTCTGCGGTGTGATTATGTGACAAAGAATGGCACTTTGGCAGGGATACTTTGCAGTCTCGATTAATGCAGCTGAGGAGCCTGGTGGTAAATTGAGTCAAATGTCGCTAAGATATCTAGGACGACTAGTAGAGAGGCTCTATCCTAAGCGCCGTAGTTCTGAAGGTCATTGTAAACCAGTAGCAGCAGTTTCCGTGAAATGGTGTGCTGTAAATTGAACAAGAATGGATCAACTTCTGTAATCGCTGAGCTGCTGGGCCACCACTCGTTCAACTGTCTTGACTAGAATGGCAGAAGAGATGACAGTTACTGCCGCTCGAATGATGTCGTAGGGAGGATACACTAGCACAGTGGAGCACGGCGACTAGCGAGCTGTACAGGCTGGCTCGATGGATCCAGGTATCCTGACGATAACTGAGCGCGGCAGCAATAAAGATCGCTTGCGAATTAACGCAACTCTTACAAGTAATTAACAATTGGCTTTCTATTTGACAGCCCTATGGAACTACAAATGTCCAGCACTAACCACAGTGCTGCTCACATCTCTGGCTCTCAGCTCAGAGTACAGCTGCTCAGTTATTTCATATTTCATTTGCAGTCCCTGTCGGATACTATCCACGAACTGTATTAAACACTGTGGCTACCAAAGTTAGACTGGGCACAGGATCGGTCACTCTTTCTTTCACTCAGCGCCCTTTCGTTGCATTGTTCCGACCTATCCATCGGAAATATGTAACCCTATTTTCTGACTCAAATCCTTATGCTGTGCCTCAAGTAAACCTCACTTCCTGCGGATATTGTGCTTTCAGTTCGTATGCTGTCATTGCTTGGATTTCATTTCCGACTAATACCACGGCTTTCCCTTACTTGACGAACTGTACACAAGGAGCTATTACTTGTCTGTTCATCACAGCATTATATGGGTCACTGTGAATAGTCCAATGTGACATTCCACGTACTGAATTGGGAATATTATCACAAATGAATTACCAAGCATTCGCAGAGTGCCCAGCAAGATAATTGGCTCCCTTAAGGCACCACATTTTACTGTTATCATTAATTGCTCACAGAACTGCCCAGCAGCTTTCTTAGACTTGTAAAAAATGAATGACCTCTTTAAGGCTTCTAAAAAACAAGATCGGCTGCTTTAAGAAGATTTCCTTTTTTTCCAAAACCGTTCCTGAAATTGCACAAGGAACGCGAGCTGGTCTAGTAGACTGCTGAGCATAGTCAACTCACTACTGTAAATCCCTCTGCAAAATGACCTGATTCGGCACGTGAAGGCGGATCTCCCATGAAGCCTCTGGAACCACCGTCTGGTAGCCTTTCCTTGGAAGCTAAGTAGCGCGATGGACGGGCCTACTGTCTCAGGCCGCGGGTTCGGTTTTGACACTTCACGACTGAGAGCGATCGAAGGTTTCAGTCCAGCAGCATGCCAACCTGTATTGGCTTCTCCCGATAGCCGTTTGAGGTCTGCTGCCACAGTATAACTAGATCCACTGATAAAGCCGACCTTTACTTGTACTGCAGGCAAGATGCCACGGAGTGTTAAAGGGAGGCTCACAGCTGAACGAGGAGCTGGAACAGCGGTGGCGGCGGCCTCGAACCTAGGCCTGCAGGCATTCCGATGGGCAGGGGTGCTTAATTCATCAACTTGCCGTTCCAGAGCACCGGTAGCCAGGTGAGTCACGCCAGAGCGCTAGAGGCTCATCGAGGCCCGGATTTGAGTTTACGAGATCTAGACGTTTTACTCTGCTCATTTATTAGCCAATTATAGCTGGGGCCGAGCGGCACGACTGAGCAATTGCGATAGGACCTGTCTTATCCTGTCGCTAACAGAGGCACGGGCTCACTATCAATCTCTTTTTAGGCATGCTTGAAATGTGGGGCTAAGTACAATAGGACCTTTAATTATCCACGAAAAAGCTAGGTGCTGCATGGCCGTTAGCCGCAACGCGGTGGGGGGGGGCTAACGATTTATCGTAGACGAGTTCACTGATCTTCAAGCAGAGCATTTAGCCGCACACTTTAGCCACTTTAGAAGCACGTTCAGCCGCGAACTTTAGACGTCAGCGGTTCATTGTTCAAAAGACCGTCCGTCGCTCTTCGATTAATTAATCCGATATCCAGGGCCTTATAGTTTGCAGGCCATTTCCCTAGCATTAAATAAAGCATTAAATAAAATTAAATAAGCATTAAATAAAGCATTCTTCAGACCCTAAGAGGTGTTCAACATGAAATTTGCATGCTCAACTTGTAAAGTCAGAAGCAGCGAGCAGCTCGGTAAGCTTCTTCAAGCGGAAGCGGAAGCGAATCGCCTCTTTCGCGCATCTAAAAACAGGATCGCCGCTGTATACAAAAATGGAATCGCTGCTTCATAAGAAAAACTAGAATCGCTCATTCATTAGAAAAAATAGAGTCGCTGTTTAAAAGAAAAATACTCGCTGCTTATTAAAAAAAATTCACTCACTGCTTCGTTAGTAAAAAAGGAATCGCAAGAGCGTAGCACGTCCGGACAGTTTTGAAAGCTTTCTAGCTCATGCGGGCTTAACATCCTAGCTGATTAAACAGCCTCTTTTTGTATAGCGACAGAAGAGCCTTTACGGCTATCACCGCCGCTTGCAGTGGCGATACAGAATCACTCACCGGAAGAATCGAATCCACGACCTCGGGACCGAGGTCGCTGAAAGCAACCACCTTTCCTAGTGTGCCATCACGCTTAGGTGGTGCGTCCGCTGCTCGGCAGGGAGTCTATAAGCTTAATAATAATAATAATAATAATAATTCACTTGATAAATCGCCCTCAGAGAACTCAATCTCTCTCTAGGCGCTTTACCTTTGCTGTAAAGTGAAATGCAATTGAATGGTAAGTAAAATCATGCTTGAAAAACAAACGAGATGAATAATATGGTTAGGGGTGACATGCACAGGGTCAGCATGCAAATGCGGTTAGTGGCAGCATGCACAGTGTCAGCACGCATAAGCACATCAAAGACGAATCACAGGGACCCACTAAATGCTGTCCTAAATAGGTGTTTTCTTAGGTTCCTTTTAAATGTGGTCAGGTCAGGGGATGTTTTGACGCAGGTCGGGAGGGAGTTCCAGGCTTTGGGAGCATATGAACTAAATGCACGGTCTCCAAAGGATTTGAGGCTTGTATGAGGTATTTCTAAACTGTTGGATTCCGAGAAGCGGGTGGTACGATGCTTGGCCTGATGGGGTAGTATATCTGACAGATAGGCTGGAGCCATAGAATGAAGGGACCTAAAAGTGAGCGACAAAACCCTGAAGTCAATCCGTTGCTTGACTGGTAACCAGTGCAGGTCGGCGAGAAGTGGAGTAATGTGGCAATTGCGACGCTCACGACAGACAAGCCTAGCTGCAGAGTTTTGCACCAGCTGCAATCGCCTGATCGCACATGCTGGTAGGCCAGTAAGCAGTGAGTTGCAGAAGTCGAGACGGGATGTCACGAATGCATGAACTAACTTGGACGTGGTATCTTTATCTAAACAAGCCCGAATTTTAGCAATGTTATGAAGCTGAAAATAGGCGGGTTTGACTGTAGAGCTGATATGGTCGTCTAACGACAGGTAGCTTTGGAATATGACACCTAGATTCCGAGCTGATTCGACAGGAGATATGGTGGCAGAGCCAATTTTGAGAGTCAGCCTTTCCAATCTCTGGATCACACTGGGTTTGCCCATAACTAGTAAGTCAGTTTTATCATCGTTGTTTTAGAAAATTTGCTGCCATCCATGTGCGGATGTCATCAATGCATGCAACTAGTGAGTTGAGAGAATTTGAGGTGCTCGAAGGCTGGGAGGGATCAAAGCAAAGGTACAACTGAGTGTCATCCGCATAGAAGTGAAAGCCTAGATTGTGCTTGGCAATCACATCAGCAAGAGGCAGAGTATAAACCGTGAAAAGAACCGGACCTAGCACTGAGCCCTGAGGTACTCCATATTTTAGAGGTACTTCAGATGATCTTTGTCCATTCACGTCAATACTCTGGAGTCTCCCACTGAGATAGGACCTGAACCACTGCAGAGCAGTGCCAGTGATGCCCAGGCGAGATGAGAGGCGCTCTAGAAGAACTTTGTGATCGATGGTGTCAAAAGCTGCCGAAAGATCGAGCAAAACAAGCAGAGACACTCTACCCATGTCTGCATTCCTAAGTAGGTCGTTGTATACCCGAAGCAATGCTGACTCTGTGGAGTGATTAGCTCTAAAGCCAGACTGGAACTTACTAGCAAGGTGTGAGGTTTCGATATACGAGTTTAGCTGGTCCGCCACGACAGCTTGGCGCTCCTAGGCATGGACAGTTGTCAAACCGAACGGCCAGTCTGACGGCTGTGCGAGCTGTGCGAGCCGCCGTCTAGCCGCTGAGCAGGAGCCAATCAGCTTATCAGCGTCCGAGCCAGCAGTCCCAAGAGGGTGAGCTGACTCTCGTTATGTTAATGGCGAGCCGTCCCAATTACCGTAGTCTTAGTTTGAGCATTAACAATTGGTCGCCCCAACGACGCGAAAATGCTCGCCGATGCTCCCATCCGCAGGGCTTGAAATGGTCATCATTCTCTCCACTCGCAGAGCACCGAGTTCAACGCAAGACTGCGCCCCTTGACCTTCTGCTTCAGTGACTCGAACCTGCGGTCCTGACCTTTTGCTCACGCTTTAGAAAACGGCTACGGCTTGTCGAACCGGTTAAGTAATCCCCTAAGAAAGAGAACTTAAACTAATGAGAGAGATACTGGCAGAGGCAAGATAATTTTTAGATGTTTAAGAAGATGATGCATCTCGATCTAGCCTGACCTTAAGAAGTGATGTGAGGGAATCAGCAATTTGAGACATGCCAAGCATCAAGGCTGTCGCCAACAGTATTACGAGGAGCGGATAATGTCAGTTGACCTGCGGGCTCAAGAGCTGATGTGCCTAGCGGCATGCTTTGAACAGCTTCAGTTGCCCAGTCTCTAATACTATGAGATTAAGGAAAAAGTTCGTGTGCAGTAATTTTAATAGTAATCTAATGAAAATAATTTCCGGAATTTATTTATGTTTTAATGAAAGTAAAGGTGCATGAACTTTGTCCTCAACCTTATAAAAATAATATTAAGATATTCGTCTCATTAAAGGGTACTGGACCAAGTTGGAGATAAGTCGTCAAGACAAGATCCAAAATACCGTTATCTGTTTTGCTGTTTCTTCCAAAAAATCCAGTACAAAAACTCAAGAAGCTACAAAACCAGTGCACGTTACAGGAATTGAAATTTGAATGGCTGCAGAATTGGTTGATAGTTGCTATGCGGCAGCCTGATGCTCGGCTAACGTTGGGGGGGGGGGGGGTGCGGAGTGGTCGCGGATGCGCGGCTAACGGGTCAAGGGGGCTCAAAGTTGACAGAGCATCAGGAGGGCGGTTAATTTCGCTCCTTGCTTCCCAAAACATTTTTCTAAAAAGTCTACTCATGAAAAAAACATCGCGTTTCTGGTGGCAAACACGTTTGAATCGGGTAAGTTCATGGTTCTATGTATTTCTGATGGTCAGTGGCTATCACTTAATTTGTATTGCAATAGCAACTTTAAGAGTCTCTCTCATTCTCCCCCTTTTTCTCCTGTTCTCTCTCTCTTTATCTCAAAATTCCACCCACCTTTGTGTTGCTGCTGAAATGTACTCACATGGAAATGCCCTAGCGCATGCCCCGAGTCCAGCAGACTGCTAACGCCCTGATTTGGCCCAGGGGTAAGCTGATTGGCATTCACTCAACAGGGCCTTGGATCGGGCCCTGGAGTATTTGTACACGTGCCTGGATAGAGTAAATTCTCTTACAGCGTTTGAAAGGAATAGGATTTATTGCATTCATATATAACAATTTTGCTGGTGCACGATCACTGAGCCTTCGTTTTACTGTCGGCTACTGCTCTTCGCTTAGCACTCAGGTTCAGATACCTGTCGATATCACTTCAAAGTCGTACTACGTAGTTCAAATCAGGCGGCTGGCTGAGATACTGCATTAGCATCAAACCAGGATTCGTCAAACAATTCTTCACTGCCCGGGCAGCAGTGTGCATAGCTACTTTATCTTGCTGCCAAGTGTAATGTGTCCCAGGCATGAACATTGAAATCCAACTTGGTTGATCAACGATCACTTAAGTGGCAAGACTTTTTGAGACACCAAGCCTGAGACGGAGGAATTTCGGAAAGATATGCCAGAGCAAGAGAATGGAAGGACCGACAGGTGAGTGAGACAACCCGGGGGTCGATACCCTGCTTGACAGGAAGTCGTAGTACGTACTTGGAGGTAGGCAGCGACACCCCCTACCCATGCTGGTATGAGCGAATAACGCTCGTGACTCGTCAATGCTCTAAGCCAGATATGTACTTCAAAAAGACGTATATAGGCGACTAGCACTACCCTGGCCTGAATAATTATTTTTTCCTACGAGCTGCCGGAAACTACTGGGATATTTGGCAAGCAGCCAGGATTCTAGGGGACCGCAGCGAGTCCTCGCTGGCCTGTCAATAACTTATTCGTATTTACTGTTGCTTTTGCAGCGAGCTGTAAAGATTGCATGAGTAGTGCTGCTGGTTTATGACCTGTCGCCGTATATATATATATATATATATATATATATATATATATATATATATATATATATATATATATATATATATATATATATATATATATATATATATATATATATATATATATATATATATATATATATATATATATATATATATATACATCGTTAGTTTCATGTCAGGTCACAGCATCTTTCAAAAAGGCTGCAGTCAGAAAACCAGTGTGGAAGGATCACAAGACAAAACACTTAAGCAACTTCCACGCATTCTTCCTACTACCATTCCTATTAAAGATACGGGTAACATTTGTGGAAGACCAGCTTAACTCTCAAAATTGATGCTTCAAACCTAGCTAGAAATTTCCACTCTGGTTTAGGAGCTAATAACTTTTCAGAGTCAACAGTGCTTTGAGTCTTTACTGACCTTCCAAGGAATGCAGGCGTAGCTTGAGTCTCTCTGCTTGTTTTGCTTTATCTTTCTGCAGCTTTTGATACTGGGATCGCTGATTTCTTCTCGAGCGCCTCTCATCTCGCGTGGGAATTACTGGAAAACAAACACTATTAATATATTATATAATATATAATAATAATATATATAATATAATATTTAGGTTCTATCTCACTGGCAGACTCCAAAACGCGGATATGACCGGGCAAAGATCTTCCGATAAATGTAATGTAATGTATTTCCGTCTGTAACCCCACAAAGTCATAAAGACCACGTGGGAAATGTTACGCAGGAGAGTTTTGTATAGCCCACTCACAGCCTAAGCGGCTTTCGGTACGCATTCGGTAGCCAACAGACTTCGTCTCACACAACAAAGAGAAAGTGGGAAGCATAGCAGAGTCAGGAGAGCAGTTGAGGTAGCAAAGAAGTAGCAGCTCAGGACCGCTGAAAAAGCTGAGCCATAGTCGGCAGTAGGAGAGTAGTTGTCGTTGCGTAAGAATTGTGGAAGCGAGTTCCACAGTCTAGGACCTGCAGAGCTAAAGCTTCCGTCGCCAACTGTCTTTAAGCGGAGGAATGGGACAGCTAATTTATTGTCCACACAGGACCTCAGGGCACGAACAGGCTGAAACTGATGCAGCAGTTCAGCTAGGTACGAAGGAGCCAAGCCGTGGCGGGCCTTGTGGGTCAGCATAAGAACTTTGCTCTGTATCCTTTGCTCAACCGGCAACCATCCTAGAAAGGCTTCGGTGATCGTGCTGTGGCCATTTTATTGCCACTCTGACATTTAGTTCATTATGGCCAGTTTATGGCCGGCTGACAGTTGCAGTGGGTATGGAGGCTTTTATCTTGGGTTATGTATTCATAATTTAGCATGAGTTGCAGAGTGAGGATAGTTACTGGACCGTAGGCACTGCGAGGGCAGTTCTGCGTCGAATGCTGCGGAGGCGAGCAGTGCTGGAAGAGCGACCGAGTTTTTGCAAGGATGAGGAAATTTTTTTCGGTTTGGTTCGCGCTTGCGACCAATCTTAATTTTGTCGCGTGCTTTCAATATCGATTGGGTTCTCTTAGAGCAATGCGAAAAAGAGTTAATTGCACACAGCGTTGTTAAAAGTACTATAATTGTTATTATCCCCGACCGTAAGCCCGAATGCTCTTATAGCTACGCGCTAGCTAGGCGACTCGCCGAGTTTTCGCACCGCCGCCGAGTCTGCCCACAAATTGGCACCGCGGAAACCGTCTCAAGGTCGAAACGCTTGCCGCCGAAAGGGCGTCCGTCTTAGGCCGTCGCGCTCGTCGGTGGCTCCCCGGCGCCGACCCTCAGGGTTAGAAGCGGGTTCCCGCCCCGTGGTGGCGTCGGCGGCCATTTCGCCGCCGCTGCCGCTGTGCAGCTCTCTCTCGGCGAGTAGCGGCGGCTGCGTAGGCCAGCGAGTGGCGCCGTTGAGCCCGACCTGCTCTCCGTAGTACGGCGCTCGCTGCGCCTGAGCGACGCCGTCGCCCGGCAGCGGTTCTCCTGCCGCTGCCAGCGAGTCGCGTGGCGCCTCCCCGCCGAGCGGCTTCGGGTACGTCGGCGCGTCCGGAAGTAAGACGGCGTAGCCCGGCTGTTTCTGGAGCGCTCCTCGCGTCTCTCCTCGGCTGCGGTACGGTGCTGGGGCCGCACCGCCGCCAGGGGTCGCTGGACCCGGTGCTTCCAAATCCGGAGCTCCTGCGGCAGCAGAAGCCTGCGGCCACGTTGGACCGCCGCCGTAAGCGCTCGCCGCCTGCGCACGTCTCTCTGGACCACTCTGCATCGTTCGGAGGCCGTTCGCAGCAGCAGCAGCATCAGCAGTAGCAGCAGCCGGACCGCCGGAAGTCCAGCCGAAGCCGACGAGGGCTGCAGCCTGGTCTCCCGCTGAAAAGTTCGGTGCCGCTTCGCTGCCGGCAGAGGTCGAGGTCGAGGCTGAGCGAGGCGTGGGCCGCAGCGTCTGCCGCCCGTCGATCTCCACCAGCTGCCTGGTCTTGCTGTGTATTTTGGCCCACAGAGCCTTGTTATCTATGATCATCTGCAAATGGCGGATCGCGAGCGAGGAGTGGTGGCTCGCCGCCACATGGTTTGATCCAGCCAGCTAAGGAGCTCGCCCGACCGAGGTCTTGCTGAGGTCGTGGGCTCGAGCCCCGAGGCATACGTGAAGCACTTGGATAGAGATTAAGTTCTCTTGGGGCGCTATATAAATGAATTACATTTACACGTAAAGCGCCTAGAAAGAGATTGAGTTCTCTGAGGGCGCTTTATCAAATGCATGATCATTATCATTATTATTATGATCATTATATCCGGCTCACGAGTCAGCTCGCGCTCGCTAGCACTCGTGGTCGGTGCGTCGCCAGTGCAAGCAAGCAGCGAGCGTGAGCGGCGGCTGCCGTTAGTTTTCGAACGACGCCTCGGCCTCCGTTCCACCGGTGGGGTGCTCATGGCACCCGGCCGCCGAGTTGGCTAGCTCGGTGAACCGCATTCCGGCGCTCGTGCTAAATCAGTCAGATTACTACTGATTTTTAGTATTCTCGTTATACGAATTTCAACAACTCGACGTCGATTGTGCGATACAAACCACCTACAAGCCAAAGCCATTTATTAAGAAGTGCGGTTATGCTGCAAAAGTTGGCCTTGGTATCTGAGCTGACTTAACCTCAAGACTTTAAGCCGTACGTGCGTTGCCGCACGTGATGGCCGCCAGGAATGGCTAACGTGGATGCCTGAAACCCTCCAAAGCTGTCAAACAGACTTCAATGCTCCGTAGAATATGGACCCGTTATCCTTAAGCAGTAGTAGCTCAACACGGCATTCTACGAGGCTGCCGTGTTCAGCTACTGCCGTCATGTCTGCGTGCATTAACTATGCACCTAAAAGTCGCTAGCACTGATTTCAAGGCTTCGCCGATATTCATCACGCGTCTTCCGAGACTAGTGCAGTTACGAGCGCTGTGCTTTCGGCCGGGTTAAGCCCGAAAGTGGAAGCCGAAACACCGGTTTGAGATACAGTAAGATAGCACAGGTCAGCATTGCTGACCATTGACAAATGGGATTTCTGCTTTTATCAAAGCCTGTGGTCGCGATGGCGGAGGTGAGCGGGAGCGCGAGAGCTTCGCAAACGACGAGACACGAAGATTGGAGAACGATAGCGAAACCGACGGCGGCCGACTCGTCAACTAGTGTAGCGCGACGAAGGAGCGAGTGGTCAGTTTACAGTGCAGCAGCCGTGCAGGACGAGCAATTCAGCTCGAGGACCCGCTTGTATATTATATCTTTTGCTAGGCACTTTACATATTATATGAGGTAAGAATTTAGTGTAAATATTAGCTGATTTAACAGGCTCTTTTGTCTAACGATGGAAGAGCCGTTACGGCTAACACCACCGCTTGCCGCGACTACAAAGGATTGCCCACCACAGAATTCGGACTCACAAACTCGGGACCAAGGTCTTTGAAAGCAACCGCCTTACCAAGAGAGCCACCACGGCTCACCGACTACCCTTACAAGCAAATGTTGTACCTGGAAAGTGGTTAAGTTATTAGAGGACCCTATATCAAATGTATTATCATTTTTTATAAGCTAGATTATTGTTCGTCCGTTAGACACAAGTCAATGACAACGGCAATGACGTCACATTTACATTGAGTACTTGGTGTGATATTCACACTACTACGAAGGTACAGTAAAATGTGTAAGCAAGGGAAGATAGTTTGCAATTTTGCATTTGTAGCTGCAGCCTGCACTCTCAAAGTTGAAGTTGATCACTGAAACTCTAGATCATCACAGGACTTGGAAATTAACAAGTTTTTTAAAGGAATGGCTATGGCACTCCAGCAGTCTGCCCTCTATGTGCTACGACCCCCTTTGCAGTCGGCCAAAGTGACGACTTTTGCTTCTAGTGCATCCTAGCTCCCGGTTGGAACGGCGGAGTTGGCATATGGGAAAGATTCTAGAGCGAACGTTACCGACAGGAAGTCACACTGCGCCTGCCTTAGGTGAGCGACGGTCTAGCATAAATAAAAACCGCACGTGATTCTTCTCAGAGCGAAGCAGGCGGCTACATATAAGTTTACTGATGGCTGGCGTGTCTGTACGATCTGTGAATGCGAGTCAATACCAATTCACTACTCGGCGTGACGAATAAATTTAATTACATTATATTTCTGTTGTCTTTTTAATTTAATTAATAAAAATATTTTTCAAATAACTTCTTTTATCCTATACAGATTTCGCTCCCTTAACAAAGAATTCTCATCTTGCTAATCTGTGCAGCGGGTTCACCAGTTACCTCAGGGGAAACACAGACCTGCCTTCCAAAGCACTCAAAGTTTTCCGTAAATTTTCGTGAGAGCAAGAAAATCTTTCATAGAGCCTCTGGTTCTCGCCTGAAATTGCTTTCCTGCGAGTTTTCTCAGCAATTAATTGGAAAAAACGCAACGACATCTGCTCTCCTACTGCCGACTATGGTGCATCTTTTCCAGTTATCCTGAGCTGCTACGTTCATGCTACTCATATCTTCGAGTGCCCTCCTGACTCAGCTATGCTTCTAACTTTCTCTTTTTGCGTGAGATTGAGTATATTAGCTTTTGAATGCCTACCGAAAGCCGCTTAGGCTCTGAGCAAACTATAGAAAACGCTCCTGCATAGCACTTACTTAGTCCTCGTGAAGTTGAAGACGAAGATACATTTTATTACCTTGCATGACATATAGCGAGCAGACTACATACTAGCTGATTTAACAGCCACTTTTTAAAGCGGCAGAAGAGCCTTCAAGGCTGTCACCACCGCTTGCAGCGGCAATAAACGATCGCTCACCGCAGGATTTGAACCACCCCACATCGGGGCTGAGGTGGCGAAAAGCAACAGCCTTACATAGTGGGCTATCACGTACATATCCTCAAAAACAACGACCAAAAAGCAACACGGGAAGCTACTCAGTGCTACTCTGCCAAAACTCAACTGAATCGCCGAATACGACAAAACCTTCTGCAGGAAGAGACTGAAAAAAGAAGCCTAGGAGCTTTGTGCTGTCAAAGCTCTTCGAAGGCCTCACTTATGGTACGATCAAAAGTAGAAAAAGGATGAAGTTAAGAGGTCGTAGTACGGAGTCCTTGCACCACAGTAAGCCGGGCTGATCAGCTAGGCAAGGCTTATCATTACGCCAGCTCAGGCTTGTATTGTGATGCAACTCTGGACCTTTCCCGCAATTTTACCCAGGTATAAGCTAGCAGGCTACAATAGTATTTTAACATTCCACTAGAGCGCGAAAGGGATTGAATTGGATGAGCGGTTAAGATGTTTTGTGTGTGGACAGCTTCAAAGTGATGTATCTCAAGGTTAGATGTTTTCCGCAAGGTTTTTCGGTACCAAATAGCACACAAGCTACAGAATTAGTGAGATCCAAACAGGGTCAGATATGCAGTACTTGGTTATAGTAGGAATGGACAGTGTGCAATCGTGGGAGAATATTTAATCGAGCTTGTGACTTTTGTCGTGAGAGGGCCATGCGCATGGGCCGTAAGACAAGATAAAGCGGCTAAGGGAAGAAATGTGCCACATAAGAGTCTGCGCGGGTCATCGAACTGACGCAATTTTGTTTAAATCACCAGAACGATGAAGGAACAACCCCTGGCATTCCACTGAATTAAAAATGAAATTAGAGCGATTGGTATTCAGGCATACACTTCTACTGCAATTGACAGCTTGCTGTAGATGAGACTCAGAACAAGATATTTGTACGAATTCTTTGACGTGACTTCAAACAGTTTGAAATTGATGGAGAAACGTGCAATAATGGTTAATACTATACTGCTAGTTTTGACTGATCTTGGGGTATGACAGAAAGAAAAGCCTGCAGTAATTGTGTCACTTATGTAGTAGTTGTGTCACTTATGCAGTAGTTCTGTCACTTATGTAGTAGTTGGTCACTTATGATCGGGCAGTCAGTGGATTTGACAAAGGCCTTTAGGAGTCCTATCACGTACTGTTAGGGATTTATTGCATATCGAATACGCACTCCGTCGGCAGACTTTGAGTGACCGCCTGGATTGTAGTCCGAATCAGGCTATAGTGATTCCTTTTGTGAAACACAAAGTTACATTATTGTCCTGCAGTGCTTGGGGGAAGCAGATTATTTGGGGATCAAAAAAACCAGAAATAGCAGGTATAAGCCACTCTCCCACTTTAAAAAATAGCTGATTTATAGCATTATTGATATAGCGATGAACGAACCTTAATGGTTATAACTATCTCTTGCAGTGGACAATAAAGGGTCACCTACTGCAGGACTCGACCCACAGCCCAGGTCATGACGAGCACGCAGCTTATCTCCTGGGCTAAAACCCACTTGTCAGGTGTCTCCACGAAATTTTTCCCAGTTCTTGAAGAATCTGAAACCAGCAAATGGAACTTTCATAAATTCGATATCTTATTTACCTCGGGAAACTACCGTAGTTAGGAGGCTAGCGATTATTTATCCCGGTTCGTAGCAAATAGCTCCAATCAAGCCTCAATTTTTTGGTTTATTGAAACGGCGAAGATGGGTTATTACTCAATACTTTTATTCCTGTATACAAGAGACCCTGAAAGAGTTTCAGTAACAATCCCCAAAGTAATTAACAATCTTTTGTAGGCTTTTGTGGCCTTTTAAGTCCATAAAAGGATTTAATGGGCCAGAAAGCTGCACTACCGTTCCAGACTCTGCCCTCGAGTCAATGTATACAATGAATGCACTGGCATTGAGAGGTTTCACTAGTGCGATGCATTCAGCAGCGATTGAAAAGCGAATTACCATAAGTGACCTGCAGAGGAAATCAACACCCTTCAATTAAAAATCAGTGAGGACCAGCGGCTTATTTGGATGCTGGGGTAAGCCAAGTACGTTATCTTACTCGTGAACGAGAAGATATATAAAACTTTTTGTATGCCCACTGAGCTTATAATGAATAGCGATACATTTCTGGGAACTAGCGACGACCCATTCAAGAGCTCTGCAAAAACTGAGCATCTATTACTACGTCAAATAGTTCCAAAATGGCGATTTCGTCACTTACCCTTCCAGCCGACTCCTCCAAGAGCTCTACAAGCCGATCTGTTCCATGAGCAACAGTCTTGTTGTAATAGATGACAATACTAAAAAAATTAGACTGACAGCTGCTACTGATGGAAATGAAAACCCATCTTCACGTACGAAAAAGCCCATATTTAATGTTAAAAAAAATTCGCAATCCTAGCACAAGGTAACTCATGAACATATCACGGCAGCAAGTGGACTCATTAAAACAGTTGTTGAGCGATCATGCAATTCTTCTATGATTCATCTAGATTGAGACCAGGATGTACACGGATATGTATATGGCAAAAGGTGATGGCACATTTGAGATGACGGCAAGCATGATGGCAAGCGGAACCTGTACCAGCTTTTGGGTACTTGGGTACTGAGAGCATTTCTCAGCATGATTCTAGGCTTCGCAACCGGCTCGTTTGGCGATTCGCTTCAGCTATGCCGCGTGAGCGTTCCGTTGCCAAGAGGTACTGGGCACGCGGACCAATAGAAAAGATAGTCATTATTTAGAATATACCCGTTAGCATAACAAAAAACAAATTAACTAGTTTAAATCTAGGTCAAAATGCTAGGATTCAGTTCTCAAGTACAGCCGAATATTTTCTAGGTGTTTGGAACGAACACAGCGTTGTTAAATGCTTTTCGGAGAATTGTTGATGGGGAAGACTACGGGAGAAAGGTCGAGGGCTTCCCTAAAATGTTTTAATTGGTAGTGGGATGTCGTGGAGCCTGGTAAAGGGCCTCGGATTTACTTTTTACCAAAGCTTGCTTGGGACATATGGGGCTCGCGATGAGCGTTTATAACGAAATGCGTACAATGTCGACTGCTTAATGCTCCTTCTTAAGATAGAACTGTAGCTAGGATTGTCTCAGTTGCTCTGAGCACTTAAGTAAGGAAGTGTTAAGCAGATCACTGATCGGTATTTGCTCCTCTAGCCTCACGGTGTTGCGGGGCTCGAGCCGACGCGAGACTATATGGATATCTTCAGTTGACATCAACCAAAATAGTTTTGTGTGCCGGTATGTGATTGCTGTAAACATATCTCATTGGCGTCATACTTAAGCTGTGCCTATTGTGATATTTCTAGCATTACTATGTGGTATAGCTTTGCTGAGTGTCATGCCAGGAATATTATGGAATATAGTTTACTAACTTCCATATTCAGTTACAACATGCACTGTCACTGCTGAGATATAGCACTAATTTCATGCATTGAATTATGAAATAATAATGAGCGTACATTTGATCACCTTCATTTAATTACGAATGTAAACGCTTCGCAACTTATCTCTCAGTGGAACAGATACAACGTAAGAGCCTGACCGAGACAGTCAGTCTTAGAAACGATCTGCCAGCCGGTGAGTCATTGAGGCTGAACATTCCCGAAACTACTCGCTTACTCGCATGGATAACACTTTATTTTCATATTGAATGTCAAATACCTATTGTGTTAGTTGAGGTTTCACGCTCACTGTTCATATAAACAACTCTCTTGAGTTCATTGAGTTCTAGAACTTGATTGTAAGGTAGATGTTCTGAAAATGTTACAGGAGTAAGCCTGTAATTCGGTATTGGCCCATTAGACTTGAAAGTAGAGAGTATAAAGTTCTTCCCCGAAAACGTTCTCAGCCCCTAGTAACCTGGTGGCACCTCATAAAGCTGTGCATTGTAGACATCACATATCAGACCTTTTAAGTTTTCCTCTGAAACTTCGAAGCCCACTTTTAGAAAACGATACTGCTTAGGAATTTTAGCGTGCAATAGCACCAGAAGCACAAATCACGACCACCGCACACATGGATTGAAGTTATCACTCTCTCACTGTATGGACCAGCTTCTTCCAACTTTATAAGGTCAGCCTCCAAAATCAAAGTGCCCGGCCATGATACCTCATCCAATTTCGACCATTGGCAGAGATTCAAGACAGTTGTCCAAATCAAAGAGCCAGTAACCGACCAAAGTGCAAACAGCAAAGCACTAGCAACAAAACGTGCACAACAGGCCACAGGCCTGCCAGCGGCAAGGCTCCTCTTAGTTTTTTCGATGCTTGGTAGCCCCATCCTGAAGCATGGTATTCCCAGATCGCTTCATCTGCTTGCACCAGCATACCTATCCAACCTCTTCACTCCTTCAGTGTGCTCTCACACCACCCGTACCTCGGTATATTGTTATCTCGCTGTCTTTCACACTAAATTAAAATCGATTGTTTATCTAGCCTTCACCTCATATTCACCAAATGTCCGGAACTCACTTCTGGCTAAGGTCATGCATGCCATGACCTAGCGTCTAATATAAGTCACAGCAAACAATATATTTATTCGTGTCGGTCTAATTTAGTGAACTAATGTTTTCTTGCTCCAGCATGCTTTGAGTGCCTAAATGGGCACCATTCAATCCATGCTGTTAACCTGAGGTGTTTTTAATCGATTGCCATGAGCACATTACTGGTTGCTTTAGCATGGTGGCCTAAGTATGATGCTTGATTTTGAATGGTTGATACAGTGCCCATCAGCAATCATTGAGTGCGGATTCTACAGTAGCGAGTCAGACGGTTGAAAGTTTTAAATCTTGATAGAGATTAAGTTCTCGCAGGGTGCTATGTTAATGACGTATTATTATTAAAATGCTTCATCGAATGGACTGCAGAGGCGTGCCGGCGGTGCTCCTGCCTCAGGGTGCTTTGGTATTAAGAGGTTAATGCCTAAGCTCGCTTTTAAAGCTGTACATTAGTTTCTAGGGAATAGTAAAATATCAAATAAGAATAGAATAAATACTACACCATCCTCAAAATTGCACGAGTAAAAATAAATAGAGCGTAAAGAATACAATGCATTAATTTCTATGGAATTAGAATACTTTATTAGTCGACGATATTATGTGAATGTGGACTCAGTACTGCTTCCGGTCTATAACGACCTTCTCAGGAATGCAGACTGAGGTGAAGGCTCTCGCCTGTTTTGCTTGATATTTCGGTAATGTTTGATACCATTGACCACCAAGTTCTTCTCTAGTTTCTCTTGTCTCTTGAGGCCACCACTGGAACTGCACAGCAATGGTCGAAGTCCTATCTCAGTGAAGGACTCCAGCGTATTGATGTGAATGAACAAAGATCATCAGAGGAACCATGAAAGTACCGGGTACCTCAGGGCTCTGCGCTCGGTTGGCTTCTTTTCACAAATTGTATTCTACCTCTTGCCGATATGATAGCCATGTGCAATCGAAGCTTTCAATTCTATGCAGATGAAACACAGCTGTAGCTTTTCTTTGATCCCTTCCAGCCATCCTACTAGTCAAATGCACTCAGCTCACTAAGTGTGTGCATTGCTGAAATCCGCACATGGATGGCAGAAAAGTTTCTCAAATTGAATGAAGATAAAGGCCAACTTACTACTGACGGGCAAACCAAGCATGAGTCAGGAGTAGGAAACCTCAACGCTCAAAATGGCTCTGCCAGCACACCTCCTGTACGTCTGCAAGAAATCTAGGTGTCTTGTTCCAAAGTGACCTTCCACTAGTGAACAAAATCAGCACCGCAGTCAAATCTGCCTACTTTGAGCTTCACGACATTGCTGCAATATTCAGGCCTGCTTAAACACGGATGCTACATCCAAATTGGTCCATGCATTTGTGATAACCCGCCTCGACCTGTGTAAGCCACTGCTTGACGGTCTACCAGCCTGTGCAAGCAGGGCACAACAGTTGGGGCAAAACTGAAGCTAGGCAGGTCTGTCGTGAGCGTCGCAGGTGCCACATCCAACCACATCTCGCTAACCTGCAATTGCTTCCAATCAAGTAGCGCATCAAATTAAAAGTTCCGTCTCTCAATTTTATGTCCTTCAATCTCTGGCTCTAGTCTCCTTATCAGACCTAATCTCACACCAGACTAAGTGCGTCGTATGACCCGCTTTTCTGACTCAAATCGTTTAGCTATTCTGGAGACCGTGCCTGTAATTCGTATGATACCAAAGCCTGAAACTTACTCCCGACGAACGGCACGACATCCTTGGCTTGAAAAAATGAGAAAGAAAGCTAAAAACAACGCACGTTTTACTTTAACAATTTGATGGATGCTTGTGATGTCCTTTGCGTGCTTACGTGTGGTGATACTATGTATGCTGCCACTTACCGTATTTGCATTTTGACACCGAAAATGTCACCTCTAACCATGTTATTCTATTTGACATGTCAATGTTACCATCAACCATCTAATCAGGCTTCCTTTATAGAAAATGTAAAGTGCAGATAAAGTGATTAGGTTCTCTAATTTTGCCACACTTATGTATGCATATATTATTGTTATTGGTATTATCTTTAATCACTATTCAAAACAGTTTATACCCTAGGAAACTTCTGAAGAAATAACTGTTCAGATTAAGTGATCTTGGTTTGGCAATCAGATATGATAGGTGTCCTTACGGAGATTTAAAGAGGGCTGGCTGGGTCCCAATATCGTTGTGACGTGTTCGCATTATCACTTGGCTACTAGCGACTGCAATTCTAGGTATTAAAACAACTGAGAGAGTAATGGGTGCGAAGGTCGTGCTAATTTCGCTTTATGATCAAAGCTAATCTCCGAGTCAGAGAGCGCTCGTCCCAATTTCCTCTAGTTTGTCGCAATGCCAGCGGTCTTGTTTAGGCACGCCGGTGACCGATTGACTTATTAAAAACCAATTGATATATCGACTGTAGTTTTGGATGTTTCTAAAAATTTCCTGTACATTGTCTGTTAACCATGTCTGGTCCATGCTTAGACTCTGAGATCTAATGCATGTCAGCCACTAAATGTTCAGCTAGAGGTATTTAAAGCCAAAAATCTAAATGTAAATAGTTTATCTGAAATATAAGTTTGGCAGCATTGTTAATTTTACTAAAGAAGCATATCATCACGTTATTAGACTGTTATAACTTACCGAAGAAATAAGATTTTGTGTCCTTGCAGCTTGACAAATGCCTGCTTACCAAAGTGTATAACATAATGTAGCTTCTAAATAAGTTGCGAATGGTAGCCCACGTTTACCTCATTACTGCAGTTACCCCGACAAGGAACTTCAAGTCCATGATGACTTCAATCACGCCTGTAGCAGCTGGATAGTCACTGAGAGCTAGGGAGACGGCGCCGATCATATGATGTTTGTCAGACAGCTCTCGAAAAGGTCCGCACCCTTGAGACTGTGGCAAGCTGAAATAATGGGTATTAAGCCAACAATTAAAAAGAAAAATAATGAAGTCAGAATTAGGGTTTCTTTCAGACTAAAACTTCTTTATGAACTATTTGTCTATACATTGCTATGTGCAGCACTGAAGCGGCGTAAGACTAGTGAATACTCCAGCCACTGTAGTTCAAACGTCATAAGCAAATTAAGGAGAAATCTTAAGCTTGCCCCTCCGACCACAGACTCACAAAAATGTACAGAAATACAAGTAATTAGTCTATAAATATTTTTATTAGTGATATAAATTAGTCTATTTCTAAATACGGCCATTGGTATGAATAATTGTGGGAAGCAAGGAAGTATGTTGGTGCAAGCAATGCTTGAATAGGCTTTAAAATAAACTGTGAACGGCTAGTTCAACTTTAAAAGCCCTTCATAGCAAAGTAAGTTCAACGTATTTCTGCTAGAAGTTAACAGCCAGAGCTTCTAAAGTTTTCGCACAATCACTCAAACGATGTATGTAACTGCAAATGAGCATTGCTAAATGCAAAATTAAATAAATGTTGTGGAACTAAGATAGGAGATCCAATAAAGTTCACAAGAACATGAATGGGATTCCTCATGCTGTACGCTCCATAAAATCAATCATTATAACTTCAAAATGAAACAAGATGTTTAGAATTGAATCAGTTTTAAAGTGTATGATAGCATTTGATTTATATACTATTACTACTGAACTTCTAGACTTTAAGGTAAACATTTACAACTTAACTTCTCGTACGGCATTTGTTACAAGGTTATTTATTTAGCTTCATATCCATAAAGCATTCACAGCACACACAAAAAATTTCTTATTTTCTTTGTAAATCTTTGCATATGCCAAATGTATTGACCAACGCAGTTTATTCCTGAAAGTTTTTGCTATTTTTTTTAGAATTTTGCTTCAGTTCCCACCTAGTAACATTTTACGCTGCCTTATCTGTAAAGCACTGAATATATTAAAAGCCCAACGAACTGCATCGTCTAATAAACAGGGAATAAAATAGGCTACTGCTGGTCTGATCGCTGTAAATTTTGCTATTGCCACTGATAATGCCGTTTTGGCGACGGCTCTATATAGCAAATAGTTAAAGATAGTATTTTGTAATGGCCCAGGCCTCATTAATTCTAGCGGTGGTTATAGTTGCTCAAGTGCTCTGATACTACACTTCCATTAAAAAAGACACTCGATGGTTAGCTAAATTCTGCTCGTCAATGCCAAGACTGCAATATGTAAAAGGGCTACTTACAAAGTAAGGCAGACGACAATTATAGCCAGGGACAGTACGAGGAACGGACACAGCAGCAAAAGAAAAATGACTCGAACTTCTGACGAGCTGGATAACTCTTCTGAGAGCTTGAAGTTTCTTTGCACAGAAAACTGTAAAGAGTCACGTGGCGCTTGCTTAGCTCTCTAGTACCTCTCGATTTCCTATCTACGACATAAGGTAAAGTTTCATGTAAAGATTTGTAATTAATAACGGAAGTAATTAATAACGGCAGTTTTTATCAAGACAGAAGTCGGGATTAAATGTCCGTGCTTTAGTCGAATGGTCAGGTCTCATTACTAAAAATTAAGACAATAAAGTAAACGTCATTTGATTCAATAGCCTAATGTCTAGCTAATGCACTTGAGGCTAAAAACAAGGTATTGCCTGTTGTAAGGCTCGAATCGGTGCAATCAGTCGTAGGAATTATTACCCATCAAGGACTTTCTTAAACGGCTTAACAGCCACGCAACATGTAAGAGTAGTAAGTGCTCCTTAACTTTTTATTATTTTTGCCATTTACGCTCGGTTGTGTGGCTTTTTTTAGCATGTTGCCAGTAGAGCAGTGCAGTCACTTATATCGGCTATAAGAACGGTTCTATTTAAATGCAGCAATAAATAAAGTCATTAACAACCTATTTTATATAAACAAACATGAGCAAGATAGGCAGATGCGCTTCCAACTTAATCTATTTGGTCCGTCTCATGCAACTGACTTTGCACTCACAGCCTTGACCTCGATCGGGCACCCTATGCAACACCGATTAATCTTGCAACTTCATCTGTACCTGACTTGAATCTGTTATAATACCGTTTCCAGCTCCTCGCGACGAGTTTCGCTGTCATCTGTAGGCTCGAAGTGCGAAACGGTGAATGCGTCAGAAGCTGGGGTATCACGACGAGCTCAATCAAGTAGAGGCTCACGAAACCAGAAAGAAACTGACGAAATCAATGCACGTTAAAGGAGCACTGGTCTCGCTAGAATAAACGTGCAACGTTTTGCAAGCTGATTCCTGGCCAGCCAGACCCAGAATCTCTCGTCGTGGCTTTGGAGGGAGCTTTGGAGGACCTCAGGCTTCAGGCTTCAGGCACAAGAGGTCACATGAAAGGCCGCATGCAACGCCCGGCCAAGCCCAGCTGTGGTTCCCAAGATTTCTGATAACGAAGCAAGTAAAAGATGGACGACCTTGGCGTGTCGGTTGCAGATAATATGATCTGCGTCTTTAAGGTAAGTGTCTAATCTTCAGCTGACGACCATATCGGGGCGGATTTCTTCACTAGAGAGTGCAAAAGGAGTGCACATGACTTTACGGAAGAATAATCATTTTTATAGCATTTACTGAGTAATACACCATTGGCATATAGTTAAAATAGCTAGAACCTTTCCAGGGCGAGCGGTATACCTAACTTCAAACTTGCCTGAGTAGGGGCCAATGTATGTTAAGAGAAAAAGGCAGGCTGCCCGGCCTGCTAGCCAAAGAATAGGGCACTTCACGCCCAAGGTTGTTGGCTAAGCGGCAGTGATAGCCGCTTGAAGGCTCCTTTTCGGGTATTTAAGCGAGGCTGTTAAATCTGCTTAGCTTTATTTTGTTTTTACTTTTCCTTTAGGCTTGGTGGGCTGCCTGTTATTACTCCTACCGGTACCAACGTAGGTGGCTACATAGCTGAGTTGCTTTAATCCGCCTCATTTACGAGAAAGCTATGTGTACCAATTGTAGATTGCTTTGCTAAACGCGGAAATTTAGCATGCTGCTCCCTATTTTTCTTTTTCTTTTTCTCTAGCTCTGAAAGTATTTTCTTTAGTTATCAATTCTTTCAGCATCTCTCTAGCCGCTTCCTCTCTCCTACTCACCATCCGCCTCTCCTGCGTGTATCTTTTACTAATATCTATCGTCTCACTGGTTCCCTTTGCTCTCAGCCTCTCTTATATTGTCTTTATCTTCCTGTCGATCATTGACAGGCTTTGAGCGCGAGTTTTTAGCCAAGTGACGCTTTGCTGGATGATACGGCTTAGAGAAACTTACCCTTTTCGAATAGAAAAGCACCACGGTGGTGGCAAAAGTCATCGCCGGTATGAAAGGACAAAACAATGTTGAGACCCAGCATAGAGTCTGCGTGTAGGCTACGTCGAGCACGAGCTTCGGAATGTTGAACTTAGGTGGGCCTACTCGCGAAACAAAGGCGAACCTGTCCTTAAACTTGTCGTGGAACCATCTGAAAAACGGAACTCAAATACTAATCGCACGAAAATAACAGCATATTTTCGGCTTGCGGATAGGACAAAGTCTTAGCCATGGAAATGGTTTAGGTGCACAGTTTGCTGGAGCTAATGTTCCAGAAAGACGCATTTTGTAGCTAAAAATAGCCACAAGTCCGCTGCTGAAGCGCCATAGAATGTTATGAGTGAGTCTTGGTTATCAAGTGAAAGATTAATTTATCCATAGGCGCTATACAAGAAATGTATTGTTATTAGTATTTTAGTTAAAGTGATGGTTTACATTCAGCTATTTTGCTCTGGTTTAACAGTTGGTACTGTATGACTGTTTTTACACCTTCAAAATCCAAGGAAGTATCCCTAGAAGAACACATTTTATAGCTTGCTGCAGCATCAAACAACTAGAAAGAATACAGAAAACAGTGAGAAATAAACGATAGCAAGATAATTTTATAGTGTTAAAAGAGAACTAAATATTTTTCATGACACTTTAAATGCACTGTGAAGAAATAATGTCAACTGATTAAAGATAGCATGCACAGTCTTAGAGCCTTTGCAAAAAAATGAAAATATCGCACTTTTACTCCGAAAGTCATCTAAAGAGCTGGCCCGTGAATTTTAGAAGTGCCGCCTAGACTTGTGTAACTCACGAATCCCAAGCCTTCCTGGCTGCACAATACGCACTTACAGTTGCTGCGAAGCTCAGCAGCCGGGCTTGTCTGTCGTGAATGGTGCAACTGTCACAGCAACCACCTTATTTCTCACGGCCTATCGTAGCCACCATAAAGCAGCATGTCGATTTAAACATTGTGTCACTAAATTTTATGCTCCTTCATTCTAAAATAGCTATTGTAATTACTTACAACTCAGGCCACTTGCATCGCCCAGCTTCTCTTCTGACTTTGCTGCTAAACTGTGCCTCCACCCAGTCTCAAATCATTCATAGATCGCACGTTCAATTCGTATGCTCACACAGCCTGTGAATCACTCGCGACTGACGTCACGAAATCACCCGTATCGAATTTAAAAAGATGTTAAAAACGCAAACGCTTCTTACAGAGTTGACCGAGCTGCGTAAATTTTAGTGCGTGTGCTGCACATGCTGACATTGTGCATGTAACCACTTACTGATTGACATGCTTTCTTTCCCCAGTAAATACAGTGCCAAGAAAGAGATTTAGTATTTCTAGGTTGCTACACATATGTATTACTATTATTATAATTATTAATATCTTTATTAGAGCAGGCTCGAATGTTTTCACTGGTAGATAACTGAAAGTAGGCAGACTTGACTTGGGAGCTGACGTGGAAGTCATCTAGTGAAGCGCTATTTTAGAACAGGATAACCGAAATTCTTACAGCCTCAACAGATAATTTCCTGCACGAGCACATTTTTTCGGATATTGCATTCAGGTTTTCGAGCGAAATTCACTAGTTTTTCATTGAAATAATACGTTGATTTTATTTTCATCCCACTGGAAAACAACTTTTGGAAACCCAGTGCAAACTTTCACAATGCATGCTGCAAGGAAGTTGCGAAAAATTTTGACGCTTCGAAGAAAGAGAAGGATCAAAGCATGACACATCTGCTTGTCATCTGTGGCAAATAATAGCACAGACAGTGCATTAATTTTGCATTAGATTTTCAGTGAACATTAACTCAGCAAGAAGGAGGGCAAAATTTATGAAAAGGAATAAAATAAGCGCAGGGATTCCTTTAAAGGTCCCTCTCGGATGACTGACAGCTACCTGCTGACCCCAATGCTCTGAAACGTCCCACTGATATATATATATATATATATGTGTGTGTGTGTGTGTGTGTGTGTGTATGTGTGTGTGTGTGTGTGTGTGTGTGTGTGTGTGTGTGTGTGTGTGTGTGTGTGTGTGTGTGTGTGTGTGTGTGTGTGTAGAGATACAGGACTGTCAAAAATGCGAGTTGGTGCCACTAATTCACAGAAGAAATCACGTAG
Organism: Cristatella mucedo; assembly: GCA_009760855.2. Lineage (NCBI taxonomy): Eukaryota > Metazoa > Bryozoa > Phylactolaemata > Cristatellidae > Cristatella > Cristatella mucedo. The sequence continues at coordinate 1,578,773 of WPIO01000048.1, read as the reverse complement.
GACTCTATTATCAACTGATGAAAGCGCTGCCGATGGATCAAGAAAAACTAGCTGACTGACAACATAATTCATCGTTCGTGAGATCTCTATACGCCCAAAAGTGCCTACATTGCGAAGTGTGTATCTCGAAAATCCGACTACAAATTACTTATTTATGTAGTATTATTTTATTTATTATTTATTAAGTTAGAAGCTCCGATTGATCCTAGATTTTACCTAGTCTACCACTCGTCGTTTCATTGTCTATAATTGGAACGGCAGAAGGAAGACTGGACGGAAGTTTCTAAAGTTCACCTGATCTAGTGTAACTTCTTAGTAATTTTAAACACACGCATAAACGCGAGCGAACGCAATCCGTAAATGGAATGTACCAGCACCCCATAAAACAGCATGCCTTACTTATCACTGTACACGACACACCAGTAACGGTACGCATTACTAAGCATCACAAGCGTTCACGGAAAACAATTTGTATATGCTTATTTTCATTTTCTCTTCAGTCTCTCCATACTCGTCTGCAATGAATTGTAGCTGTTGAGGCAAATTCAACTTTTTCGGGTGTTGGCTTGTTGGATTTCCAGGGAATTCTTCTTTCATACCAGCCTCTCGCCTTAGAGCAGAGGCTGGGGGTGGAGCTAAGTCAGAAATCAATGTTTCCTGAAAGTATTGTACGTGCCCTAGCTAGGAGGAAAGCCGGCGCCGGCAAGGCGGAAATTGATAGCGAAAACGCAGCTAAACATAGACAAAGGGATAAAATCTCAGGCCAAGGATAGATTTCCAGTTTATTTGTGCATAGCATAAGAAAATCTGTGCATCTTGACAGAAGAAAAAGCAATTATAAGGTTTTCAGCTAGGGGTAGGTAATCGAGATTCACAATCCGGATAGCCCATTCGAGTCAAGCTGACGATATTCTTCAATTTCTCACTGCAAGCGTCGCTGATAGCTGGTAACGCCTTTCTGCCGCTAAATAAATGAGGCTGTCGAATCACCTAACCTTTTAGAGGGCTAGTAGCCTTCTTAAACCGGAAGACGAACTTCGAAATGCAGTCAGCAGTGGCAGGCTTATAGGTGGACATAGAAAGGAAGGAAGGTGAGGAGTTCTGTGGGAATGTTTCTTTGGGGCATGGACTCCGTCATATTATCTACCGTACGAGCAAATTATCTAGAAAATTACCAGCTCTATTGCTACAAGGATGCCATGGTGTGTTATAATAATAATAATAATGAACTTGATAAAGTGCCTTCAGATAACTCAATCTCTTTCTAGGCGCTTTACAGTTGCTGCAAAGGGAAACGCGATTGAATCGTGGGTAATATAATGCTTGACAAACAACATGAATAACATGGTTAGGGGTGACATGCACAGGGTCAGCATGCAAGTGTGGTTAGTGGTAGCATGCACAGTGTCAGCACGCATAAGCACCTAAAGGACGAGTGTTGCTGACCCTTTAGTCGTTGATGTGGTTGATTGTTGACATCGCTATTTTTGGATCCAGCCTCACTGATTCCACTGTGCTTTGTATAGGCTAGATTTGGCCGTAAGTAGGATCGACGAGTACCGCCTAAAGTAGTCCTCGCATACAGTACCGGTCGACGGACAGTAAGTAATGATCTTTTGTATTATTTTTCCAAACTCGTATTTAGTAGTCCAGTCTAGTTGAATGTTTTTTAGTAAAGGTCAGCAGATTAAACAGCCTCAGTTACATAGCGGCAGGAGAGCCTATGTAGCTATCAATCTCACCTGTAGTGCACAATGAAAATACAAAATACTACTAGCCAAAAAATTCGAACCCAGGACCTGGGATTTGAAGTTTGAGAGCCGTACTAGCCTAAAAGTGTTGACGTGAATGGACAAAGATCATCTGAAGTACCTCTAAAATATGGAGTACCTCAGGGCTCTGTGCTAGGTCCGGTCCTTTTCACCTTTTATACTCTCCCACTCGCTGATGTGATTGCCAAGCACAATCTAGGCTTTCACTTCTATGCGGATGACACTCAGTTGTACCTTTGCTTTGATCCCTCCCAGCCTTCGAGCACCTCAAATTCTCTCAACTCACTTGCTGCATGCATTAATGACATCCGATCATGGATGGCAGCAAATTTTCTAAAACTTAACGATGATAAAACTAACTTACTAGTTATGAGCAAACCTAGTGTTATTCAGAAATTGGAAAGGCTGACTTTCAAAATTGGCTCTGCCAGCATATCTCCAGTTGAATCAGCTCGAAATCTAGGTGTCATATTCCAAAGCGACCTCTCGTTAGACGACCACATCAGCTCCACAGTCAAATCAGCCTATTTTCAGCTTCATAACATTGCTAAAATTAGGGCTTGTTTAGATAAGGATACCACGTCTAAGTTGGTCCATGCATTCGTGACATCCCGTCTCGACTTCTGCAACTCACTGCTTACTGGCCTACCAGCACGTGCGATCAGGCGATTGCAGCTGGTGAAAAACTCGGCAGCTAGGCTTGTCTGTCGTGAGCGTCGCAGTTGCCACATTACTCCACTTCTCGCCGACCTGCACTGGTTACCAGTCAAGCAACGGATTGACTTCAAGGTTTTGTCGCTCACTTTTAGGTCTCTTCATTCTATGGCTCCAGCCTATCTTTCAGAGATACTACCCCATCAGGCAAAGCATCGTACCACTCGCTTTTCGGAATCCAACAGTCTAGAAATACCTCGTACAAACCTTAAATCCTTTGGAGACCGTGCATTTAGCTCGTATGCTCCCACAGCCTGGAACTCCCTCCCGACCTGCATCAGAACATCCCCTGACCTGACCACATTTAAAAGAAACTTAAAAAAACACCTATTTAGGACAGCATTTAGTGGGTCCTTGTGATTCGTCCTCGATGTGCTTATGCGTGCTGACACTGTTCATGCTGCCACTAACCACATTTGCATGCTGACCCAGTGCATGTAACCCCTAACCATGTTATTCATTTTGTTTGTTTTTCAAGCATGATTTTACTTACTATTCTATTGCGTATCACTTTGCAGCAAATGTAAAGCGCCTAGAAAGAGATTAAGTTCTCTGAGGGCGCTTTTTCAAGTGCAATATTATTATTATTATTATTAAAAAACAGCAGACCGTAGGGGTGAAGGCGTACGATGTGCTTCTTAGTTAGAGGTACTGTCATGCGGTAGCTTTCCACCCACTAAGGTCATTTCGAAGGGGGATTTATGAGAAGGGGGCGAGGACGATAGTTTTTGTGGGCAGCATCAATATCAAGAGTACAGGTATTTTTTAGATATCAAAGGGGCTAGAAACTGCAGACCTAATGAGATTAGCATAGGGTCTTACGTTCGGAATTCGGGAATAGCAAGAGTCGAGTCCAAAATAAATTTAGAATATATGATCGGCTATCCAACCTTCGTATTGAATAATGGCATGATGCTTCGAAGCTTTGTACCAAATTGTCCAGCTTCTTTCTATTGCATAGTGTTTTGCCATAGGTATTTATACTGAAAAAAGCAAGCTGGAACGAACTATACTCCAGCCTTGTAATAAAAATGTGCAAGCACGCTGCGCTGTTATTGCATTCGTTCCAGTGGATACACATACCTCCACGGAGTTTCAATTAAAAAAACGCTGACCAGAACCATAAGGAAATCAACGATCACCAATTTATAGAGCTGCTGTCCAACGTAGCTCTCCCAGCAGTACATCTGAAAGAAGACAGCGTGCTAGAGAACCATTGGTTTAAATAACAGGTTACAAGCAACAGCCCAAAGGAGAGTCCGTTAATGCGATAGTTTGTATTAACTGCCGGTGATAAAACGGAGCTACACACTAGGCACATTTCGCCTGGGATCTCATTTTCGGAGAACCTTGATTAATTCACAAAAATACATGGCTAGGACACATAGCGGCACACTATGTTCGCGTTTGCTGTTTTTTCCGGAGGCCTATATGAAAAAAGTGTCAAGGCTCCTCCTTAATGGGATATAAAATTCGCTTTTTAAAGCAACAGTTTGCATAAAAAGCACTGCAAATAAGAACAGCTATAAATCCAGATTGCGAGCCCCGCATACGAACGGAAAAACCTATCCAACCAAAATAAGAAATGAGCTTTTACACTGTTGAGTCTTAAACGAGCTAAGCTAAACTTGCATTTGAAATTTCTCGTTGAACCTGCTAATATTGGCCGAGTTACGGAATTTACAATACAAAGAGCTGCACACGTAAATAGAGCATTCTTAAAAGTCTAAAGCATGTACTTCAATTTACCATGGCTGAAAACGGACAAAATTTGCATACGATGAAAAATGTTGGTAATTCTCTAACTGCTACGTAGATATGCTGCGTCCTCTTTATTTCTGAATTGGAAAAATTTTGCCTAAGCATTTTATTGATGCTCTAATTTTATTTAGAAATCGTCAAAGCAATCGATATCAATTTTAACACGCTCGTATTTTGAAAGATACCCTTCCAAATATTTAACTATGGACAATGTTTCTCAGTATTTTCTTAAAATTTATGCTTCATTTACAAAAACTAGCGAACTTGAGTTTTTTATTCATTCGTGCTTAGCTTGCTTGTCGGTGCGTGACGAATGGCATGATGCTAACCAGAATTCCTACTAAGCAGTAGCCTTGAAAAGTCCTACAATTTGCTTTGGCTTCGTGCTGGTCTTAGTATGATGCTTGTGTGCGTTTGCATGCTTGTCTAAGCATGATACTAGCTGATTCAATGGCCTATTTTTATATAGAGACAGAAGAGACTTTACGGCTATCACCGCCGCCTGCAGTGGCCATATAGGATTGCCCACCACAGGATTTGTACCCGCAACCTCGTGAAAGCAACCGCCTTACCTCGTGTGCCTTCACGGCTCTGCATGTCAATAACTCTTGGTTATGGATTCTCTTGCAGCGCATTGCTAAGCGGACAGATAGAGATCGATATCAAGTATAGGAGCATCTGAGCGAATGGTTTGGAATCTTTCAAAAAATTAAAGTTTAGTGCACACTAATTAGAAACACATACCTATCTGGTCAATAAGATAACGGATTAATAAAGTCAGTCTCAGTGACTCACACATGCACACAATACCATCTGAATAGCATAATTGGTAATGGCATCGAAAACTAGGCAGCAGCAGTAGCAGCTCCCATTGCAGCTGCAGCTGCAGTGAAGTTGAAGGGTGAGTTGCCGTCGCAAGCAGAAATGAGCAACGAAATACCTGCTGCTTGTCGCCTGTTGCCCGGCAATTTCCGCATACGCGTGCTGCAGAAGGGCTGGATATGTTTCGATCCTCCGAAACAGTGGAGTTGACTGGACCATCCGCCGTAGAAGAATCTTGGCATGTCCAGGAATCAGCGAAGAAGGTCGAAAACAGTAGTACTAGCGATGCCACTCTCAGCGATGCCGCCCTTCAAAGGGCCAATCGGACCGAGATATAGCCATCTTCGGTCTGCTTGGACTGAGCCATGAGTTTTGTAATCACTTGCATTTTATACTAGTTTGTTTCCCGCAACGAATATTAGTTGATTTTATTTCCGTTGCAGGAATTAGTTAATAGGATGACGGTAGTGGCTCGGGTGGCCTGACACAACAAGCCCTATGCTTTAGCTCACCTGCCGGTCTCAATAACTGACATCTATGCACATCTGAATCAGCAGCACAAGAAATAAATTCACCTGACCGTACTTGGGACGTTAGGGAAAGGATATCTCGATAATATCCACCAGCCCTTTTTCATGGATGATGGATAGATGCACTTTCGCTATACCAATGACAAGCAGAGCCTGCAGAGATTCCACATGACCCAAATTTGACCACTACTGCAGGTAACAAGTTCCCAATAGAGATTTTTCGTCAAAACATTCTCACTTAAATAGACACAGCTTAAATTCGATGGTAAACCTACAGTCAAACACAAGTGCTAATGCGCCAGCCCATAGTCTGGATGCAGAAATGAATATATCCAAATCTTTCAAAGTGCTCGGCAAGAAGTGATACGGATCGCTGCAGCTACAATGGCGAGCGCTGCAAGTAGAGATTCCGGAGAAGTTCCTTCAAGTGTGGCTGTTTTGAGGAGTTCCCCTACGGCCGAAGTTCAAGTTGTCTATTAGCGGCCGTCTGTTTGCTGGTGCTGCCGCCGGAAGGGCTATCGATTTCACTGGCCTTCACTTTCTTAGACGTTAAGCTGTCATCCTATCACACTTCGATAAAAGAACCTTAACGCATGTCACAAAAGGAATCGCTCAACGAGGCATGCGCCGACCGCCTCAGTACCTCACTATAGTAACCGTGATGGTGACCTCCGGGGAGTATGACTCGATCTTGACAATAAGTTCAAACAACAGCCCGGCTATGAGGTACAACGCTGACACGGTGAAGGACGGCAGAAAGGACAAGGCCAGATCCTCTGCTGAATTGACTCCAGCCTGAAAAAAAGAGAGCCCGGCTGGCCTAGCGATGGAGAGACTGCAGACTGGCTGCCGTGTCTCAACGCAAAAGCTGACTTCTGCCACAGCACTTCTCAGATCGCATAGAAGGCTGTCACACCTGTCTCTCCAGACGGACTGAGCGTACCTAAGTCTGACATCGTAGCTTAATTTGTAATAGGACTGACTATATTGTATCTAAGATCGCAAGTCGCAAGAACTGTATTGCTTAGAATTTAAACTTTAACAGCCTATTTTGCGTTCGCACACATGGTAACAGGGTAGTTAGAAGAAAAAAGCCACCGTTAGATATGTGCAACTGCTTGGACTCGATTTTGCCATCACCTGTCTGACTGGGGCCCGGATACCAAGTTTAAGCAACGATTATTCAAGATTGAGTTATGTCATAGTAATGACCGTGGAGTTTTTGCCGCTTCAATACATTACAAGATTGATCATTTTACAGTGTTTCACGCAAAGGAACTATTGCTTCGGTAAGTAAAAAACTTAACGTTCCGTCAAATAAATTTTATCTTCTACACTTGCTCTTGGTGCGACCAATGCTACGCGATCTTGTGTTTATTTCACCTGCAGTGTTCTAAAACTAATGCGACAGTGTATAATTCAGAGTGTGAGTAACGTTGTGCATTCTATCATCACTGCAGTTTTTAAGTGAACAATTTATTGTTTTAAAGCCTTGGCCGACAATCATGAATGCTGTTACTAGGTTTTACTGCCGTTACTAGCAGAGGCTAAAACTCAAGGAATGAACTGCAGGCTATAGAAATGCATAGCTTCCCGGTACATCAAAAAATGAAATGCAGTTGTCATTGTAGTAAAGACTTAGAAAGATAAAAATTCTAAATGCTGAAGTCTAGGCCATTTTATGAGAGATCTAGTATGTGCTCACTAATAGTAAACAAATCAAAGAGTTATACAAAACACGTCAAGATTATATGCCACCATTAGCCCACACCGACTCTCCGGAAATAAAGCCTCTGCTTCAACTAATAATCCTTGAGAGTGAGTGAGATACAGGTAAATAAAGTATAGATACACGAATCCAAAGACAGATAGAGATAGAAGACCGAGGCTGTTCCTCTTGAGAAGACTTCTTTGCTCGAGGTGCTGACTTAAAGCTAAGAGCATTCGAATCTGCACAAATTAGCTGCTCCCTCTTGGTGATCGGAAAAACGCTACCTCCAGCTGCGGGTTTGGTTTATGCAATAAACACGCACTCAGCCAGCTTTAAAGAAACTCGATATACGCTATAGAAGCACGATACGTTATAGCACGTTATAACGACCTGATGACTTTCAATTGCAGTCTAGTTTTAAGGCAGGTACTTCTTGCTAGCCGAGTCGAGGCTGGCGCTGCTCACCTGTTTATTTGGAAAGCATTATTGGTCCACGCATTCGTGACATCCCGTCTCGACTTCTGCAACTCACTGCTTACTGGCCTACCAGCATGTGCGATCAGGCGATTGCAGCTAGTGCAAAACTCTCCAGCTAGGCTTGTCTGTCGTGAGCGTCGCAGTTGCCACATTACTCCACTTATCGCCGACCTGCACTGGCTACTAGTCGAGCAACGGATTGACTTCAAGGTTTTGTCGCTCACTTTTAGGTCACTTCATTCTATGGCTCCAGCCTATCTGTTAGATATACTACTCCATCAGGCCAAGCATCGTACCACCCGCTTTTCGGAATCCAACAGTCTAGAAATACCTCGTACAAACCTTAAATCCATTGGAGACCGTGCATTTAGTTCGTATGCTCCCAAAGCCTGGAACTCCCTCCCGACCTGCGTCAGAACATCCCCTGACCTCACCACATTTAAAAGGAACTTAAAAACACACCTATTTAGGAGAGCATTTAGTGGGCCCCTGTGATTCGTCCTTCACGTGCTTATGCATGCTGACACTGTGCATGCTGCCACTAACCACATTTGCATGCTGACGATGTGCATGTCACCCTTAACCATATCATTCATTGTGTTTGTTTTTCAAGCACGATTTTACTTACCATTAAATTGCATTTCCCTTTGCATCAAATGTAAAGCGTCTAGAAAGAGATTAAGTTCTCTGAGGGCGCTTTATCAAGTGTATTATTATTATTATTATTATAATCGAAAAGATAAAAAGCCAGTTGTGAGCGAGCCTCAATTCTCACTCGCCCAATATCAACCGAAAGTTGCAGCATCACACGTTGTTGGCCGACTTGAAATACTGCCTTTTTTAATACCGTACTGTCACTTGGAAATAAGATTTGACATAATAAAAGTAGGAGCTCGGGGACGAGGCCTCTTGTGAAAGATTCTTGGTCACCACGAGGTCAGTGTGGTAATTTCCCATGGGATTAAACGAAAGCATTTTGTTCAGAAACGAGTAGCACTTTACTTGCTCACACTAGCCAGGAGGAAGCACGTTTCTAATAATAATAATAATAATAATAATAATAATAATGCACTTGATAATGCGCCCGCAGGGAACTTAATCTCTCTCTAGGCGCTGTACATTTGCTGCAAATGGAAATGCACTTGAATGGTAAGTAAAATCATGCTTGATAAACAAACAAAATGAATAATATGGTTAGGGGTGACATGCACAGGGTCAGCATGCAAATGTGGTTAGTGGCAGCATGCACAGTGTCAGCACGCATAAGCACATCAAGGAAGAATCACAGGAGCCCACTAAATGCTGGACCAACTTGTCTTCTTGTGCTCTTCTTGTGCTTTTAATACATATATAATATATATATATATATATATATATATATATATATATATATATATATATATATATATATATCTATATATATATATATATATATATATATATATATATATATATATATATATATATATATATATATATATATATATATATATATATATATATAATGCCTGTTCTACAGTAAGCGTTGAGAAACTACTGTTTTAATGTCATGACATAGAAAGCAGTGTTCCGAGTTTACCAACCAAATTTCATGATGTCGCCTATGCTGGTTCTCATGCAGTGACCTTCAATTGCCCGACCCACAGTGCATTTTGTTAACTGCAATACAGATACTATTCCAGCAATAGGCGTCACGGAACTGCGGGTTTGATTGCTTTTTATGAAAAAAGTGCTCCGTATTTACCCAATAGATTTTATGCGACTATGCTAACGTGCTATATAGCTATTGCTACTGGTGGCCCGGGCCATTGGAGGCCGTAGCATTACAACACGCCCGCCCAACATCACAAAATTAGGCGGACACACCGAAAATGTAATGTAATGTAATCTAATGTATCTCCGTCAGTAACTCCACAAAGTCATAAAGACCATGTGGGCGTTACGCAGGAGAGTTTTGTATAGCACACTCACAGCCTAAGCGGCTTTCGGTACGCATTCGGTAGCCAACAGACTTCGTCTCACGCAACAAAGAGAAAGTGGGAAGCATAGCAGAGTTAGGAGAGCAGTTGAGGTAGTGAGTAGCATAGAAGTAGCAGTTCAGGACTGCTGAAAAAGATGTGCCATAGTCGGCAGTTGGAGAGTAGATGTCGTTGCATAAGAATTGTGGAAGCGAGTTCCACAGTCTAGGACCTGCAGAGCTAAAGCTTCTGTCGCCAACTGTCTTTAAGCGGAGGAATGGGACAGCTAATTTATTGTCCACACAGGACTTGAGGGCGCGAACAGACTGAAACTGATGTAGCAGTTCAGCTAGGTACGAAGGAGCCAAGCCGTGGCGGGCCTTGTGGGTCAGCGTAAGAACTTTGCTCCGTATCCTTTGCTCAACCGGCAACCATCCTAGCTCTTCCACCAAAGGTGACACGTGCTCAAACCGCTGGGACTTGAAGACCAGCCTTGCAGCCATATTCATAGTCCGCTGTAGTGGCATAATAGCTTTCTTTGGTAGCCCAGCCAAAAGGGAATTACAATAATCAAGCCGAGACAGAACTAAAGAGCTAGTTAAATTTTTTACAAGCCACTGTGGGAGACAGCTTTTAATCTTGGATAGGGATCGGATGTGATGGCTAGCTGTAGAGGCAGTCTTCTGAATGAAACTTTTGAAATTGAGGCAGCTGTCGAACACAACACCTAGATTACGAGCACGTGGTGAAGGTCGCACAATAGCATCACCTATTAAAACAGCAAAGCCCTTTAATCCAGCCACACGCTTAGGGTGTCCTATGAGAAGCAGTTCGGTTTTATCGTCAATTAATTTCAGGAAGTTTTCCGACATCCAGGATCGAATATCGGCAGTGCAAGCATTCAGTTTCTCAGTTGCTGCAGCAGATTCCGACGGTTTAAATGACAAATACAACTGAGCATCGTCAGCATAGAAGTGATATCCTATTCCATGGGCCTTAATCACTTTTCCCAGAGGTTGCGTATAAATGGAGAACAGCAAGGGACCAAGTACAGACCCTTGAAGGACTCCACAGGTGACCCTTCTCATGTCTGAGACCTGACCCCCACACGACGCGGATTGAACACGATCAGACAAGTATGATTTAAACCACGCCAGTGCTTCGTCTGCCAGACCGATCGTTGTTCTCAGTCGTTCAAGCAGACTTCTTATGCTTTCCAAATGTGCTGGCAACCCAGGGATACCAGGTCAACAATTGGTCCATGCATTTATAAAATCTAGTCTCGACTTCTGTAACTCACTGCTGGCTGGTTTACCGGCATGTGCTATCAGGTGCTTACAGCTGGTGCAGAACTCTGCAGCTCGTCCGTCACGAAAGTCGCAGTTGCCACATCACACTGCTTCTTGCCGACCTGCAACCACTCCCAGTCAAGTAATGCAGCGACTTCAAGGTTTTGTCATTCGCTTTTAGGTCCCTTCATTCTTTGGCTCCAGCCTACCTATCACATTCCTTCCCCACCAGGCTAAGCATTGCATCACCCGCTTTTCGGAGTCTATTCGTTTATTCATACCCAGTACAAATCTAAAATTCTTTGGAGACGATGTCTTTAGTTCATATGGTCCCAAAGCCTTGAACTCACTCCCGACCAGCATCACAACGTCTCCTGACTTATCCACATTTAAAAAGAAACTAAAGACGCATCTATTTATGACAGCATTTGGTGAAACCCTGTGATTTGTCCTTTATGTTCATATGTATGCTGACACAGTTGTATGCTGCCACTAACCGCACTTGCATGCTGACCCTGTGCATGTCACCCACAACCATGTTATTCTTGTTGTTTATTCAGAATAATAATAATAATAATAATTCACTTGATAAAGCGCCCTCAGAGAACTTAATCTCTCTCTAGGTGCTTTACATTTTCTGTAAAGTGAATGCCACTAATGTACAGTGCTTATAGAGAGATTGAGTTTTCTGAGTGCACTATATAAAGTGCATTATTTTTATTACTATTACTACTACTTCGAATGTCGCTCCCCAATCTCATAGCAATGCTTATAGCAGATTTTCATATGCTCATATTCAGCGGACAGGTAGTTAAAGGACTTTTAACAGCCTTAAGAAAAATCCGATGCTGGAATAACTCAGACGTAAGCAGTATTTAAGCAACATTTACATTTTCAAAAACGCTTAACGGTAGAAAAGTTACAACAATTAAACATGGATCGCAGTAGTCGAATGACAACAAGTGCTAAGCAAGTCAATAAAAACACGCTATAGGTTCTCGGCCGAGTATTTCGAATACAGTGGCAGAATTCAACCGCACAGATCATGTTACCGATCGTCTACTATATGAGACGCGAGCCTACGCTTGCGAAAATATGTTGGAGCGCAGTGATCGACTACTGCTTCTGTAGTTGTTTGTCGCAGCTTGAGCTACATGGTGGCACAACTTCACTGGAGTTTGCATGGACTGGAGAACAGTTGAAGCGCTCTCTTTGTTAAAATATTGGTGCATTCAATGCCGGATTGGAGCTTGCAGCATACGCGAAAATCCCGATTTCTCACAGGAAATTGTGCAACACAACTTTCACTCCGCTCCTTGCAGCTGTTTACGGGTTAAACTCCTACAAGAAATTTTGCAGCACAAATCTTGCGCCGCTCCTCTCTGCTGTGTGATGACTTCATTCTAAATGTAACTCTGTGGATACACATATCCATGTTTAATCTTGACATTTCTTGTCGAGCGGAACTTGAGAAAGAGTAGTGATACCAGGGCTGAAGTAGCTGCTACCAACCAAGAAGGAGGCCCGTCCGGTTCAGTCTCAGCTGGCGGTGGTATGGCTGACCAGGTCCCAGTCGGTGTCACCCAGTGGCAATGATCGGCTGATACGATTCTTCTCATTGTTTTCTTTTTACCAGCGGGAGGGCGGGGGGGGGGGCATTTGCAGCTATAAATCCGCATGCAGCCGGAAAAAGAAGTCTTCATTACTCGAACCCTCGCTCTTGCTCGTGAATTTCCATTGCCCCTTCCCAGGTTAAGAGCTAGAAGCTCATTCATTCGACTCGATCGCCAGTTAGTGATCGGATAATGAAGAGGTTACTAGCAGAGCAGGCAATTAACGGTGCTTGAGGCGTTCGCATCGAGCCGAGCTATCTGCTGCAGCAGATACAGGCAAGGGCTAAGCTTAACTTGCTTGAGTCGGGTTGTCTGCAGAGAACGCAGGCAAGCGCTACAGCATACTTACTGCACTTTTCAGACGCTGGTCGCTGAAGTTCTGAACTAGGAACACCGAAAGTCCGCAGCATGCTAGGAGCGCAACGGCCAAGATGTTAGCAATACACCGGAATGCAATTAATGTCACAGTCTTGAGAAAGTTTCTTGCTCGGCTCCTTGCCTGGATGGTGTCTTTAGCAAGCATATTCTGCAATTGCGTTTGACGCAGTCATTCGAGAGACGACAGCTCAGACAGTGGGCGAGCACTGGAAGCCTAGGAAGCCGCGCAGGGGCACCTGCACTCGGGCACCTGTGCTTGGACACTTTCGCTCGGGCACCACCAGCGTTCGGACACCGGCGTTAGGATGCACGCGAGTGCGCACTGACCAGCAGTTTGTTTCTGATTAGCTGGTTTTGCAAATTGCAGGCCTTCGGCTCGATAATGTTGTGCTTCCATGAAGACAAAATGTGGACGGTGTATTTAGATGACTGCCGTTGTTTAGAGGCTCTGATAGATGATGATAAATACACTGAAGCTCTGAAACAAATGATGCCCAATGTTTTCACCAAGGCTTAAGTAATTTGAAGTCAAATTAAGGCAACAGAGGCAAGCCTAAGAATAATTTTAGCTCAGCCATCGCCTTTTAGGTCGCTTCCTGCTTTTCTCAGGTTCAGCTACGTATTGCAATACGTAATTCTCGTGTTTGCTCTCGAAATACACGTTCCTCTGCCTCTGACTACAGGCTCGCGCTTATGACCTCTACTCAACCTTAAATTCTTTGGAAGAACGTGCCTTTGGTTCTTAAGCGTCTTCCGTGTTCAGCTCTAGTGACTGACATCACAATATAGCACGACTTGAATACATTTGAAATGACGATACAAATCCACCTGTCTCTCACAGAGTTTTTTTCGTCCTTAAAACCTTCGTTTATGTCTTATGCTTGCTGCCATTAGGCATGTCATCTAAATATTTATTTTAATTTTTTATGCCGCTGTCGCTATAAGTTAACATATATTATTTTCTGCCTAGATGATATGCTTAAACAGATTTACGTCTCGCGGGCAGTATAGACATACATTACTGTAATCGTCACCTCATTAGAAATGAACCTTATCCATGTACGGACTTCATTATTAGTAAAATATTCTCGATCATGATGAGCTCGACTGCTGTCAACCAGCAAATTATGCGAAAAAGTCGCCTTTTTACACTGGCAATCACAAAAAGCAAGGAGAACTGGCGGAAAAAAGGTAATGTGCAAAATAAAATTAATAAAGGTCGCGTGCTGTGGAGCAGTAGAAGAAAATATTTACTTCATACGGAAAGAATTTCGAGCCCTGTGATTTTTAGGACATCAGTAAGCGGATTGAGCCACTTCTATTTTACTGATACAACAAAGCAACAAAGCTCTGCTTTTATTTGTAAGCAAAAGTGATCAAACCTAATCTCAGTGTACTGTCAGAAAGTAAGTGTACATTTTTAAGTGAAACTGCCGGTATCATTACATCTATGAAAGTTTGAGACCAGAAACCATTTCGGCTGCTCACAAATTAAGCTGATCGTTGCACGTGGCACTCGCTCTGGTTGCACTTTCAAGCCATCAGGTAAAAAGTGCATTAAAAAAAAAAGAGATTAGCTGTTTTAGAACGGCAGGAGAGCCATTACGACTTTCACGACCGCTCGTAGTGGTGTCCTTCTGGAGGACTAGAACCCACGACCGGGGTCGTGAAGAGCTGGCACCATACCGCCAGGTGACGACCGGTTGTAAGTCATACCGGGTGAAGTTGATTTTCAAGCAGAATAATATGTAAACCTCGAACTATCTAGAGTTGGTCAGAGTTCAAGGCTCTTTAGAACCAAGTTATCGAAACAATTCTAGTAATACCCGATAGTTTTTATCGAACCATAAGTGAGTTCAAGGTGCCTTACAAACTCCATAAAAGAAGGTCAGCACTCTCTGGGTTGGTGGCATGCAAGGCAGTAGTCAGGAAAAAATAAGCAAAGATCACCCATGGGCCAGCATAATAAAGCAAAAGGCACAAAGGCACTCACGGCCACCTACTAGTAAGACCGGTGCTTGTAACGTTCACTTAATCACACGCAGCTGCGCACACTAAGAGAATCTGAACACTAAAAGACAAGTTTACTCGGGTGAAGGGAAAGCTAACTGAAACTTATCGATCTGCAGCTAAGACTAAAAGATTCAAGGTCATCACATGTACCGACTAAAGGCGGAAGATAATTCTAAACTTTCAATGAACATGAGCTGAAAGCTCGAGCGCCAGTAGAAATTAATTTAATTTGGTCAACTAGATGGTGAGATTTGGGTAGTGCAAGGCGCGACAGAGGAATGCTGTGGTCTACAACAGGGGACTGCAATATGCTAGGAACTTAAAAACACACCTATTTAGGACAGCATTTAGTGGGTCCCTGTGATTCGTCCTTGATGTGCTTATGCGTGCTGACACTGTGCATGCTGCCACTAACCACATTTGCATGCTGACACTGTGCATGTCACCCCTAACCATATTATTCATTTTGTTTGTTTTTCAAGCATGATTTTATTTACCATTCAATTGCATTTCACTTGCAGCAAATGTAAAGCGCCTAGAAAGAGATTAAGTTCTCTGTGGGCGCTTTATCAAGTGAATTATTATTAATACTATTATTATAGCTGAAAGTGGTATTCATTCTTTCGCGATGAGCAGTCCCCTGAGGTTCTTTTAGTACTGCATTCAGCGTATGATCTAAAGCTAGGGGGCCGGAGAGCAACCACTGAGGTCTCCACGGCAGGGCTCTTACAGTGCGCCTTGCTCTGGTGCAAGCGAGTGAAGAAGTGACCTGCAATTCAAGTCACTGATCTTGAAATTGATTTAAGTTCTCTACAGGGAGACAGTGAAGCTTAGACGGAAGAATGTGCAGCTACGCCATTGAACGGCGGCTAGTAACCTGCTTGTTAGTTATGATCGTCAGCAGCTGTTATCGCTTCGTCATCGCATATCAAGTGCATTCCTAGACATTAATGTTGTTGCTAAGATTCATGAACTATGCATTAACAAAAGAAAAGCACCCCGTAGCCGCCGTGGTGGCCGGAACCACCAGCTCAGACGCCGCTCGTTGGGCGGAACCTGCAAGCTAAGTACCTGCTGGTTCGGTATTCCTAGCATTGTCTCGAACCGCTCAGCACTCACCCCACATGCGTCACTGTAAATTCCTCAAACTTAGTGGTCATCAAGCCTGTTGCAACCCCATCGGCCAGACTTAACGCTTGCCTTTGGAATCCTCGCTCAATGTGCAATAAACCTCTAGTAATAAGCGATATTATTTCTGAAAATGGTATCGACCTGCTCGCCCTAACTGAAACTTTGCTGAAATCGATAAACTGTCCGACAATTATAGACGCAACTCCATGTGGTTTCTCGTTCTTTCACACCCCTAGATCAATCAAAACTGGAGGTGGAGTTGCTATGATCGTGTGCTCGAAATTCAACTTCAAGCCATTTGCGGTACCCTCGAAGCAGTCTTTTGAATCAATTGTCCTGGTCTCACCCGAAAACAAGCTACCGATAGTGGCAGTAGTCTATCGCCCACCAGGTACCAAATCCTCCTTTATCTCAGATTTCTCCGATCTCATTTCGATTCTGTGTGCAAGAAATCGATCCTTCCTCGTTATGGGTGATTTCAACGTTCACTTTGATAACTTATCTGACGCTTTCAGCACCGAATTTCGTACATTGACAGACTCATTATCTCTTGTGGCTCATGTGCATGGCCCTACCCACATCAAGGGTCACACACTCGACCAAATTTTCTCATATAACTGCACTTTGTCATCACCAGTTATCACCAAATCCTGCTTATCTGACCACATGCAGATCTCATTCAATCTACAGTGTGTGCCCACATTCTCCTCTAAAATAACCTGTGAATCGCGAAACCTCAAGACCCTTGACATCGATGCTGTCCGTGCGAGCATATCTGCTTCACCTTTGCTGCTCAGTCCTCCCTCCGATCTGTCATCACTGGTAGATTGCTACAACACGACACTAGCTGACACGCTCGACGAGTTTGCACCTTTGACAAAGCGCACTGTGCGCCCCCGCCCAGACGGCCTATGGTTTACCGCAGACATTAAACTAGCCAAGTCTACTATACGAAAGCTTGAAAAAGCATACACAAGATCCGGACTAACTGTCCATCGACAGGCATATGAAGATTACTGTAGGTCGTACCAATCGATCCTAGCAAAGGCTAAGTCTAGTTTTTATACAAACATTGTTGAATCACAGATGCACAATCCAAAAATGCTGATGTCGACAATAAACCATCTCCACAACCGTTCCCAGATTAGCTCCTTACCTGATGATCCTAATGATGATCTAGCCGATCGCTTCTCTCGATTCTTTGTGCAGAAGATAGACAAAATCAGGGAATCCATCCCTGCGATGACAACCTCCACACTAGAATGCTGTTCCTCGGTTCCTGGCTGCACCTCAATGTCTGCATTTAAGCAGGTCACTAGTGATCTAGTCCTAAAGTTCGTATCTCAATCAAAGAAGACAACAAGTCCTCTGGATCCTATTCCCACTGTCCTGCTCCTACGTTGCATTGATCTGCTGCTGCCATGCATAACTAACATCATTAATATGTCTTAGCCTCGGGTCATGTCCCAGCACCTTTCAAAAAAGCTGTAGTCAGGCCACTTCTCAAGAAAACTACACTTGACCAAGAGAACTTTAGCAACTACCGCCCAGTTTCCCTTCTACCATTCCTATCAAAGACACTCGAACGGGTCGTGGCGGACCAGCTGAACTCGTATATCGAAACCTCACACCTTGCTAGTAAGTTCCAGTCTGGCTTTAGAGCTAATCACTCCACAGAGTCAGCATTGCTTCGGGTATACAACGACCTACTTAGGAATGCAGACATGGGTAGAGTGTCTCTGCTTGTTTTGCTTGATCTTTCGGCAGCTTTTGATACCATCGATCACAAAGTTCTTCTAGAGCGCCTCTCATCTCGCCTGGGCATCACTGGCACTGCTCTGCAGTGGTTCAGGTCCTATCTCAGTGGGAGACTCCAGAGTACTGACGTGAATGGACAAAGATCATCTGAAGTACCTCTGAAATATGGAGTACCTCAGGGCTCAGTGCTAGGTTCGGTTCTTTTCACGGTTTATACTCTGCCTCTTGCTGATGTGATTGCCAAGCACAATCTAGGCTTTCACTTCTATGCGGATGACACTCAGTTGTACCTTTGCTTTAATCCCTCCCAGCCTTCGAGCACCTCAAATTCTCTAAACTCACTTGCTGCATGCATTGATGACATCCGCACATGGATGGCAGCAAATTTTCTAAAACTTAACGATGATAAAACTGACTTACTAGTTATGGGAAAACCCAGTGTGATCCAGAGATTGGAAAGGCTGACTCTCAAAATTGGCTCTGCCAGCATATCTCCAGTTGAATCAGGTCGAAATCTAGGTGTCATATTCCAAAGCGACCTCTCGTTAGACGACCATATCAGCTCCTCAGTCAAATCCGCCATTTTCAGCTTCATAACATTGCTAAAATTCGGGCTTGTTTAGATAAAGATACCGTGTCCTAGTTGGTCCATGCATTCGTGACATCTCGTCTCGACTTCTGCAACTCACTGCTTACTGGCCTACCAGCATGTGCGATCAGGCGATTGCAGCTGGTGCAAAACTCTGCAGCTAGGCTTGTCTGTCGCGAGCTTCGCAGTTGCCACATTACTCCACTTCTCGCCGACCTGCACTGGCTACCAGTCAAGCAACGGATTGACTTCAAGGTTTTGTCCCTCACTTTTAGGTCCCTTCATTCTATGGCTCCAGCCTATCTTTCAGATATACTCCTCAATCAGGCCAAGCATCGTACCACCCGCTTTTCGGAATCCAACAGTCTAGAAATACCTCGTACGAACCTTAAATCCATTGGAGACCGTGCATTTAGTTCGTATGCTCCCAAAGCCTGAAACTCCCTCCCGACCTGCGTCAGAACATCCCCTGACCTGACCACATTTAAAAGGAACCTAAAAACACACCTATTTAGGACAGCATTTAGTGGGTCCCTGTGATTTATCCTTCATGTGCTTATGCGTGCTGACACTGAACGCTGCCACTAACCACATTTGCATGCTGACCCTGTGCATGTCACCCCTAACCATATTATTCATTTCGTTTGTTTTTTCAAGAATGATTTTACTTACCATTCAATTGCATTTCACTTTACAGCAAATGTAAAGCGCCTAGAGAGAGAATAAGTTCTCTGAGGGTGCTTTATCAAGTGAATTATTATTATAATTATTATTATTATTATTGAAAGAATGCATTAATTTTCTTCAATTGACACGATGCTCTCTGCTAGGGTAACTAAGTAGGATCTTCCAAATGTGGCAGAAAAGCTGCAAGGCAAATGATTGCTCTCTGCTTGAACGTCGAGGATTTAGTGCATGCTGTCGTGCGAGATACAAAATATTCTTTCATCATTTACCTTTCTTAGGAACAAGATAAGTTGCTTTAATCTTGAACGCACACCGGTTATGACTTCGATTGCAGAAGAATTAATATCACGTGAAATATCTTTCGAACCCCAGGGGCCTTTGTCTGTTAAATGAAATTTAACGAATTCTGATGCTTTCTAAGAGCATACTTATACAGTGCCACTATTTTTCTTCGATAAAACAGGCAGCATATGCGTCGTTAAGTCGGAATCAGTTGAAAAGAATCTCAGAATTTGGCATCATTCCACATACAAAGTCTAGCAAGCATCATTCAGTACAATTTTTCAGAGATTGTTGAACAAACAATCAAGAATTAAAACGTATACTTAAGCATTGCAAGAACAATATGGTGATGCCATCTTGAGGGTCTAATCAATGCCTTAGCAGGCGTACATACAACTCAAAGTCAGAGGCCAGTGGCTTTAAAAGCAGGATGCGGCATCGGACAAAGCTTCTTCTTTGCTGCTTTAAGCTTTTAGCTTTATGTAACGTAATGTATCTCCGTCAGTAACTCCACAAAGTCATAAAGACCACGTGAGTGTTACGCAGGAGAGTTTTGTATAGCACACTCACAGCCTAAGTGGCTTTCGGTACGCATTCGGTAGCCAACAGACTTCGTCTCACGCAAAAAGAGAAAGTGGGAAGCATAGCAGAGTCAGGAGAGCAGTTGAGGTAGTGAGTAGCATAGAAGTATCAGCTCAGGACCGCTGAAAAAGATGTGCCATAGTCGGCAGTAGGAGAGTAGTTGTCGTTGCATAAGAATTGTGGAAGCTAGCTCCACAGTCTAGGACCTGCAGGGCTAAAGCTTCTGTCGCCAACTGTCCTTAAGCGGAGGAATGGGACAGCTAATTTATTGTCCACACAGGACCTGAGGGCGCGAACAGGCTGAAACTGATGTAGCAGTTCAGCTAGGTACGAAGGAGCCAAGCCGTGGCGGGCCTTGTGGGTCAGCGTAAGAACTTTGCCCTGTATCCTTTGCTTAACCGGCAACCATCCTAGCTCTTTCAGCAGAGGTGACACGTGCTCAAACCTCTGGCACTTGAAGACCAGCCTTGCAGCCATATTCATAGTACGCTGTAGTGGCATAATAGCTTTCTTTGGCAGCCCAGCCAAAAGGGAATTACAATAATCAAGCCGAGACAGAACTAAAGAGCTAGTTAAATGTTTTACAAGCCACTGTGGGAGACAGCTTCTAATCTTGGATAGGGATCGGATGTGATGGCTAGCTGTAGAGGCAGTCTTCTGAATGAAGCTTTTGAAATTGAGGCAGCTGTCGAACACGACACCTAGATTACGAGCACGTGGTAAAGGTCGCACAATAGCATCACCTATTAGAACAGCAACGCCTTTTAATCCAGCTACACGCTTAGAGTGTCCTATGAGAAGCAGTTCGGTTTTATCGTCATTTAATTTCAGAAGCTTTGCAGATAAGTTGCAGGCTCTTAATGAAGAGAATAGTTTGCCATCTTTTCTTTGCCCCGTTCACTACTAACGACGCACACGCATTCGGCGAGTCTTGCACACAGGCTTATTTTTGACCCAGCTTCAGCCCCAGCACATACCTGGCCATTATCAGTATGAGGCTTACGAGCAAGCACAAAAGAGGAACGATGGCCAAGGTCAGTGACATGTTGAAAGTCATCACCTCTCCCAGTATCCATATCTCGTAATATGGCTTCAGCATTCCGTAGAACACATTGTTCTCCAAGATGCCCTGGAATGGACAGCACGCCATGCTCAGCCAGCTGGCTGAGGCGAAAGTAAGGTCTCCCTGTGTCTTCTTACGGTCCGCTGGGCAATGCTTGCCAGCATAGACAGTGTTTGCACGATCAGAACTGTAGCCTGCAGACAGGCGCACGGTGAATTTAAAAAAATGAAGCACTAGCTACATTCGGCCTGGTAATCAACAGCCGCTCAACGGGCATAGGCCGGCATCAGCAGGAAGACAGCCTTAGGTGCGCGCGCCTGGAGACGCTCACCGCTCCCGTGAACAGATGGACAGGATAGTCGAACCAGGCGCTGGCATTGACATCCGCGAGCAGGCTCGACGTATAGTTGGCCGAGCAGGCCTGCACAGTGGGTGAAGTGTTTGTTTGCGGCCACGAAGATGGCAGCGCGTAGTGGGGTACGATGACGAGTAGCATGAGAAGGAGCACTGCTGCGTTGACTATCATGATGTGCTGCAGGAAGCTGAAGTAGGACATCACCGCCGCTCCGTATCTGCCTGGGTAACCAAGCGAGCCAGACTAGCTTGCGTAGACTGGCAGCCTGATGCCGGAACGACGACGAGAATCGTCGTCGGCATTAATAATTTAATCGAAGGCGAGACCTTGGGTCCGCTCGTTCGGCAGATGGTGCTACAGGCAGTCTTGCACAGAGCAGTACGTGGGCGCAGACCGAAACGCTTCAAGGCAGCCTGCAGCACAGGCAGGGTCAATTAGTTTCTTTCACGAAAAGGAAACTAACCAAAAATGTGTTCTGTCTGGTCTGTGATGTGGCCATTACGTGTCGCAAGTCACTGCCCATCACTGACTAAGTGGCAAGTCACTGGCCATTAAAGATAAAGCCGCCTCCTGCACGGACCAGGAAACGATGGAAGCGAATTAGGGCATATGTGAAAGCTGTCCCAAAGCAGAAACCTAAGCTGGACGAATCTACTGTATGACAGGGAGCGATCCCCATGATTCCCCAAAACATTCGACGCGAAAAAAAAGATCACGGTATAGCAAAATAATTTAATTTTCGTTTTTCCAAGATGTTGTTGGGGGCTTGCAGCACCAACAGAGTCTTTCTACAGAGCAGTTCGAATAGAATTCCTCGTTTTCACCTAAATTCAAGACCCCAGACTAGTCTCAAGACATAGTTACATTGCACCTGCAGTTTAAACCTTATCTGTTACATCTCTACTTTATTAAACAAACTAACATAGTGTGACTTATTTAATTGATATAAAAATAGAGAAAAAACCTTGAAAGAGATGGAATACTTTTTAAAGTTTGACAAAGTCAGATTTGAAAGTATTCAAATAGAGGCTATTGGAAAGTTTGAATGCAAGACGATATTAGTTTTCACAATTTTATTTGTAGAAACTAGTGCTATTTGACATTCGAGTGTTGGATCTGTGGCTAAGTGTTAGGAAACAGCCATTAGCACACCTAGCAAAGCCACTGGCAGCCACGAGTACAAGAATCTACTGCTTTCAACCACTATAGTCTTTCCAAGATATCTTCTCACAAGTGGCCACCCATCTGAGCTCTCAAAACCACGATTCGAAAATGTAACTCGTCCAGCTCGTTTTTATTGGGTTGTGCAATGTAATCTTTTCACAGCATCATTTAATTTTGATATAATTTATTTTTGCTAATTTTAGTGCGTACGACGAAAAAATAACAGAATAATGGTATTTAATTTAAAAAATTATTGGCCATGAGTTGAAAGGCATAGCGGCAACGACTCACAGACCCAAAAACGATGCTAGACTGACATTCACGGTCAGGCTCTACAGTATTGTTACTTGTACTGAGACATAATGTAATGTATTTTCATCTGTAACTCCACAAAGCCATAAAGACTATGTGGGTGTTACGCAGGACAGTTTTGTATAGCCCACTTACAACCTAAGTGGCTTTCGGTACGCATTCAGCAGCCAACAGACTTTGTCTCACGCAACAAAAAGGAAGTGGGAAGCATAACAGAGTAAGGAGAGTAGTTGAGGAAGTAACTAGCGTGGAAGTAGTAGCTCAGGACCACTGAAAAGAATGAGCCATAGTCGGCAGCCAGATAGTAGTTGTCATTTCGCAAGAATTGTGGAAGCGAGTTCCACAGTCTAGGACCTGCAGAGCTAAAGCTTCTAGCCAACGGTCTTTGGGTGGAGAAACGGATCAGCTAATTTATTGTCCATACAGAACCTAAGGGTGCGAAGAGGATGAAACTGGTGCACCAGTTCAACTAGGTAAGAAGGAGCCAGCTGCGGCGGGCCTTGTGGGTCAGCCTAAGAACTTTGATCTGTATCCGATGATCAACCGGCACCAATCCTAGCTCTTCTAGCGAAGAAGACACGTGCTCAAACCTCTGGGACTGAAAACCAGCTTTGCAGCCATATTCATAGTCAGCTGCAGTGGCCTAGTTGCTTTCTTTGGCAGCCCAGCCAAATGGCAATTACAATAACCAAGCCGAGACAGAGCTAAGGAGCTAGTTGCATTTTTCGCAAGCCACTCTGGGAGACAGCTCCTAATCTTCAATAGGGATCGGACGACGTGATGGCTAGCTGTAGAAGCAGTCTTCTGAATGAAGCATTTCAATTTAGGCGGCTGTCAAAAACGACACCTAAATTTGGAGCACACGGTGTTGGTCGCACAACACCAGCACCTATTAGAAAAACAAAGCTTTTTAACCCCGGCCACACGCTTAGGGTGTCCTATGAGCAGCAGTTCGGTTTAATTGTCATTTAGTTTCAAGAAGTTTTGCGACATCCAGGACCGAATGATTCCGGCTGCATTAAATGACCTAATTACATAACGCGATGACCAAAAGCCTGCTTACAAATATACAGTAAAATGCACACTTTCATTTTTAATTGTATGATTATGTTTAATAAAGATTAAGAAAATTATTAATTTCTATCTAATAATTGCGATCTATGATAGTGCTTTACGTTACGAGAGTGCAGCCTACCTGGTTTGAACAGTGGTTCATGTGTTCGTGGGGCTCGAGCACTGCTTCATATATAAAGGGCCTAGATCGAAATTAAACTATCTCTCAGGGCGCTATACAACCAGTTATTAACAAAAATACTAATAATAAATTTGATATAGGGCCATCAGAGAACTCATTCACTTTCTAAGCACTTTAAAGTGGCGTCAAAGGAAGAAAGATCGAATGGATAGTAATTGCATGCTCAATAATGAAAAAGAATGTAGATAGGGGTGAAATGCACCGGGTTAGCGTGCAAGTTTGGTTTTAATGTAATGTAATGTATCTCCGTCTGTAACTCCACAAAGCCATAAAGACTATGTGGATGTTACGCAGGAGAATTTGGCACAGCACACTCACAGCCTAAGCAGCTTTCGGTACGCATTCGGTAGCCAACAGACTATGTCTTAAGCAACAAAGAGAAATTGGGAAGCATAGCATAGTCAGGAGAGCAGTTGTGGTAGTGAACAGCTAGGAATTAGCAGCTCAGGACCGCTGAAAAAGCTGAGCCATAGTCGGCAGCAGGGGAGTGGTTGTCGTTGCATAAGAATTGTGGAAGCGAGTTCCACAGTCTAGGACCTGCAGAGCTGAAGCTTCTGTCCAAACGGTCTTTAAGGGGAGGAATGGAACAGCTAATTTATTGTCCATACAGAACCTAAGGGTGCGAAGAGGCTGAAACTAGTGCAGCAGTTCAGCTAGGTACGAAGGAGCCAAACCATGGCGGGCCTTGTGGATCAAGGGTGAGAACCTTATAATAATAATAATAATAATAATGCACTTGATAAAGCGCCCCCAGAGAACTCAATCTCTCTCTAGGCGCTTTACATTTGCTGCAAAGGGAAATGCAATTGAATGATGAGTAATATCATGCTTGATAAAAAACAAAATGAATAACATGGTTAGGGGTGACATGCACAGGGTCAGCATGCAAATGTGGTTAGTGGCGGCGTGCACAGTGTCAGAACACATAAGCACATGACGGACGAATCGCAGGGACCCACTAAATGCTGTTCTAAATTGGTGTGTTCTTAACTTTTTTTTTAATGTGGTCAGGTCAGGGATGTTCTGACGCAGGTCGGGAGGGAGTTCCAGGCTTTGGGAGCATACGAACTGAATGCACGGTCTCCAAAGGATTTGAGGTTTGTACGAGGGATTTGTAGACTGCTGGATTCCGAAAAGCTGGTAGTACGATGCTTGGCCTGATGGGGGAGTATGTCGGAGAGATAGGCTGAAGCCAAAGAAGGATGTGACCTAAAGGTGAGCGACAAAACCTTGATCTGTATCCGTTGACTAACCGGCATCCATCCAAACGAACGTGATCAAACCTAACTAACGGGCCCTTGGTTTGATAGCCTAGCTGTTGATGGGGCAAACGCAGGATGCAGGAAGGTTCTCACTTACCAGCCAGAGAAGGCCCGCTGGAAGGTATCGACTAATGGCGACATCAAACCTTTTACTAAGCAGGTTTCATTTTATGTAGCATATCCGAGGACAGCTCATTAATAGTCACAGCGATAACAGCAGCGGAATACCCGAAGGTATCACAGAGAAATCAGGTAAAGGTTCATACCAGGCTAGGAGTCACTGGAAAGTTTAGTTTCCTAAAAGCTGGGGGGGGGGAGGTACGTTGCTTAACCTGGTGAGGGAGTAGATCTGATACGTACGCTGGAGCCAATGAAAGAAAAGAATTACAAGTAAGTGATAAAAGCCTTAAAGTTGATGCGTTGCTTGACTTCGAGCTAGTGAAGGTTAGCAAGAATTGGTGAAACGTGGCTATTATATATATATATATATATATATATATATATATATATATATATATATATATATATATATATATATATATATATATATATATATATATATATATATATATATATATATATATATATATATATATATATATATATATATATATATATATATATATATTATATATTTACTAAAGTTTTAAAAACAGGGTGAACATTCGCTAATTTTTATATATACGTAGAAAATGAGTGTCGCAATAGCCACATCTCACCAATTCTTGCCAATCTGCACTAGCTCGAAGTCAAGCAACGCCTCAACTTCAAGGCAATCATCTCGCCTGGGCATCACTGGCACTGCTCTGCAGTGGTTCAGGTCCTATCTCAGTGGGAGACTCCAGAGTATTGACGTGAATGGACAAAGATCATCTGAAGTACCTCTAAAACATGGAGTTCCTCGGGGCTTCGTGCTAGGTCCGGTTCTTTTCACGGTTTATACTCTCCCTCTTGCTGATGTGATTGCCAAGCATACTCTAGGCTTTCACTTCTATGCAGATGACACTCAGTTGTACCTTTGCTTTGATCCCTCCCAGCCTTCGAACACCTCAAATTCTCTCAACTCACTTGCTGCATGCACTGATGACATCTTCACATGGATGGCAGCAAATTTTCTAAAACTAAACGATGATAAAACTAACTTACTAGTTATGGGCAAACCCAGTGTGATTCAGAGGCTGGAAAGGCTGACTCTTGAAATTGGTTCTGCCAGCATATCTCCAGTTGAATCAGGTCGAAATCTAGGTGTCATATTCCAAAGCGACCTCACGTTAGCCGACCATATCAGTTCCTCAGTCAAATCTGCCTATTTTCAGCTTCATAACATTGCTAAAATTTGGGCTTGTTTAGACAAGGTTACCACGTCCAAGTTGGTCCATGCATTCGTGACATCCCGTCTCGACTTCTGCAACTCACTGCTTACTGGCCTACAAGCATGTGCGATCAGGCGATTGCAGCTGGTGCAAAACTCTCCAGCTAGGCTTGTCTGTCGTGAGCTTCGCAGTTGCCACATTACTCTACTTCTCGCCGACCTGCACTGGCTACCAGTCAAGCAACGAATTGACTTCAAGGTTTTGTCGCTCACTTTTAGGTCACTTCATTCTTTGGCTCCAACCTATCTCTCAGATCTACTCCCTCATCAGGCCAAGCATCGTACCACCCGCTTTTCGGAATCCAACAGTCTGCAAATACCCCGTACAAACCTCAAATCCTTAGGAGACCGTGCATTTAGTTCGTATGCTCCCAAAGCCTGGAGCTCCCTCCCGACCTGCGTCAGAGCATCCCCTGACCTGACCACATTTAAAAAGAAGTTAAAAACACACCTATTTAGGACAGCATTTAGTGGGTCCCTGTGATTCGTCCCTGATGTGCTTATGCGTGCTGACACTGTGCATGCTGCCACTAACCACATTTGCATGCTGACCCTGTGCATGTCACCCCTAACCATGTTATTCATTTTGTTTTCTTTTCAAGCATGATTTTACTTACCATTCAATTGCATATTTCCTTTGCAGCAAATGTAATGCGCCTAGAAAGAGATTAAGTTCTCTGAGGGCACTTTATCAAGTGCATGATTGTTATTATTATTAAGGCTTTGTCACTCACTTTTAGCTCTTGTCATTCATTGGCTCCAGCACACGTATCAGATCTACTCCCACACTAGGTTATATATATATATATATATATATATATATATATATATATATATATATATATATATATATATATATATAGTACAGCTAAGCAATACATTGTGAGCCTGAGATTTTTCGAGATTTAATTCACGCAGTATCTAGTAATACTTTAGTTATCGTACAGAGCACAATGTAAGCTTGATTTTGGCGACTTTTCTTACGGGACATATTTAATAACTTACTCATGGACCATTGTACACAATTCTCCTGGTTCATTAGAGGTTTAACGTCAATAAAGTGCATAATTAGCACTGACCAAAGTTCGATTCATGGAATTTTGAATGCTGAGTTGACATATCGATTAATAGAGGTGTCCTTTGGTATACATGAGGGGTGTTTCAAAGAAATAAAGTTCAATTAGCTGAATCTTTGAATTTTTTTCACACACAGCAGAGCTTAACAACGAATGATAGCCAAACGTTCTGGTAAATGCACGATAAATTTGTTCAAGCAAAGCTGACAACAATACTATTTTATGTTATGCATATACTATGTAGCTCTATGTACATGCACCAGCCAGCCAATGCTCAGGCCACGACGCCGTTCCTGTGACTGGGAGCATCTCTTTTTGATATGCTCGAATGAGAACGAAATGCTTAAATTGAGCGTCTTACCTTCGATTCTCTTTAGGCTCATACTCCATGCACTCATAGGCCGAAATATCCCGCACTCAGAAATTGGCTCAAGTCTCTTCAAATTAAAAGGAACGCCGTTAACAACGATAGCAGTTTAAAGATTTAAAATCGAGCTTAAAATGTCATAGAGAACCACATTGCTTAGAAAAACAAGATTGAGTTAGCATCGAGAGGTTTACTAGGCGGGGCCCCAGTAACGATGAATATCATGTGCTCCTGTAATCGAATGCCTACCAGGTGACGCGAAATCAGGAATGCCAGGTTCGCATCTGCTTTGAATAGTAGTCACAGAGCTTTTCAAAAGAGCTTCACAATTCGAACTATGGTACTGCGTTGACGAGTTATTGTCAGTTAGTCTGGTACGCGCAGGTTTATTTTTCACTCAGTGCTTGCCGAGAAAAATTTGAACAAATATTGCACGTCAGATGCGGCAGAGCTATTTACTTAGAAGATGTAAGGGAACCAAGCCTAGGGGGTCATTCTCTGCCGAAAGAGTAACGTGCAGACGGTGGTGACTCTAATGACTCAGCACATACTTACTCTGGTGAAGGCTTTTTCCGGATCTTCGTTGTTCATCCTAAGGAAAGAGGCATTAAAAAGTATATATGCATTGCAAGATAATCTGGATTAGACAAGTAGAGCAAACCTAGCTATAGTATGCCATCACACCAAGTGAGTAACGCCGAGCGCATGCAGATGGGCACAGTCAGCGTTTTTTCTGGTGAATTGGTTATCTACCCTTCTCTAGACAACATCGTTGGAATAAAAAAATGCATAAAAATACTGAGGCCATCATGCTCGATTAATCAAGTCCAAAATTACATGCAAACTACTGGTTTCTCTAGCCCACATGATGGCATTTATGTGTACAGCACTGCATTAACTACGACGATAAACACACGCCTGTCCAACATAATTCACCGATAACATATAGAGTCATTTTTAGATCTACTAAATAGTGCAAAAACCTTGTAATATATGACCGGGACGCATAAATAATTGTTTAGCTAAATCAAATTAGAAAATTCATATGGACAAAATAGTAGTTCAAGGTTATATTAGCTGAAGGCTCTACAAAGCTTCATTTTTTGCTGATTTTCTCAACCTGATTACTTTCTGGCTTCACGTTACATTTGTTTACATGAGCGAGCTGGCTAATTATCCAGCAGTGGCATTGACACTTGCAATTGATGATTAGTGGTAGGCTCTGTACTCACACGATCGAGTAACTTCTCGGCTGGGATATCAATTTTTTGCAGTCATACAGGTTTCGACCAATCGAGTAATAAGCTCCTATTTTCTTCCTTCCTCGGGTACATCTTCTAATTAATCATCCATTTCCTTAGATTTAGGCCTACGTTATCGAGGTTTTCGACTACAGGGTTCAGCAGTAGCTTTACTAAAAGTAGTGCTATAGCTTTCCCAGCGGCTCAAGGAAATTATGCACAATGCAAGCACTCGACGATAAAGCGTGATATCGATCTTTGAAAGGAAATAAGGCCAGACATTTGAAGTATAGAGGGTTATCCGGATATGCTTGCATGATCAATTTGGCATTCTTCAAATCTGCTTGAATGTTTGCCTCAATTTATTAATTTATTTTTCAATTATAGCTAGTTTTTTCTTGCATGTGGGCAGGCATCCTAGGATGTTCTTAACATCTTTACTATGTTAATCACTTTTTCTAAAGTATTTTAATATCTAAATTATAATTAATGTAATATAACATACAGTATCCAAATATAACTAAAAAAATTTATAAGAACTTTACCTAAGCTGATAAGCTCCTCTGTTTGTTAGTTAGAGAATGCACAATTTCAGCAAGTGCAAATGTGAACGGAAAATTCACTCAGTTGACACCGTTAAGCTCCGATAGAGTCATGTGAGCGTAAGAATACTATTTTTAATCTCTCCATCTGGCAAGACTTAGTAGAGATATCTGGGCTAATATTCCCACTTTGTAGTTTATTTTAATCTGGAAAATTATTTGTTCCTTGTAAAAAAGGGACCACCGATTATGCACCATGCAGAGACACCTTACCTGTCGAAGCACTATGGCTGCCGCGGCAAGCAACAACCGAGCGTATCGCTATAATTCTATGCTTTCAAGTTCGAACTGCTTGCAATGTATAAACCAGAAAACTAATAAACGAAAGCCCAAAAGAGTTAGAAAACTTAATGTAATGTAATGTTATGTATCTCCGTCTGCAGATCAACTCTACAAAGGCGTAAAGGCTATATAAGTGTTGGGTATGTCGTTGGGTAAGAATTCTGAAAGCGATTTCTACTGCTTAGGACCTGCAGAACAGGTCTTGAACTGTGGAACTCATTTTTACAAACGTATTTCTTCCTCAAATGTCATTCTATATCTACAAGCTTAAAACATCCTAAAATTAATGGTCATCAATTTATCTAAAGAAAATATTTCGTCGAGTAATTTGCCAAAGAGACTCATGCATGCCACCATGGTGAATGATCGAGCGTACCAGAATTCTTCGCGCATTTGAGTGACGAACTTCCCAAAGTCGAACGACGGTGGACGCGAAGTTGACGCCATTTCTACCTCTTCCTGGATTGACCGTAGTGTGCTAGGCCGACGAAAGCTGCTCTTCCGTCTTTGCCCGAGGGTGGAAGGCTGCACGGCGGCCATGCGAAGGTCCAGATTGCTGAGGCGGCGTTCATCACGGCCAGACCCGATGTACTGCTGGTAGAAGGCGATGAAGCTAGATAGAAGGTCGTTCGGAATGTCCATGACTGAGAGGAGCTGAGCTGCAATTGGCTCCATCCAGTATGCTGCTCTGTTTGGATTCGCTTCTGCTTCTACTGAAGCCTCCACAGGTATCAAGGTGGCGTCATTATTTGACGTTCTCAGGGGCGGTGTTTCCCTTCGTTTAAAAAGAATATAATAATAACAATAATAATAATGCACTTGATAAAGTGCCTTCAGAGAACTTAATCTCTATCTAGGCGCTTAACATTTGCTGCAAAGGGAAATGCAATTTAACGGTGAATAAAATCATGCTTGATAAACAAACAAAATGAATAACTTGGTTAGGGGTGGCATGCACAGGGTCAGCATGCAAATGTTGTTAGTGGCAGCATGCACAGTGTCAGCACGCATAAAAAAATTATCTAATGCTGCCACCGTCTTGTACTCAGCTAATTTGCGTGAGACAGTGACTTTTCGAATAAACGAGACGACATGTGTACGCTTCTTTTGCAACTAGCCACGGAGGCTAATACAGCTGCAACAGTTCGCTTTTCTTAAAATGCTAAGAATTTGCCAGTCCTGCGAAGCATACTGCATTACTATGTTTTTACTTCGGTTTCTACATCGCTATGCTTCTTTCTCTGTCTCGTTAGTATTTGAGATAAGCCCTAACGGCGTGCACTGTCATTGCAATGGCTGTGCCGGCCAGAGGCAACGACCTGGCGAAATCATCAAATCAGTGAATCGCGTAAACTATGTTGTGTGCAGTTTTAAGAAAATCTAAACGATAGGAGTGCTCAATTTCAATTTTAAAATACAAAATGCTGCATGCATGCGAGATAGATTGGTTAACTGGTTCTTTCAGTAATTAGTCTCCCGTGCAAACCATGCAACAATTTCAACAGAAACTCATATAAGTCTGTGGAACGTCAACAAGGGCTAAATTTTCAAAGAGCTGTCTGAAAAAATATGAATTTGGAGTTTTCTAGATGTTAATGCGTCCGAGGAATGATTCGTGACTGTGATAGAGTATTTGAATGACACTGCATTATGCAGTGACCACCCTGCTTCAAACCAGTGAGTGCCATTAGTTGAGCTAAAAGAGCGAAACATTTAGCATCTGCCCAACTATATGAGATATATGTCGATCGACATGCATTATGCTATTTGGGAATATTATATTTAAGACATAATAAAAAAGCTAGCATACAATATTTACATTTAGCCAAATTTTAGGCATCCGTCTAGTAGAGTAAAAGCATTTCCGCTCTAAACTATTGGAAATAGGCTCACTGAATTTAATATCATAGAAATTGCGTTGCCCTTTCAATCAACCTTGAAAAAGTATTCAGCATGGATAATCTCTCAGCTGCTACTCACAAATAATGAGTATGCCTTTTAGTTTTTCAACTAGAGCACAAGTTCAGGTATTCCTATTTTGGCACAGGACTTATAAAAGGTGAGACTTAATGGATGTACGAAGAGTTTGCCGAGCACAAATTGTGTTCGAGTACAAGCACCAAGACATAGAACCATGAGAGTGATCACAGCAGTAGTAGGGATTGCCATCTTCTATTTCTATTTTCAAAGATGGGGTTGTTTCCCCAGGGTTGATCCTTGCTAGATCATGGTTGCTTTCGGCCAAGTTCAAGAAGGCAGTAAGTGTTAAAGTTTAAAGCAGGTCTTTAGTCCATTTACGCCAAAATGTCATTGGCTGACCTGCCACCGGTGTCTCTTGTCGAGTTATGGCAGGACACAATTTAATTAACTTCGTTAGCCTTAAGATATTATGTCAATGTGCTGTGTTAGGCACGATAGGGCAATGTAAGACCTTACACTACTTGAGCAATTTAATAACAGGAGAAACAGTGAAATATAAAAAATAATTATGTAGCTGAAAAACAAAAAAATAATTATAATGCTTTCAGATGAAAGGTGCTGCCGAATGTAGCCCAGTCGTGAGCTCAAATTGTGTGACTGCTGAGCTGACGTGATCGTCAAGTGAAAGGTTACTTTTAAACCTGCTGCCTCAATTGCATGTGTACGCTGCCTGGGATGTTGGTCATGCTCAGTTAGGGTTTTCCCAATTTCGGAGTACTGCAAGGTTTGCATTTTATTATCAAGTTGCTTTATCACCATTAATAATAATAATAATAATAATAATAATGTACTTGATAAAGCGCCCTCAGAGAACTTAATCTCTTTCTAGGCGCTTTACATTTGCTGCAAAAGGAAATGCAATTGAATGGTAAGTAAAATCATGCTTGAAAAACAAACAAAATGAATAACATGGTTAGGGGTGACATGCACAGGGTCAGCATGCAAATGTGGTTAGTGGCAGCATGCACAGTGTCAGCACGCATAAGCGCGTGAAGGAAGAATCACATGAACCCACTAAATGCTGTCCTAAATAGGTGTGTTTTTAAGTTCCTTTTAAATGTGGTCAGGTCAGGGGATGTTCTGACGCTAGTCGGGAGGGAGCTCCAGGCTTTGGGAGCATACGAACTAAATGCACGGTCTCCAAAGGATTTGAGGTTTGTACGAGGTATTTGTAGACTGCTGGATTCCGAAAAGCTGGTGGTACGATGCTTGGCCTGATGGGGGAGTATGTCGGAGAGATAGGCTGGAACCATAGAATGAAAGGACCTAAAAGTTAGCGACAAAACCTTGAAGTCCATCCGTTGCTTGACTGGTAGCCAGTGCAGGTCGGCGAGAAGTGGAGTAATGTGGCAACTGCGACGCTCACGACAGACAAGCCTAGCTGCAGAGTTTTGCACCAGCTGCAATCGCCTGATCGCACATGCTGGTAGGCCAGTAAGCAGTGAGTTGCAGAAGTCGAGACGAGAAGTCACGAATGCGTGGACCAACTTAGACGTGGTATCCTTATCTAAACAAGCCCGAGCTTTAGCAATATTATGAAGCTGAAAATAGGCAGATTTGACCGTGGAACTGATATGGCCGTCTAACGAGAGGTCGCTTTGGACTATGACACCTAGATTTCGAGCTGATTCAACAGGAGACATGCTGGCAGAGCCAATTTGAGCGTCAGCCTTTCCAATTTCTGAATCACACTGGGTTTGCCCATGACTAGTAAGTTAGTTTTGTCATCGCCTAGTTTTAGAAAATTTGCTGCCATCCATGTGCGGATGTCATCAATGCATGCAGCAAGTGAGTTTAGAGAATTTGAGGTGTTCGAAGGCTGGGAGGGATCGAAGCAAAGGTACAACTGAGTGCCATCCGCATAGAATTGAAAGCCTAGATTGTGCTTGGCAATCACATCAGCAAGAGGCAGAGTATAAACCGTGAAAAGAACCGGACCTAGCATGGAGCCCTGAGGTACTCCATATTTCAGAGGTACTTCATATGATCTTAGTCCATTTACGTCAACCATTAAATTTGATAACATTGTTGAGAGAGTTAGACGTTCTGGTAGGCGGTGAGGGGTTGTAATGGAGGGTGTAGCTGTGACTCACCTGAATGATAATGAAAGCCGAGGTTGAGCCTGGCAGTTAAATTGGCTAGAGGGAACGCTTAAATGGAATTGCGAAAGAAAGTGCACCAAGCACAGATCTTTGGAGGTCTCTTTATTTTAAAGATCCTCTGAGTAGTTTTGCAGGTTTACTTACATATGCTATGAACTCTCCTTGGAGGTAGGACATACATTATTGCCAGTTTAGTGCTACTGATGCTCAGGCGATATGACCTCGTCAGCAGAGTGCAGGCGAGATGACCTAGGCACAAACAGGGTCTCTTGATTTTAGTTTTTACCGCTGTGAAGAAAGATGAAATTTGAAAATAGCAGCCATGAAGCCACAAACGGAAACTAGAATATTTATTGAAACTATTCATTAACTATTTATTGAGTCTAGAATTAATGACTCACCCCAAGGCCATCTCTGCCCAAACACAGTTGCATAATACGAACGCAGCAATGCCGCCCCACCAGTCGTCGAACAGAAGGACTCAACTTGGGCAAACGGGTGTACAAAGCTAACTCTTTCTGTATTTACTTTTCATAACTATTGTGAGCGCGTTTTGCGATGCACTCACCTTAAGCGGAAGTGAATTACGCCGGGTTATAATGTTATAGTTAGATTTTGTATGGGTTTCAGTCACTGGGTCCGCTGGACTGCCAGCAAAGACGTAATTCATGACCAGTATATGCAATTAATTCTTAGTAGTTCATTGACCTCCAGTCAAATAATTGACTATGTGCTGCAAGAGTTGCTTTGCGTATCATGCAATGCCCAGGAAGCCCTCTCATTCGAATTGCCACTTCATTCGTTAGGATTCACTTCATTCAAATTGCCACTTCATTCGTTTGGATTCAAAATTAGGTTTAAAAATTTATTTAAAAATTTAATTAAGATTTAAAATGTTATTTAATGTGATTCAGAGCAATTAGTGATTATTTAAGGTTTTAGATTGTACTGTTATTACCTGTGGCTTATTTAGGCACTCTTAACGACTGACAGGGCCGTGGGCGAGGTGGTATGGCTGTGGTATCGACTTTTCTGGGCTGTAAGGCAATTCCCAGAGACCCTATGTGGTTATGTAAGTCCTAAAAGAGTATATATCTATGCATCATTTAGATTCCACAGAGCTAGGCAAATACCCAACAGGTTGATGTGAAATTAAAAAAAATATAAGCTGGGCTCTGCCGGCACTTCAATGACGTAGTTAATTTTTTTGTGGGTTGTGTAAAAGTTGCTTTACATGTCCTAATGGGTCCTCAAATTTAATTTTCTCCTTTATTAATCATTAATTTTCTAGGTTTAACGTTGATTTAGCTAAGTGTCCTGCATCTTTAGAGGGGTTTGATCCGCCATGTGTGGTGCATAGCAATAAATATTTTGATTTTCTAGACAGCAATGTTTGGCCATTAAGTTAAGGCCAGTGACATTGACTTTCCTAGATAATCGGAAGGTTAAAATGGCAGCCGTCGTTTCATACAAAATATATTTAATATTTCAATTGTTGCTTTAAAGCAATTATCTGAATGCAATATAGATGAGCCAAGAAAGTCTAAGAATTGTGTAGTGGTAATGGGACATTGTTACAAAAGCTAATCAGTAATACATTTCGCTTAGAACTGTTGGTTTTTGCAATCTGGCTATTTTGAAAACCAAAAGGCATTGAAATAACAAATGCACCTGAAGCACTTATTGATTTTAGCAGTTTTATACCCGTGCATGATTCGATAATAAAAAATATGATAACTTAAACCATTGACGCCTAATGAGTAAGTGTTTCCGAAGATATGATATCTAATAAGAGAACGTTTCCTTGTACCTGATTCGTTCAGCCTTAACAGCGAAACTTAATCTTGCTATTTGAGCGTAAATAAAATGCATTGTCACAAACTGCTCTAGGAATGAATCCTTGTTAGTATGAGAGTACACATGCTAAAATTGAGCATAAATGGATATTTCAGTCTCTTGCATTATAGGGTAGACATTTTCCGAAAAAGCTGTCTAGGCTTCACTTAGGTTTCAACACCGGCCGAAAAGCTTTGGCTTGATATGACCCCAGACATTTCCAAAGCAGTCATGCTTCCAAAATGTTCAAATTCCACGGTAGTAGCTACTGGTAATGAGATGAACTCTTGACTCATGTTTATTTGCATACGAGTTTCTCGCGGTCACTCATATTTAGTGATTAATTAGTGATAACACTCATATCTGGTGATCGTTCCATTGGTCTAAGGAAATCATATGTAAATCAGTTTGCGACTAATCCTAGTTAGTGGACATAATTTCTCACACTTCCAAAAGCAGTTAAGGATTGTGCACCTGTAGTTCCACTATGTTTTCTATAGAAGCTAGACTTAGCCTTAACTGGGATAGATCAGTAAGATTCCCATAGTCCTTTTACGCAGCAGATGAGCAGTTAGTACTGATATTTATTTCATGCTCTCTGGAAAGCGAGCTTTGTAGTCCGAGCTAATATGTCTGCTGCAAGCCATGATCCGTTCAGGCGAACTGGTGTGATAAGCTTAACAGTGTAGACTCAGCTAGGACTCGGCTATTACTTTGTAGAAGCGTGTTAACAGTCAGAGTGGATCGGACGAAGGATTGAGCAGTGAGAACAAAGAAGATATTTCTAGGTATGCTCCGACAGTATGGCTGTCAAGGCAAAGCCGCACGTATGATGTGCCAACCTTGGGAATGCAGCAAGGTGACAACATACAACTGATAGAGAATCTTCAGTCGAGTTTGTGACCCTTGCTACGAGTAGGGTCGGTAAAATGAGCCACAAATCGGTGAGTACGGGAAAAGATAATCTCTGAAAAAAAGAGTCACAATGAGACAGAAAAAGTTGAATTGAAGGTAGATTTCATGCCCTGGGTGATTTATATTACTGCCGCAGCGTCAAACTGTTGCTTGGACTCAACACTTGAGAATCAAGACTACTTGAATACTTGAATACGATAATACTTAATACTTATATACTTTAATACTTCGATACTTAAAAAGGAATGCACAAGTTTCATAATCCGAGGGAGGAACTAGTGCCGATGATTAATCCACAGTTAGTTTAGATTAATCTAGTGGTGAGAAAGAAAAGAAAGCCTGTGTAGGTGACGTCGGTTATCGTATAGGTGACGTCGGTTACGGTCGGGAAGTTAGTCAATTTCAGCCACAATTCAGAAACAGCACTCCACTGAACGTGCATTACACAAATTCACTTCAAGAGTGCCTGCTGGGACTTTTGAAGGCTTGATGATCACCAAGTTAGAGCAATTCACAGCAATGGTTGAGGGCGAGCAAGCAAGGTGTCTCGAGAAAATCCGGTCACAGCCGACGCCATCCCTGCTGGCCTTTCTTCTTTTGAACCCGACATCAACAGCAACTGGTGGTAGCAGCAGCAAATGACAGCAGCCCTTTCCTCCAGTTGAAAGATTTGCAAATAGCTCAGAACAGCCCACCAATAAATAGCTTCCAGTAATTGGCAGGAACACCCAGTGTTTATTTGCTGCAGATTTTTCGATATCTTTTCAATTCTTTCTTACCGATGTCTTCCTTGCTTGTACTGCCTGATTCTGACAAGCGTTTGTCTGGAAATAAGAACTTAATGCCCCAGTATGGAGTACTACTTAAATCTTACCAGTGGGGACCGCATCGGAGGTGTGTATACCTGGCTACATGGGGATAGAGACTCATATAGCTCAACCAGAACACCATTAAAACCCGTTAGGCTAGATTAAAAATAAGCTAACTTTGGTAGAAACTTATGAAATCAGAGTACAGGTATATCCATGTCTCATTTAAATAGTGTAACCGAGTACCAGTCCTTTCATTTTTCTTTACCGTGATTTCAGCTCAAATTCACCCAGCATAATAGTTATCAGAGTGCCAAAAACACGATGGCAAATATCAAATGTGCTATTGTTTTTTGTTATATTGAGCCAACCTTCGAGCGTGGCTAAACAGATATATTATAACAACGATGCCGTACTGCAAAAGAATATTATTATCCCTTCAAGTTCATATGCAATTACATTCAATTACGTTAGTGATTCTTATATGAGGGGGAATATGAGGTAATCGTTAAGGTGAATATTTTCTATGTCATCGATGCTAACAGATGGACTCTATAAGGCAAGAGGAAAGCAGATTCTAGTCACCTATAACTTTTTGAGGGCTTTTGTAGTACATTATGTGGCAGTTGTATCGGGTGAGATCTATAGCCGATTGAAGATTCTCACAATGTCCTGAGGTGGGTAGGAGACACAAGAGCACGAGCTTATGCTCTGAGCTCGGCAGGTGCGAGATCATATCCTGAGGTGGGACACGGTCCGCGCACGATCTGATGATCAGGCACGGTCTGAGCACGAGCTTGTGTCCTGAGGTGGGCAGGCGAGATGCGAGCACGAGCCTACTACACTCTCAGGTATCCCATTAGCTACAGAGCGAGGCGAGATAGCCTAATAGAATCACAAATTAACCGCTGGTTCGAGTTCGAAGCTTGCTTCACGCTAAACGACTTGCAATTGAGGGCATGGCCGGACTGAGTTGCATCAGCCGATAATACTTCAAGCCAGCAACCTTTAAACCAACGAAGCTTTTCATGCCGCTTGGAGTAGGGGTGTGAGCGATATAAAAAAAAACTTATTTTGTCAATGCATACGTGGCTTGCATCTGACACCTTTGGATTATGGTAGTATTCTTATTTGACCAAAAAACTACAAATCTACCTGTATATGCTGTGATTGAACTGTTTTTCTTACAAGGGGATTTCGGTAGCCGTAAAATAGTCATTGGTTGTATACAGATGATTAGCACAGCGTTTCAAGCAGCACTCACTTTAACAATCTAAAACAGCTCTTATTGCGCCAAAAGGCTGGATAAATAGGCGGTTTTTGCATAGTTTTCAGTAGTATTACTTAATTAGGTTTCTTTGTACTAACATACTTAGAGAAGGAAATCCCGCTTAAGCTCAGGCCAACTGGTTGCTACTTATTTTTTTATCTAGGTTGAGTTCTGAGTCAAACTCCGAAGGATAACCTATGAAATAATATAATAATAATATTATTAATAATAATAATAACAGATTTGTATTACATTCTTAAAGAACCGAATCTCTATCTAGGCACTTTACAGATGCGAGTTTGATGAACTTGCAAAGTGGACCAGGAAGTTCGTTAGCCAGAGCATGGCCGGTATGCAGGTAGCTGGGAGGCGTGAGGATACGTTTCGGAGTGTCTTCGAGGTTCATATCCCTAGGCCTGGCGGGATGGAAGGAAAAGCAGAAGCTGGAGATTTTTGAAATGAGACAGAGTCTTCACCTTGTGACATGCCGGTTTGCTTCACCGTCTTGACATAAGATAGCAGCAGCTACTCCTAATTGCTGCCCAATCTACTCTACTCATTTGGATGTGATATATAGCTAGCGTTTAAATTCCGTTTGGAATAAAAATACTGAGAAGTGAGACTTCGGGTGGCGA
Source organism: Cristatella mucedo (assembly GCA_009760855.2). Taxonomy (NCBI): domain Eukaryota; kingdom Metazoa; phylum Bryozoa; class Phylactolaemata; family Cristatellidae; genus Cristatella; species Cristatella mucedo. Next base: position 1,538,808 of record WPIO01000048.1, on the reverse strand, counting down.
AGAACCCCATTAGTTGGCGTAGCGTGTGACCCACACAACATGGTGCCTTTTTTTTTACAGTATTCCGTCGACAACAGCGTTGCTGCCACATTAACTTCTTCTGTCTGAGATTTTCTGGTTCTTAACGAAGCATCGCATCGATTTCCGTGATTTTCAGTCTGGCTTACAGGTAACTTCACTTACCTTTCCAGCGGCCTACCAATCCGAACCATTAGCTCCTCCAGAGAGCTCGCTCATCCCCTGCTTCTCAGTCATTGAGTCATCCCACTGTCCCTTCTACTAAGTTGAAACAATTTGATAGTTGTGCATTGAGCTTGTGTGCTCCTAATGTTTAAAATTCGAACTCAAGCCACCGCCACTACCTCCTATGAAATTTTAGCATTAAAGCCTCATCTTTTTAAGACGCATTTCTTCTTGTCAGCCCGCTTTGTCTCCAGTGAACTTGTCTTTGCTTGCGTCCCTGCGAATGTTTCAGGGCAACTGCCTAGCCAGAGGTCTCACTAACCAGTTTCGCTAAGGGATTGAATGTTTGCGTACTGGCCTAATAGTGATAATCATTTGCTTTTTACAGGCTTTATACCGTGCATGCCACTATCCCTTGGGCAGTGATTCTCTTGTCAATTGTACAGCGCTTAGATAGGTTCTAAGTTAACTTGAGCGCTATACAAACCAACTAAATCGTTCCGTTAACCGAAAAATTTTAGTCTAGGGAAAGAGGGAAACGCTAAGCCAACACCTCTATGGCAGCTACAAAGTGGCCCAGTTTAGTTCCCCATAGTCATTCGCCAAGCCTTCCTTCATCTGTCGTCGGCTCAATAAACGCCAGCGACGCCATTTTGATTGAGCATCCTACAACGCAAGCTGCCCACGTGGAGCTACTTTTCTCGACGACCCTTGAGGCTTTCCACGCTCCGTCGGACGCTGCGTTAAAGCACGCAGCACGCTCGCTGTGCCGCCGTAGCGGTTGCCCAGAGCGTGGGCACACCGCGTCGCATGCCGCCTCAGCGGGCTGCAAGCAGCATGCAATGTTATGTGCTGTATCTCCGTCTGTAACTCCACAAAGCCATAAAGACTATGTGGGTGTTACACAGGAGAATTTTGTATAGGGCACTCACAGCCTAAGCGGCTTTCGGTGCGCATTTGGGTGCCAACAAACTTCGTCTCACGCAACGAAGAGAAAGTGGGAAGCATAGCAGAGTCAGGAGGGCAGTTGAGGTAGAGAGTGGCATGGAAGCAGCAGCTCAGGACCGCTGAAAAGGACGAGCCATGGTCGGCAGCAGCAGGCGAGTAGTAGTCATTGCGTAAGTTCGGGTGAAGACCCGCCGCCGTGAAAGCGGTCTGGCTAGAGCAGCGACAGACGCCGTCACTGCCGACGTCGCCGCCGACTCGAACCGCAGGCGACCGAGCCCGAGCGACCGCCGCTGTCGCAGACATTCGGCGTCATTCAGAGGCTCGCGGGGCTCGAGGCTCGCTGTAGCAGTCGGCGGCAGGCCTGGGGCGGCGCTCGCTCGCTCCGCTTCGAGCAGCTCCGAGCGACGCACAGGAGAAGAGCCGCTCCGAGCGTCCGTAGCCGCCGAGGTCGTGCAGCGCGACCCGCCGAAGCCTCAGCTCAGCCGGAGCTGTCGGCAGCCGTGCGGCTCGTTTGGCCGCGTCGCGTCGGGCTGCCGCTGCCGCGGCATTGGGCGCGCGGACGCGGCGTGCTCAAGTACTTACGACATGTTCGAGGCCGCCGAGCAAGTCCGGGCTTAGACAAAGTAGCGACCGCTGCTGCTGGGTGGCCGGTCGCTGCCGCACTCGTAGAGAGCCCTCAGCGTGCCGCTCGAACGCTTCCGTCGACGCGCTCTGCCGTCGCCCAGCTTCCGGAGGGCAGCTGGGTGCTCGATTAGACAGCCAAGCTTTGCATGCCCTTTCGTTATCTCAGCTGACAGCGGCGGCTGCGGCATTCGAGTCAGGGAAAACTCTATTGACCAATGAGATAATCTCAGCGTCGACCGGTTTCGACGCCGCGCCGTGGTATAGCGACGAATTTTCAGTCCCGATCGAGTCGTAAGTGCGACTGAAGGAAAGACGGAGGCCGATGCAGGCAGGCGGGCTCAGCTGTTAAACGTCATCGCCATCTAAGCGAGCCAGATTGTGACTTATTGTCAGTATCCGCGGACATGTGATATTTTTTCGGCCGGGGCCGCCGCATAATAGGTGACGCCTCGAGATAGGCAGGGCGTCGTGATTCCAGACGCAACGTTTGCATTTGAGCGCCTGGCCACCGAGCCTTGCGTTACGCCAAGGCCACCTTTGAGCGCCTGTAACCCTCTGCTGCTGTCAAGCAGTGGTCTGCCTAATTGATGTGGACTTGCTACGTCATAGTGTGAGCACTCGTCAATGCTGCCACGCTCCCGCTACTGCTTGCATAACTGCGTGCATCGGCAGTGCACCTGCAAGCAACTGGCAGTGCTGCAAGCTTCGCCGGCATTCGTCGGGCGGCGGCTGAGACGAGTACCAATACGAGCGCTGCCTTTGCGGCCTCGTTCTCATCGTACGTGGAAGGCACAAGCCAAGTTTGTAACAACCGATTCCTGCCATTAGCAACGGCTGTTCGTGATGCTGAATTTTTTATGATAATCCACGAGAACCTCGTCGGCTAGCCACCAAATATTGGCACTGAAGCCGAGATCTCCTCTCCGCGACCCGTTAAGGCATTGCGAGTTGGCCTTTTCAATTCTTCGACGAGTAAGGATCTCGTTGCCTGAAGATGAGCGGGCGTTGCTTATGGCAGCGTGACCTCTTTCTTGTATTGCCTGCTGCATTGGCATGTGAGCGTGGAGTTCCAACCGTAGAGTCATTTGGGTCTTTACGCGATTCCAAAAGTTTGCCACCAAATCTTGCTCTGAAATAGGTAATTCTGTCCTTCCAAAGCAGGAATCGAGACAGCAGTTAAGGCCTTTCTAGCACCATGGAAAAGAACCTGCTGTATTAGCCGTTTTCTACCAAGAACTTTTACATTGCGCCGCAGTGCTGCAGTAAAGCTATTGCACAGACTGAAACGAAGCAGGAACTTGGCAGTTAAAGTACCCACGCTAACCCGCCAAGTATGATTACATAAAAACCCGACATAGCTGCATTTCAAATTAAAAAAATACGGACTCATTTTTGCACTGGCATGAACGGTCACTAGTGCTTCAAGCGGAGTCTAGTGGCTTCCGCTACCGTTAGGAATTAGGCTGCAAACGCAGCCCTGTTACGGCGCTAGTCCCAGCGTACGGGCGACGAATACCGTTGACGCCCAGCCTTGTAATCTCGGCCGTGAATTTTCAGGTGCAGCACCCATGCACGCAGATATTCCTATAGTAGTGCAATACAATGACAACCAAGAGAACCCACTTTCTAAGACAACCCAATCATTTCCATAGCGTAGACAAGTCTATTTAGCAGCCACTTTAGATGACCAGTTTTTATAACTAGCCGTGGCGTAAAGTATCATTCATAGGGCTCAAAGACAAGAGCTGAACCCACCTTAACTGCAAGGGCGCACTGCATTATCATTAGATGGCGATATTATTAAGAGAAGTGAATAGTATATATCAGTGTTACTCAAGCTGACTTAGCACGCCGCCATTTTATTAAGGAGTTCTGACTCGCACGTGGTCAATCTGTCAATTGGTAAGGGATAGTGAGGAAGATAGAGTGAAAAAACTTTCCTACGAGTGAAGACAAAAAGCTGTCATCCTCGGAAGAGAAAAACCAAGAGGACGTCTTGCAAGACATTCTGTTGGATACCCCAGCTTCAGGGTCAAGAACAGCTATATTTCGGTTTTCGACATGCGCCTACTAAAGTCAGTGCACACCGCTTTCCCAGTTAACCAACCTCCACTGGCTCTCAGTCAAGCAGCGAATCAACCTTAAGGTTTCGTATCACTTTTAGGTCCTTCGATCACAGCAAACGTAAAGTGCCTGGGAAGAGATGAAGCTCTCAGCAGACGCTATGCAAATGAGCTATTCTTATTATTATCGAGGCTTAAGCACATTGTTCTTTGTCCGACCGACAAGGTCATTAATAGCAAGGCAGTGACCTCCAAACTGAAAATTCGCACTCCTGGAAATTTCGTAGACAGCCCTCAGGTAGAGCATTATAAGTAAATATCTTTCATTTTCCCCATCACGTAAAAAAATCCGTGCGAGCCCGTGTTTTACTAATTAATTTACCGTTTCGCCGTACAGTTGATGTTTTAGCACTCACCGGAACTTTAGTGCTCACCACACCAGGCTGCGGAGTTTTTCCAGCTAACAAGGTCTTCCTCACCTGATACGCGCGCTTGACGCATACCCGTGGTCTCAAGACTTCAGTTCATTATGCACAGTAAGGTCAGCAGAGAAATTACGAGTAGTACTCAGTTCCCGTACACGCTTACATTTCCACTTTGTGAGATAATAATAGTAACTGTAATACTTTTTAAGGTACCATCAGAGCGCTATCCAGAAACTTTACATCTATTTGCAATAGTGCTTTACAGATTGCAGCATTTTTCAGGACCATTGCAGTCGATTGCCGTGCATCGCGCTAGATTGTATGTTCATGATATCTTGGAATGTTGTGGTTGCACCTTTAGTACAGTGCCCTGTACTAAGTAAAACAACGGGATGGTCTTCCACCACCTTGGGTGTAATTGTAACAGAGCACTACAGAGTGACGAATCTTTGTCAAGCCATTACCTTCGATTTCCGTTCATTGCAAGAGATTGACTCACACAATCGGTTAGTAATATGTGCGCTCACAGTGAAAGTTATTTAGCATGGTAATTCACGCTGCAGTTTCTCGTTGATTTGCCGCGAGCTGGGGTATTTGCCCTGGCCATTGCCCTCTGCTGCCATTCATGGCTCGCGATTGCTCGTGGGCAATTGGTTGAAAGGGTGCGATTGCACTTTAAACGTATTGAGCTGTGACACGTAAGATAAACTTGATCTTGGCCCAGTCACTTTCCGGTGATTTTAAATGAATTGTTATGGATTGCCGTATATTCCTCGGCCATTGCCGACGATTGCCATGCATTGCTCAAAATTGAACGGTGAGAGTGGATTTAAAAGTAAGTGCTCGCTCAGTGAGATCTTATGTAAAGAGAATTGGAGATCTGTGCAGCCCAGTTTCTCGTCGATTCGCCACTGATTACGGTATTGGGCCCTGCCATCACTGTCAATGGCCTTGCGTTGTTGACAATTAACGTGCAAAATAGCTTGAAAGCTCTACGATCTCACTTTTTAGCACAAAGAAGTGCGAAATGCGATGGCAGTTTGGCACTTCGTGCAGCCGATTTGTGGTCGATTTGCCACGGATTATAGTGGATTGCTACTTCAAGCCCAGTCGTCGCCGTAGGTTGCCATGCATTGGTTGAAATTGCACGAGCGTAATTGCTTAAAATGATGTGGTTGACTTTAGCAGTGTACTTTGTCACATGCATTCAAAATTTAAGCATTGCGAGACCGATTTCATGGCATTTTGAATCAGATTGCTGTATGCTGTGGTATTGGCCCGGACCATTGAAGCCAATTGCATTGTATTGCTGCCGAATGGTCGAAGTGAGTGTGGTTAAATTGTGCAGTTATACAATAATAAAAGAATAGAGCAACGAGCGATCACTATTAGACCTTAAAGTGTATGCATTCTGGTCGTTTTGGGCGGGTTGCTTTCATTGATGTACTGGTCAGGGTAATTGTAGTCAACTGCAATGTATTGCTACAGAATAGCCGAGATATTTGTAGTAAAATTATGCGAGTATACAATAAACGAAGATTAAAGCAGCGTGCAATCATAACTAGAGCTTCTAGCGTACGTGCTCTGGTCGCTGTGCGGCGGATTGCAGCGGATTTCGGTGGATTGAGGTGGTTTGCCTATGGAAGCGGCCCGCTACAGTAAATTGCAGTGGGTTACATGAGAAAGTGTGAGTAAAATGGAGCAAAACTTTATGGGTGCACTTTGAACTGAATCTAGTCTCATACGCCGTATCAGTTAGAGCTTCGCGATGGCGATTTCGGGACGATTAGAAGAGAAAAAGAGTGTATTGCAGTATTTTTCCAAGTAATTTTGGGCGATTACCTCGCATTGCCAGAGTTCGAGGATGCACAATTTCTTTATTTTGTGTGGTTTTCATCAAAATCTGCAGTTTTAATATGCAAATACAAAGGGGAGCTTGATGCAATCCATTTCTATGTTTCTGGCGGTAGATTCCATGGATTGAAGCTGATTGCAGTATCGGCCCGAGCTACTGCAGTCGATTGCAGCACATTGCATGAGAACGGCCGGGCCAATGCAAGTGAAATTTTTTAAGTGCAATTTTTGCGGAGTTTACTGTTGCATAAACGGAAAAAAGAAGCTTTTAGAAGAGTATTTCTGTCGTTAAGCGGAAGAACGCAGTTGACTGCAGTGGATTTCGGTGGATAGCCGTATTGGCCCGTGCCAATGTAGTCTTACATGTGAGCGGAATTGCACAACAATTTCTGGGTACACTGTAAATGTAACTTAATTTGATATTCCAAACTTTTCGGAGCTTTGCATGCTGATTTGTGATGGATTTGAAGGAGACTAACACGGATTGCAGTGGCTTAGGGCAGATCGTAGTAACAGGCCTCAGGCATCGAATAGTGCGAACAGTGACGTGCAAATTCGTTGGTAAATAAAATTGAATGTGTACTACAATATCAGCCAACAATTTGAATTTGGAAAAGCCAATTCCCGGTCGACGTTAGCCGAATTACAGTGGATAGTGGTGGATTGTAGTAATTTGTCGAACCCTGCAGCTGCTGATGCCCAGTCTCAACCAATCAAGAAACAGGAGCTGGCCCCTCGGAGCCCTCGGAGCCCTCGGCGACATGGGCTATAAGTACAAGGAAGCACTAACGGCATAATGGCTATCGCCCAGGCTACCTAGGCTGCTGCTGCTCACTCACAACTGGCTTCGTAGTCCGTTGATGTGCACATGCAGATGGCAGCTTAGTTTTCACTGAGCATCAACACCTACTTAATTGAGTTTCATAATAATTGAAATGCATAGCTGCCCATCAGCGGGGCTAAGAAGTGATTGCTTTTAGCCGAGATTGTATTGCATTCATGCATTTTTATTTGTCCATAAATCAACGAGGCCTTAGCAGGCGTTAATATGAGAGCTTTCCTTTGCTCCCCCAGAAGCCTGACGGCTTCCGTTACAGCCTAATCAGAGATAGAGTTCTTTGTGGGGCTGTGGAAATTATTCTTTTAGTTTAAATGTTATCATCATTTTTTTGCGCTTATATACGGGGGACTGCTAAATAAATCTCACAAGCAGAGAGAAATTGAGATGACTAGCTTGGTCAGGTAGAAGTTAAATAAGTGAGTAGCACGAGCGCAGCAGCTCCGGAGGACTAGAAAGATTATGCTAGACTTAGCTGGAAACGAGATGTCATTGAGCAAGTGTTCTGGAACTAGGCCACAGGCGGGCAAAGAAACCAAACTTCTAGGCACTACTGGTCATTATCTGAACTAGTGAAATACCAATTCATTTCCATGTAACGACGTGAAGGCAGGTGTCTTCGTTAAGATCAGGAGAGAGTAACTATCCCTCTCGGGTCCATTCTTTCAATCTACTGTAATTGTGAATTCTCTTAATATACTGCAATGTACGGCGACATTCATAAGCGTTGCATGGTTACTTCCGAACATGGAAGCAGGCAGTCCACGATACTAACATAGTCGTTCTCCGCGCACCCTGGAGCACTTAAGTGGGTACTAGTTTAGGACGGCGTAGAGCGAAGTTGGTCCCTTAAAAGTGGCTTGCTATGAGAAAGTTACTGCTTCCTGGGCTGCCCGTTGCTGTAGCTGAACGCTTTATACCATCGGCAGCTCTAGTGACGGCAGCAGCAGAACCACCACTAGCTGTAATCTCTGCCTGTGTTGGTTGGTCGTCATCAAACCGATTCTGACTGTGAAGTGAAATACTTTACTTCTGCTAGCGTCCCGCAGTAAGCTGCTCAGTCTTCCTATGAATCTCTGTCCAAAGTTTCCTGTTGTCTATTATTAACTTCAAAAGAAAGGCAAATAAACATCTGCCTGTGAGTATCAACACAAATCGGTGCACTGGTTGATTATTGAGGGCTATATACAACCCCGAAAGCTTGCACAAACGCATTGGGAAATTAGTGAGAAGCAAACTATACTATCCGATATAATCATGAAGTGAATCTAAAAAATGGAAGCAGTTAAGGGAGTATGCTAAACAAAAAGTATACTTGGATTGGGTTGTTGAAAAGGAAGTGCCCGAGTCAGCCGGTAAAGCAAAGTAAATTTTATTTCAAAAGAAGGTGAACAGGATATTCATTGTCAAAAGGACCCGCAAAAGCAAAAGCAAATGTCTCCCTTAGCCTTTAAATGGAAAGAAGGCGCCGCTAATGTAGGCTCCTTCCAGGAAGTGCGATGTATAATGTTGATATTGCTTCCGAAATTCAGATTAGAGCACTGAAACTAGACAAGGATGGGCCATGGATATCGGAAAATGGATTGGGGGAAAGTCGGTGCAGTTCAAAGAGATCACAAGAGCTACTTTACTAAAAAGGGTTACTTCTCAGACTTTGAGACCTGCGTAGACCCTACATCGATGATAAACTAAAAATGAAATATCTCCAAAGAGAGTGAGCTCTCTTAGGACAATACGCCAATTTTTTAGGAATATTATTATTACTATTCCTAACTGAACATATCGGCTAAACTTGGTTATTATTCCAAAAATTACAATAGGGTACGTTTGTTTTTGTGCATTACTATTACCAAAATATCTCATTTACAAATAAAAGTTAAACAGATTGACATATATATATATATATATATCAATTTGTATAGCGTCCTAAGAGAACTCAATCTCTATTCAAACGCTTCACATATGCCTCAGGGCTCGAACCCACGACCTCGGCCAAAAGTGTGACGGGGCGAGCACCTGAACCACTGAGCCAAACCAGCCGGCGTATGACCGGAAAGAATTCAAAAGTTAAATTATGCGAAATGACAATGACATTTAAAAAAAATAATTACCTGACATGAAGTAATTATTTAACCTTGCTAGCTACAGCTGCGGCTGAATACAAGGTTTATTTAGGTGTCATTCTCAAGTGAATTGCTCTAAACAGCAATCATTTAATCCTAGATAAATTCCCGATCATATCACGCTGGTTAATTTCATCGTTAAATTAGATCACCTTTAGCGTCATAATTCAAGGTGAACGTATTTAATGATAGAGGACGTTAGCTCAAGCTCCATTGCATATGTGAAGAGCCTGAATAGCGATTAGGTTCTCTTAGGGCGCTAGAAAAAATGAATTATATTTATTTTATATTAGCCATTGAATCAGCGTTAAATGTGATAAATAATGATACACCACAAGGTCAACCCTCGACTTATAAGCGATATCATAATCTAAAAATGAAACTTATATCTTTCCCGAACAGGATCAGCTCAGCTTGGGCAGACGACTGTCCTAGGCTATTCTTGCTTCATTAACTTGCAAACCATTAGTAAAATGCGTTGCGGTACACAACATTCTAGGTATATTGAACCAGAGGTAAATAGCGCTATGAGATAGTACTCTCGTCTGCCGTCTTATTTAGGTTTCAGCCGCTACAGCCGCCTGATCCACTATGAAGCCAGTGTTAATGAAATCTAGCGCCTTCGCACCAACCAAGTACTCTGTTGCTCATTCAACCTCTGGGCAGCCAAGTCATGTGCAGTTTGAGCCGTATCGCCTATTCATTGTTCCGGTCTTGAAAAGCCATCTCAGATATTACCTTGCCGGTTTGTCTGTTGGGTATCACATCTCGATTGCTGGTTCAACACAGTAGCCAGTCAACCAGCCGAGCCGTTTCGTTAGCAGGCTATTCTTGTATTTTTTTATGTCACAGGTGATGCTGATAGTCAGCACATCTACTTCAACATCTTGCGGTTTCCCTAGTTATTTATGCTCTGTTGTACTAAGCTACATGGTATGAGATCGTTCCATGCCACCTATTTTATAGCATGTTTCCAATAGTCTGTCTTCAAGCAAATTTAATTAAAATTCAATTACTTTGCCGATGCTCTTTTGACACACTTGAAACATGATCCTATTGCAGTAAGTGCAGGCCCTAAATAATTTAAACTACTAGAAATAATGTTTTAAATTTAATTATTCGATGATAATTCGTTTTTACAGTATTATCCTTTTTAGATTATACTCAGTTGAAGCCCAGTTTTCTGAATATTTTGATAGGTTTGAAATTGATCTAAAATAATCGTCTAAAAGCCGTTGATTTTTTAAAATTTTATTTCTTGGGTTAGTATGCCCTTAGTCTTTTATCGCAAATTGGCATTCTAAGAATGTCGGAGGGTCAACATTGAATCCATTATTATATCTAAAGATATTAACGCTGCCAATGTCACATGTGCTAATTTTCAAGGAGTTGGTTTCAAAGACTCTTGTTATGTGAAGGATTATTAAGTCTGCTTGGGGATATATCCCATTTTAAAGGAGCTAATACTACCCGTGAATGTTACTTCCAGTTAAGTAATCTATCCCTTAGTCATACTAAGTAATCTATCCCTTATCCATACTTTGACTTATGTCGTCCTCTTGTGGTTCCTATAAAATATAGTGGAATTACTAGTAGTAGTCCTGCTAAGAATCTGCTTTTCTGAAACAAGATAGAAATACCTAAAATCTTATATTCTTTGTTATAGGTTAGAAAGTGAGTTTTTCTAAGCCCTAAACCTTAAAATAAATATTAAGTCAATTGTTTCACTAAATAATTTGCATCTAGGTGAGAAAAATAAGATTTTAAAATTCTCCTATTTTACTGATTAGCCCAGTGGAGAGTTCAGGACCCTTAATGCAGCATGAGTGGTGCAGCTATACAAATTATTGAGGGTTAGTGTGAAATAGTTTTATATGGTATTATCTGTAGACTGATAGTAGTCAGGTACTTTAGACAAAAAATTTAGTTGGGTCTATCGCAGCTTAAGTGAATAGATAAATATGCATATTTGCGTGACGGGACACTAAATAGCATGTCAAGGAAATACGCAGATTGCTTGATTGCTTGTAGAGGTTGCTTGCACCAACTCAATCCAATTTCCTTTGATTTCGGAAAGTTTCTAACGAAAGGAGCAACAAAGTGATCACTGAAAGCGTCAGTTAAGATTTTTGGAGCATGCCAAGTTCACATTGAATATTGTATAAAAATAATAATAACCATTCGCTATACATAGCACCCACAGAGACCCCCAGTCTCTTTCTAGGCGCTTTAAATTTGCTGAAAAGGGAACAGGATAGAATGAATATTAGTAGCATGTTCAATATACTAGAAGAAAAACATGGTTAGGGGTGACATGCATAGGGTCAGCATGCAAGTGTGGTTAGTGGCAGCATGTATAATGTCAGCATGCATAAGCATATAAAGGTTGAATGACAGGAACCACCTAAATGCTTTGATAAATAGGTGCGCTTTGGTGGCAATGCTATCTCTCTAGATGTGAAGTTCTTGCACAGTCCTAAATAACGCGTAACATTTTTAATTACTATAATCCCGGTTTCTTCTTTGGCCAGGACAAGGAAGAGCATAGATCCGGCAATCACAAGAATTTTGCGAGAACCGACTGACCCCTGCTGCATTGGCACGATGATTCCTTACAAACGTCGAACTAGCAAGTGCATGGCCCAATCAAGTGTCCTCATAGTGCTTCGTCTAATTACGCAGTGAAAAGCTTTCCTGAGATATCCAATCCTGCTGAGAGGAATCAGTTATCTTCAGGAGAAAGCAGCAAGTCAGACAGTGAGTATTCTATTGCTGGTGAGTTTATAAGGCATGTTACCCGAGGACGTTGCCGCCACCCCCCCCCCCCGAGCCAAGGTTGGACATTCCCCTATGTTGATGAATGTATAACTAATAGTACAGATCTATCTATCTATCTATCTATCTATCTATCTCTCTCTCTCTCTCTCTCTCTCTCTCTATATATATATATATATATATATATATTTGTTCATTTGATCCTCTATATATATATATATATATATATATATATATATATATATGATTAAATGAAGTTCACTCTCGATTAAAATAAAATCAACTCAGCATAGCTAGAAGAATGGAGGGTTTGGAAGGATGGTTTCTAATGCAGCGAGCGGCGGTGGTGGTGATTGCAGGGAGCTATACAGTTCGGTCCTGCTGAAGTTCGGTACCGCTCAACGCTAACAGGCACGTGTTCCTACCCATCAAAGCGGGCGCGCTACGGCATGCTGGGTGATCCTACAAATGAGTGCTAAGCCTCTGAGGCCTACTGAGTATAACTCGAGCTCAAGAGAACTAGTTACGCCCTTAAACCCAAATAATTAAAGCGCGAAATACGGGCATATTTTCAGCTTCATAACAATGCTAAAATTCGGGCTTGTTTAGATAAGGATACCACGTCTAAGTTGGTCCATGCATTTGTGACATCCCGTCTCGACTTCTGCAACTCACTGCTTACTGGCCTACCAGCACGTGCGATCAGGCGATTGCAGCTGGTGAAAAACTCGGCAGCTAGGCTTGTCTGTCGTGAGCGTCGCAGTTGCCATATTACTCCACTTCTCGCCGACCTGCACTGGCTACCAGTCAAGCAACGGATCGACTTCAAGGTTTTGTCCCTCACTTTTAGGTCCCTTCATTCTTCGGCTCCAGCCTGTCTCTCCGATATACTCCCCCGTCAGGCCAAGCATCGTACCACCCGCTCTTCGGAATCCAACACTCTACAAATACCTCGTATAAACCTCAAATCCTTTGGGGACAGTGCATTTAGTTCATGTGCTCCCACAGCCTGGAACTTCCTCCCGATCTGCATCAGTGCATCCCTTGACCTGACCACATTTAAGAGGAACTTAAAAACGCACCTATTTAGGACAGCATTTAGTGGGTCCCTGTTATTCTTCCTTCATGTGCTTATGCATGCTGACACTGTGCATGCTGCCACTAACTACATTTGCATGCTGACCCTGTGCATGTCACCCCTAACCATATTATTCATCTCGTTTGTTTTTTCAAGCATGATTTTACTTACCATTCAATTGCATTTCCCTTTGCATCAAATGTAAAGCGCCTAGAAAGAGATTATGTTCTCTGAGGGCGCTTTATCAAGTGCATTATTATTATTATACGGGCAATGATGGATTTAGGCAGCCGAGACGCAGCCCACCCTAAACCCTTAACCCTAGATCCTAAAACCTCAAACAGCGAACCCTTAACTATAAACCTTAAAACCATAAGCCCTAAGCACTAAAACCGAAATCCTAAAAACCCTAAACCATAAACTCTGAAAAACCTAAACCCTAAAAACCCTAAAACCCCTAAACCCTAAACTGAAAGCACTAAACCCTAAACCGAAAACCCTAAAAGCCGTAAACTCTAAGCAATAAACTCTAAACTCTAAACCCTAAACCCTGAACCCTAAAATCTCTAAACCCTAAACTCAAAACGCTAAAACCTAAACCCTGAAACCCTAGTCCTTAAACCCCGAACCCTAAAAACCCTAAAACCAATGCCTAACAAACTTAAAAACCCTAAAAAGCCTTAACGCGAAACCCTAAAACCTATACCATAAAACCCTTAAAACTAAACCCTAAAACCTAAACCCAAAACCGGGGGAAATGTGGAAATGTCCTACCTCAGGGGGTAATGTCCGGGGGAAACGTCAAGGAGGAAATGTCCGCACCCGCCGTTGATGCCAGATGGGACAGAAAGTCACACATTACCAAAACAGAGAGACCTCGGTGATCTTATCTGATTCCAGTGTCATCCGTTATTGCTGACTGCCTCAAGATGTGGCGACTGTGGCTGGGAGGTCAATAGGGACTGGAAAATGGTGTTAGATTTAATGACTCACAGAGGCGGTTTTACGAAATGTCCTGCTTTTCCTTATTGTGAGAAGCATTAAGACGTCAGTCTGACAGAGGGACCCTCCAGGCTTTAAAATTATTGAAGCCGAGGCTACGGAAATCACCTAGCCGACTTCCTTGCTCCGCCTCGCTCCGCCTCGCTCCGCCTCGCTCCGCCTCGCTCCGCCTCGCTCCGCCTCGCTCCGCCTCGCTCCGCCTCGCTCCGCCTCGCTCCGCCTCGCTCCGCCTCGCTCCGCCTCGCTCCGCCTCGCTCCGCCTCAAGTCTCCAGGGCGCTCGTGAAAAGCTCGCTCCTCGGCTAATAGTCATACCGCCATTCAGAGCACTAAATTAAAAATCTTTACGGCATCTTGTATTTAAGGTCGAGTGCAGCAAAGGTTTGGGAACTAACTCCCAGCCAGGGTCAAAACCTGACCTGGACTTGCAACATTTACCTCACCGTTAAAAGCACAGTGGTGGCTCAGGCGTTCCTTTCACCCTGTAGAGCTTTCCGTTTTGTTCCTCAGTGATGTGCATGTATTTCATGCGTACTTTAGTTAGTGCATGCTGCTTGCCACAGGCGCTCAAACCTTTGGCCCTATCTGTCTCCTTACTTTCCTTATTATGCTGACCTATGAATGAAACTTGCTCACCTTTGTGTGCTTACTTAAGTAATTTAGCTTGCTTGCCAATGAGCTTCAGTTATTTTATTCTCTTTCAAAATTAACATTGCCTTGATAGAAATATAACTCTCTTTGCGTGCGATACAAAAATCCTTTTGCAATTTGCATTATTCAGAAGGATTTACGGTTGATAAGAGGCTCAAAGAATTTTATAGATCGTGAAAATATATGCAACACTTGGTCATCGGGAGCCCACATCCTTAGGCTGACGAGATTCTGTATGATGCGGCATTTGAAAAGATCGCTACACACAAGCTGCTGAACTCTGCGCCCAATCTTGTCTAATCGCAAGGAAAAGAAGACCTACCAGTAGTGAACTGCACGTGCTGGCAGGATCTTACGACAGCGGCGCACTGCAATACTGCTTTTTGTTCAGGCACGGCCGACTTTTTTTAATGTAAAGAGCTACGAATGGACAGATGTAAAAGTGTAGAGTTGCGGTGACCATGTAATGAAAATTAGATTTTTAAAGAATAGAAGCAGATAGAGTCCACCGGTTACCGAGGTTACGATAGGCTACCGAGTAGAATTAGTTCGTGTGGAAAATGTCAGGCCTAGGATTTCAAGTTTCCGACTCAAACTATGTGATATCCCAAGATTAATGTAATGTATCTCCGTCAGTAACTTCACAAAGTCATAAAGACCATGTGGGAAATGTTGCGCAGGAGAGTTTTGTTTAGCTCACTCACAGCCTAAGCCGCTTTCGGTACGCTATCGGTAGCCAACAGACTTCGTCTCACACAGCAAAGAGAAAGTGGGAAGCATAGCAGAGTCAGGAGAGCAGTTGAGGTAGTGAGTAGCATAGAAGTATCAGCTCAGGATCGCTGAAAAAGATGTGCCATAGTCGGCAGTAGGAGAGTAGTTGTCATTGCATAAGAATTGTGGAAGTGAGCTCCACAGTCTAGGACCTGCATAGCTAAAGCTTCTGTCGCCAACTGTCTTTCAGCGGAGGAATGGGACAGCTAATTTATTGTCCACGCAGGACCTGAAGGCGCGAACAGGCTGAAACTGATGCAGCAGTTCAGCTAGGTACGAAGGAGCCAAGCCGTGGCGGGCCTTGTGGGTCAGCGTAAGAACTTTGCTCTGTATCCTTTGCTCAACCGGCAACCATCCTAGCTCTTTCAGTAAAGGTGACACGTGCTCAAACCGCTGGGACTTGAAGACCAGCCTTGCAGCCATATTCATAGTCCGCTGTAGTGGCATAATAGCTTTTTTTGGTAGCCCAGCCAAAAGGGAATTACAATAATCAAGCCGAGACAGAACTAAAGAGCTAGTTAAATTGTTTACAAGCCAACGTGGGAGACAGCTTCTAATCTTGGATAGGGATCGGATGTGATGGCTAGCTGTAGAGGCAGTCTTCTGAATGAAGCTTTTGAAATTGAGGCAGCTGTCGAACACGACACCTAGATTACGAGCACGTGGTGAAGGTCGCACAATAGCATCATCTATTAGAACAGCAAAGCCCTTTAATCCAGCCACACGCTTAGGGTGTCCTATGAGAAGCAGTTCGGTTTTATCGTCATTTAATTTCAGGAAGTTTTCCGACATCCAGGATCGAATATCGGCAGTGCAAGCATTCAGTTTCTCAGTTGCTGCAGCAGATTCCGACGGTTTAAATGACAAATACAACTGAGCATCGTCAGCATAGAAGTGGTATCATATTCCATGGGCCTTAATCACTTTTCGCAGAGGTTGTGTATGAATGGAGAACAGCAAAGGACCGAGTACAGACCCTCGAGGGACTCCACAGGTAACCCTTCTCGTGTCTGAGAGATTAGTTAGCTAATGTCATCGTCATTTTATTTACAAGCGTTTTATGTCATTCATTCGCCACAGCCTATAGTAAAAGCATGCCGACAAGGCGATGGTTTGCGTTAGCAATGCTCAGAGAAGCTTTCTGAGGTTAGGCTGTTTATCAAAGTATTATCTACGCTTTGGTTTACATGCCACCAACGTAAGTTCACGTATACTGCGAATAGATTTCGCTATTATACTGTAATTAGTATGGCGGTAATCTTTTGCTTATTATCAAGCTTCTGTAACTTGATTACCCCTGCGCAAAAGGCTATTGCTTTAAAATGTACGATATTTAGTGCTTATTATGTCATCAGAAATCTCTGAGCATATTTCTGTTGCTGAGCGTTCCAAGCAGTGCAAAAAGTTTTTAATTAGCTGACCAGACATTGCAGTCTTGAGAGATGCTAATCGTGCGTTTCCTTAAAAATTCTATGGTGCACAAGAAATGGCTAAGAAAATAGCACCGTAGCAGCGTCGTAGTGTCATAGCATCGCTTACCATATGTTTGGACTCGTTAATTATAGTCAGCAATTTGTCGTTGCCTTGTGCGATTGACCACTGGATATATATATAAATGCTAAAACGAATTTGTTAGCACCCCACGTCAAAGACAGCAGTCAAAGGCAGCATTAATTGTCATTAGAACACTGGTCGTTCGTTAAAGCTTCTAGTTAATTTTAAATTTCTAGGAGCTAATGAAAGGGCCTCCATATTGCAGGGGCTACTAGACGAGCCTACTTTGGTGTAGGAAACTGTGTTGCGACTAAATTATCACTTACTACTCGAATGTTTGTCTCCAAAGTAATTATCGTCTCACTCTCGTCAATTTAACCACATGCGATGTATATACTTACATACATACATACATGCATACATACATACATACACACATACCTACATACAAACATACATACATGCATACATACATACATGCATGCATGCATACATACATACATGCATACATACATACTACATATATATACATACATACATAATATATACATACATACATACATTCATATGTGCATACATAAGTATATACATATACACACATACCTACATACAAACATACATACATAGATCTAGTATGCAGTTAACCGAGAGAGTCAACAAAAAGTAATCGATGCATTGAGTTACGACCAAGTGTAAGGGTGCAGCTTTGTATGCAATCATATAGCAAGAAGATCTAAGAACGCGATAACTTGTCAGAGTGACTCAAATATTACCGAGAGGAATAATGTTTAATTAGCCGGGCATAGAGCAATAATATGTGGTATGCGTTCTAAAATAAAAGCGTTATTGCCAAGTCATAACAAAAATCTGGAGATTCTCGTGACAGAAAGAGTGTGCTCCGTACATTACAATGGTGAGATTGGGTGGAAGTTATCAAAGTTATGAGGTATCAGCTGCAGTTTGTTTCCATCTACTCTAACACTATTCCAGAAAATGTCTCTTGTAATCAGCTCTCGATCAGTCCAAAAGTGGTGGGCAGCTTTTAAATGCTAGAAACCAACAATAGCTATGAAAAGGTTATAAAAAGGTATCAACAACTTGCCACCTGAAACTGTTTCAGATACGGGTCAAGTGAGATTATTACGTTATCGCCGGACAGCTAATCGTTCTAAATTATAACCAATTTTTGGAATAGAAAACTTGATGGACTTTACTTGGTAAGTGATCAAAGCGATATGAATGGCATGAGCCCTTTAGGTCATTAGATTCAATTGGATGGCACTTCTCCAATGCAAGTAATATTAATAATAATGGTTACAATAATAATGCACTTGATACAGGGTCCTCAGAGAACCCAATCTCTTTCTAGGCGCTTTAAATTTGCTGCAAAGAGAAACGCGATTGAATGGTGAGTAATACCGTGCTTGATAAACAACATGAATAACATGGTTAGTGGAAGCATGCACAGTGTCAGCACGCATGAGCACGTGTAGAACGAATCATGGGTACCTACTAAATGCTGTTCTAAACAGGTGCGTTATCAAGTTCTTTTTAAATGCGGTCAAGTCAGGGGATGTTCTAAGGCAATTCGGGAGTGAGTTCCAGGCTTTGGGAGCATACGAACTAAATGCATGGTCTCCGAAGGATTTGAGGTTTGTATGAGGTATTGATAGACTGTTGGATCCCGAAAAGCGGTTGGTACAATGCTTGGCCTGGTGGGGGAGTAGATCTGAAAGATGGGCTGGAGCCAAAAAATGAAGTGACCTAAAAGCGAACGACAAAACCTTGAAGTCGATCCGTTGCTTGACTGGTGCAGGTTGGCGAAAAGTGGTGTGACGTGACAACTGCGGAGCTCACGACAGAGAAGCCTCAGCAGCAGAGTTTTGCACCAGCTGCAAGCGCTTGATTGCACATGCCGGTAACCCAGGAAGCAGTGAGTTGCAGCAGTCAAGAAGGAATGTCACAAATGCAGGGACCCACTTAGACGTGGTATTCTTATCTAAACAACAACGATTTCAGCAATGTTAAGTATCTGAAAGTAGGCAGACTTGAAGGTGGAGCTGATGTGGTCGTCTAATAAGAGGTCACTTTGGAACATGACACCTAGATTTCGAGCTGATTCAATGGGAGATATGGTGGCAGAGCCAATTTTGAGCGTCTGCCTTTCAAATTAATAGTCTTTTAAATTAATTGACCATCGTTTGAGTAATTCCTAAAAAGCCCGGGTTACATTCAAACTTCATTGCAAAATATCGCCCTGTTTACTGTCTCATTTTTGGTCAAATGTAATAATACATGTTGTTGTTAAGCAGCTTGTAGCATGCATGGGAAAGAATAACATGTCATAATTATATCAGCAGGGATACAAGCAACATAACTGCCCAATGAAACGGCTCTCCTTCGTGTACCAAATGACATCTCTTGCAGCAACGATGACAGGAATGTCACTGCCAAAACGGTTCTAGATCTACCAGCTCTCTCCGTCACTATTGATTACGACGTCCTAGTTAAACGACTGAGAAAAAAGTATTGCTCTGTCAGGGGAGGCGCTGGTATGGTTCAAATCTTGCTTTTACTATCGCATCTAATCCTCGTCGTGACGGGGGCAGGTCTCATCTACCAAACCGGTCACCGTTTGATAAAATTTCCTTAAAGTTAATGACGGTAAACTAATCTCAACACATACGAAACACCAAGGATGTGGCTGAACTGGAAGACTTTACACTTCAATTAGGTGATGCTTGTGTCTCACAGTCATCTTGTGCTCGGCATTCAGGCGTAGTCTGTGACAACTGCCTACACTTTCAAAATTTCATTGAGAAGACCTCCTGCACAGATAATCACCATGTGCGATTGCTTTTTTAAGATTAGGCACTGTCTACCATAATTACTTTCAAAAAATTCAAATAACTAGATCAGAAGTTTGGTCTCTGCTAGGTTATTGTAATTCTCTTTTGGCTGGGCTACCGATAAAAGCCACTAGGCCATTGTAGCTAGAGTTGGTTATAGCTGCAAGGCTAGATCACCGATCCTAGAGATTAGACCATATATCTCATTTGCTTAAGGAGTTTCGATTGCTTTTGGTTGATCAAAAGATGTAAAGTAAACATCTCATGTTGACCCACGAGGCCTGCCACGAGTTGGCTTTGGTGTTCCTAGCTGAACTGCTGCACGATTTCAGCCTCAGCATGCCGCCATGTCGTCTATGGACAATAAATAGGCTGTTTAGCTCCTCCCTTATGCAGAGACCGCTGTGGCGATAGAAGCCTTTGCTCTGAAAGTCCTAGATTGTGGAACTCGACTTCTACAGTTCTAGCGCAACAGAAACCGCTACCCGGCTGATGATGACTTTCGTCCATTGTTTCCATTATTTCGTCCATTATTTCCAGTATTTCGTCCATTGTTTCCATTATTTCGTCCATTATTTCCAGTATTTCGTCCATTGTTTCCATTATTTCGTCCATTATTTCCAGTATTTCGTCCATTGTTTCCAGCCGTCCTGAGCAGGTACTGCCATGCTACTAACTACGTCAGCTGACTTCCTGCCTTCACTAAGCATCTCATTTTATCTCTGTTGTTTGAGATGAAGTCTGTAGGCCACTGAATGCGCACTGGAAGGCACTTTGGCTTTGAGTGAGCAATAAAAAACTTTCCAGCCCAACATACACTTATTTTCTGGGAGTATTTCGGAGTAACGCACTGAGTGACATCGCATTTCATTAAGCTTGGCTGGATTTTAATTAGTAAAAAAGGTATTTTCATCGCCGCAGGTCCCCAGAACACTACAAATGCAATGTACATGAACACAAATTTAGGAACTGATCTTAATAATATCCCGGTGGCTCTGAGGAACTGAGTCTTGGACCAGCTGAGCGGAAAAATGAAGTCAAATGAGGTAATGGTTTCATCCACCGACGGTAAATTAAGTAATATTTAGCATACTTGTCCAAAAGCCAGGCATATATACATTTTACTACACTTATTTAAAATTAGAAGCCGTTAAGTTTGCATATATACAGCAACATTTCTCCACAGGTCACCAGGTCACTCAAATCAGTTAGGGAGTCGACGGCAACGAAATGGTAACCTGATCCATTACCCAGATTATGACTGATATAATTTATTTGTGGTCCCTGAAGTACAATATTTATGAGCCTATTACTCGACAATCTACGGCGAAGGCAGCATACAAGTTGAAGCCATCTAGTAGGCAATCAGTTAGTGACTAGACAGCTCACCTGAGCTGAGCCACACTCCTAGCATACGATCAGTACAAGAGTTGTCCACTGTGGCTGGCTTAAGAAGTCTATAGCACCGGCTCGTTGCTGTAGTATTTGCTGCTCTAAGCTATGGATAGGAAACTACTAAGTTATTGTCGCTCTTCATTGCTGCTGTGTGCAGCTAACGTTGGCATACCTGCGTGCATTTGTGATGCTCCTAAAATTCACTCGCACGATGCGAGGTCCAGGGTTTTATCGGCATTTATCATGCTTCTACAGGGAATAGTATTGCGACGAGAGCGGTTCTGGGTTGTATCTTTGTCCGAATATAGAGGCCACCAATTTAAGTTTGCAACAGCACATAATTTAACCGGTGGCTTAACTTTAAATTGTAGAACGACTGAAAACAGTCTGAAGTGAGGCTGCAGTTAAGAAGAACCTGTGTAATCAGCTGGCTGCCATCTTCAATCTTCGCACTACTAGGTGTCTCGAAAATAAATGTGCGATAATCTACCGAAACCGTCACCAAGCCAAAATTGTTTAAGCATAATGCTTTGGGAGTTACAAAAGAAAAGAGTGGAATTTCTCTACAAGAAGGCGAAAAGAAGGCAATGACGTCTCCATCGCACAGTTTGGATAAATAGCTCAAATGCTTGGAGAACGAGAGCAGATGCGGGGGGGGCGTCTAATCATCCGCACATGCAGCCTTTAAAGTCACATTCAAAGCTAAACCTGTGATCCAGTTCTGGAGAACGAACTCTGGCTGTGGTCCTCTCACCACCATTGAGCCTTGCTCTCCATTGTCTTACGCTTCTTGCAGGAATAGCCAGACACCAGCTGCTGCGAATGCCGAAATCATTTGCACCTCTCTGCTATCACTACGACGGCAATCATGCAAGCAAGCAGCAGTCACTTTTAGGAGTTATTACCGACTTCAAAGTTTTGTCGCTCAATTTTAGGTTCTTTCATTATTTGTCTCAATCCTACCTATCAGATCTACTCCCCCACTAGGCCAAAGATCTTACCACCCACTTTTCGGAAACTTACTGTTTACGTATACCTCATAAAAACCTAAAATACTCTGGAGACCCTGCATTTAGTTCGTATGATCCCAAGCCTGGAACTCTATACCGACTTGCATCACAACATGCCCTGACTCGACCACATATAACAAGAAATTAAAAACGTACCTGTTTATGACAGCATTTAGGGGGTTCCTGTGAGTCGTCCTTTATGCACTTATGCGTGCTGACACTGTGCATGCTGCCACTAACCACATTTGCATGCTGACCATGTGCATGTCATCCCTAACCATGCTGTTCTTGTTGTTTATTGAGCATGCTACCACAAACCATTCGATCATGCTTCCTTTGCAGCAAATCTGAATCGCCTAGAAAGAGATTGAGTTCCCTCAGGGGGTTATATCCAACGCGTTATTACCTTTAATATTATAACCATTAACATAGTAACCAAAGACGCAATTGCATCGCTTGCTTTTCAACAAGGAGTGTAGCTTCCGTACACAGGTGCATTTTTCAGCACAGTTTTAGGGTGATAACATGAAGCTCTGAGATGCAGTTTTCAAATCTGCGAAGTGGTGCCAAGTTCACCATTGTTAAATCTCCCCGCCTGTCTGAATTATTGCTGCAATGACAGTTTTTCTGCCTCTCTGAATTGCTGCAGCAATGCTAATAATAATGCATAACTTAAAGAATGCTGTTAAAGAAGATTTTCTCACTGGATAGGTGGTAGATTCAAATGTTTAGAGAATCCCGCGAGGGAGTTTATCGCTTTCTAAAGTGCTTGAAAGATTACGATAGACTTTAGAGACGTTATTTAACATCCGGTCCGGTCTTCTACACGACATTTTGACCAAATTGCTAACATAGACTAAAAGAGAGCTAAATATAACACTCATATACATTGTTTTTTAATTTCTTGGCATTCTTGAATATACTCACATTAGGAATGGAATGACTGGAGCAAACACATTCGTACTGAAGATGTCTTTAATAATCTCTTTGCCTGGAAGAGCATTTGGTATTGCAGCTATCATGGTGGAATTATCTCGATACGGACCACAACCTTCCGATGTTTCTACACTGAAAGAATCACATGCTTGAGTAAAAAGCATCGTATCAGCCGAAGCGCGAGACAAAATAAAGCAGCAAGAAATGTGAGCATCTATTGAATCTTAGGCAGAATACTCGGAAAGCTGTATAAGTAGGTAAAAATGAAACTAAGTTCACGAATGGAGGCTTCCCTGTTTAAACTGGAGTCCTAGGTATCTAGCTTGAATTTTATGGCATATACTAAAGTTTGTGGTTTTCAAAAGCTGCTGCATAGACACGCAAATCTTAGAGGGTAATACAATAATAAATAATAAAAATTAAAATACATTTGTTTAGCGCCATTAGGTGACTTAATCTCTTTCTAGGCACTTTATATGAGCAGCAGAGGAAGCATAGTTTAGTTCTCAGCTTTATAACCAGCTTACAGCTCCGAATTGATGACGTGGTTTGAAAGATTGGAAAGATTAGCAAAAAACGGTGGCTAGCACTGTTAATTAAATTCCTAATTTTAGATTGGTTTTTAACGTAATGGCTAGCTGTAGAACCACTTTTTAACATAGATTTTGAAATTTAGACAAATGTCGACGACAACACCTAAATTCCGAGCACGTGGTGGTGGTCCCACTACAGCGGCACTTATTAGAAGAGCACACAGTCCCGCTACAGGCTAGGGATGTTCTATAAGCAGCCGTTCCGTTTAATCGTCTCTTACTTTAAGGAAATTTGCCGGCATCCAGGATCGGATATCGGCAACGATGGCATTCAATTTGACAGTCACTGCAGCAGATTCCGATGGTTTAAACGTAAAAAACTCAGCTAATTATCGGCAGTCTCTTCATCGAAAATTTTTCAAATGCAGTGGAGCTGATGCTGCAGATCATTGTTTGCTCATATCAGCATTCAAGCCTACTAAAAACTTATAATATTGTTTTAGAGCAAATAACTTCACCAAGGCAGCATTGCTGCAAATTGATAATGATATCAAGAATCGTGAATTAAATACAATCTCTGTTCTAGTGTAGCATTTTCTCGCTGAAGCCTTTTATGTTATTCTCCACAAAATTCGTCTAGGAAATTGCTTAGTCTTACTTGCATCACAAGCTCTGTTCTCCAATTTTTTTGCTTCTATCTCAGTGGAGCAATTCAATGAGTAAATGTTTACGTAAGCCTTTTATGTATGGCTTGCATGCGGCATTCATTTTGGATTCACTTTTTTCAAAGTTTATATTATTACTCTATTTGATGCAACAAATAATCACTATCTAATTTGTCATTTTAGACTGATGATACACAGCTGCAGTTGTGCTTTGATATTATCCTGCCTATTATTATATCAAACTATCTTGCATTCCGTGCAGCAGGTATTACTGATATATTTACTTTCATAATAGCAAATTTTCTTAAATCTAACGGCGAAAAACTGAAGAGCTGAATGTGGTAAAGACCTAGTGTGATTAAGAAATTGGAAAACCTGTCACTCCAAATTGGTTTGGCAGGTCCTTCTCCACTAGCATCTGCACGAATCTGGGTATTCTCTTTCAAAATTACGTCCATAAATGCATACATCAGCTCCACCGAAAGTCTTCCGAATTTCACCTTCGTTCCACGGCAAGTAACAATTGCGGTTTCTTAGGTAACTAAGCGGCCAGAGCAGTGCGACAACGGGCCGACGCCGGAGCTGCTTGGCCCGGCTCTACTTCGCTTGCCGGCATCTGCTTCTTAGGTACGAAAAGCATGCAGCGATCTGATATTGTTGCTAGTATTGACCTAAAGCGTGAAGCCACTGTGCCGTAAGAAGGCAGGCGACTTTAAAAGGTCTTTGCCAGGCCAGGGATACATAGCTTGGACTGTCACGTTGAGTGTGGCGAAGAGGAGTGGTAGAAGCTGCATCCAATGCCCACACGTGTGCTGGTGAGCGACAAGCGTGCTTCCTCCGTGCATATCTTTCGAGCTCAATCGCCAAATAATTGCTTTTAATATTACGTTGAATAGATGAAAGCATTACATTGCACTATGAAAACACAATTTTGTCCCCGGTGGTAACTAACAATTTTTTACTCTTCAAGCGTCAGAAGTATAAAAAATTGCCATTTCATCCTACGATATTGGTGCTCGTCAATCTTGTTGAAAATCTAGAATTAATTCATTTATTATAAGAAAACTGAGAAATTTTCGCCTCTTAGTTAACGTATAGTCAGAAGGAACAGTACACGAAGTGAAGTTTTGATTGTTTTACTGTAAATTCATGTGCACATGACCTATTAAAATGTCTCATAATTCGATAGATATTCTACATTAAAACCAAATGAGATTTACAGGTGGAAAAAATATGATTAACAAACTGCTATCAAATACAGCTAGAGAGAATAAGATGTAGGTTCGATAGCTAGTCAAATGACGATGAAATCAACTTACTGGTCATGAGCTAACCAAGTTTCATTCACATATTTGAGCTTAGTGCTCAAAGCGTCTATTTAGCAAGCATATCTCTTGTTGCATCTGCATAAAATCTACGTGTTCTGTTCCAAAGTCATTTTGCACTGGATAACCACATCAGCTCTAACTTTAAGTCTACTTATTTTCAGTCGCAAACATTGTGAAAATTAGGGCTTGCTTAGAAAGAGATGCTACATCCAATTGATCCATACTTTATTCACATCCCATCTCAACTACGTAGCTCACTGCTCCCTTGTCGACCGGTCTACGCAATCAGGCACCTATAGTTGATGCAGAAAGCTGAAGATACGCTTCTCTGTCACGAGTGTCGTAGGTGCTACATCCCAGCCATCACAACACTAATCGCTGTCCTGCACTGGCTCCAATTCAATCAGAGCATCAGTCTTTAGATCCTGTCACCATAACTACTTTCCCACAAGGTTATTCGTATTACGACCCGCTTTTCTGAATCAAATTGATAAGTTGTTTGTCGTGCAAACCTCAAATCCCTTGAAGACCGAACCTGCAGTGTATATGCTCCAAAAGCCCGGAACTCACTCCCCCGACTGACGCCATGACTGAATTGAAAAAGTTTAAAAGAAGCTAAAAGCGCATCGATTTATTAGAGAATTTACTGGGTCCTCGTGATTAATAATTTGTGTTCTTATATGTGCTGAAACTGTGAATGCTGCATCTAACTATATGCGAAGCTGAACTAAGTTTATCTGCACTGAGGAACAAAGAGTGGTCTTCAGGAGACGAGCACTTTAATTAGACATTGTTAAGGTAACCACTTCGTACGCACAAACCTCTGAAAATCTCTAAGGAAAGCTCATAGGTTGCGACTCAACAATGCTTTAGTCGGAGAAAGCTTTATCGAAGCATAGTTGTGTGCAATTTTTCAGTGAAGAGGGCGGAAAACTTGTTGGCCGAGTCGTCAATACTTGGGAGATGAGATCTATCAGAATTGGCAAGGAGATTGCTCGCCATCTTGTAAAATAGTTTATGGTGTGACTGGCAGGACTCCAGTTTTTGAGTGAAGCAAGAAGCCTCGGCTTTTCTTAAATTCCAGTCGTAGGCATGGAGGAAGTCTTTGACATTGAATAGATCTTTTTCAGACCCAGACTTCTGTGGCGTTCAAGCAAATGCTTAAAAATCATTTGAAATTGCTTGCTAAATCGGAATGAATCTCAACTACTCGGTAGACAGACAGAATTTACAGGAGCTTCCTCGTCAAGGGCAGTCCTGAATGTCGAGTTCACTGCATCAGTGAAGGTATGGAGGCTGCCGTCTGAGTGTAGGTGCAGATAACGAATACGTGTATCACGTGTATTTCTGAAATTTCTCTGGATCAGTTCTTTTAAGTTGCATCGCTAGTGGACTCAGCTTTACTCTGTAAGTACTACTGAGCAGGAATGGTAAACGAGATGGGGGTTGTGCGAGAAGGTGACTTGAAAGTAAGCGATAGGAGACAGGGGATAGAAATTGGAATTATGACTGGAGTGGGAATGATACTTGAGGACTAGCTAGGCAGCACACCCACCTACACAAATCTGCCATTTTCTCATGGCCTGCTAAACGTCAGAGTGCATTTTCCTTCTCGAGCCTGCATATTCTAATACTAATCACGCCATACTTGCAAATGCTTCAAGTTTAACATGTGTTGAGTGCATAAAAGTTGATTTTGCTCGCTTGATGAGTTCGATAGTTTTATTCTTATTATTACAAAATTTACAATGTGCGTGTGGATACTGTTTTGCCTGTTTATGCGTGAAAAAGTGTTTATGTTGTTGCTAATCACTTGACATTCTTCCTTTTCAGCACAAGTAAATAAAAAAGGATGAGCTCGAGATATCTTATGAAACTATACCCTTGTCATTACATTGATAATCACTGTGCTTATTATTACTATCGTGGTTAGGCTTTCCATATTTCTATGCGTCACTTACCCAAGCTGCCGGTCAAGATCCTTAATTTATTAATATTCCCAGCTTATCTTAAAAAGACAAATTTCTATACGTGTATTGTATAAGTTTTTTCTTTAATATGCTACAGTCTCACATTTTATCCAATGAGAAGCTCAGCTGTAACGTCCGCCGTCTTTATAAAGACTGTATTTAGACCTGCTGAACTTAGTTTGCATAATATTGATCCCGACCCAACTATAGAGAGATTTTGAGAAGCTCGTTCACGCTTTGAGTTTATCAGTCAAGCTAAGAAGCACGGAGTTTGCATCATAAAGCGATTATGAAAAGGACAGAGGTTGCAACAGACTCTGAGTATGTCGCTGCAGGGAGTGCAGCCAGTACAACCAGCGATATACTCACACTATCATGCAATATCCCACTAGGAATAGAGACAGAACAAGAAATGGACAGAGAAGGAACAAAAAATACACTCGAACTTCCGTAGTACTGGAGAACGTCTCTGAGATTTTGAAATTCTTCTCCATGAAATTCTATAAACGTAAGAAAAAAACGAGATATATGTTGCTGTCACCAACATATACATGTCTCTGTCACCTTAGTCTATGGCCGGCATACAATTTATTACACACAATGCGTATTTCTGATTTGCTAATTTATAATGAAACGAAAATTAAAATTTCTTGCTTAAAGCGTTACCAAGCATTTCAAGTCTTCTGATAGCCTCAAAAATATGCAAAAGAATACCATCATTTCTCAAGCGGAT
The DNA here is from genome assembly GCA_009760855.2 of Cristatella mucedo. Lineage (NCBI taxonomy): Eukaryota > Metazoa > Bryozoa > Phylactolaemata > Cristatellidae > Cristatella > Cristatella mucedo. The sequence continues at coordinate 1,510,562 of WPIO01000048.1, read as the reverse complement.
GGAACATGCATCAGCCTAAAAAAGAATTATAAGCAAGCCCATCTCGGCAAAACTAAAAGCTGCCGCTATTCATATTAGTCGTTTGCACGAGGCACACCTAGATTAGGTACTTGCACTTTACGACGCAGATCGTGGCACGTGTCATTTAGCTTGTTATTCGTTATCGCACTCTGCCAGCTGAGGTTAAAGCCACTAAGGCTTTAGTGTGGCTTTGTAAATGAGGCTGTTTAAATCCACCGACTTTCACATGTATGTGTCCACGTGCAGGCTAGCTAAAGCTTAATGTTTCGTGTTTCCCAAGAAGATGTATCTGTCAATCAGGAAAGTTAGAGGTACATTTTAAGATGCTTCGGAGAATTCGTCACTCGATAAAATACGCCGCTAGTCGAAGCGTTTGGATTTGGCCGCGAGCCAACTTGCGTTTTGTCTGGGTATTGGCATATTCATAGCTCACAAACAACGTTTGGGCTGGAAATATTGGAAAAGCAGGTGGTTGCGATTGGGCTTTTGGGAGCTCAGAGGCAACTATTACTCGTTGGGTGGCAGACACAACGGAGAAAACTGGATTAGATTGACTGGCATAGAGCACCGAGACAACTAATGCTGTTTGAATTGCAAGGGTAACGGAACCAATTGGTGTTAATTTTATTGTGCCGAGCTTAAAGCGAACTGTTTCATTGTCAGTATCAGTGAGAAAAAAATGTTTCTTAGAGTACACGAATAATGGAGCCAACTGATACTATTGCATGAACTTCTTCTAAACTAGGAGCCATTTCATACTTCCTGGGTACGGGGACGTTGAGTAAATTAATACTGTTTGGGTTGCAAGGTGAACGGGGTTGACCGAGATTGTTGGGTTAACAGGTTGCCGGTTAGCAGATATTGATTCAAGTTTCCTGCACCCACAAGCCGTATAACCTTTACTTTACTTTCTCGCCTCCCAATATAGAGCTCACTGGCCTGCTTTCATCGTTCGTTGCAGAATTTTTTCAAAAATATAAGTTCTTGAGAACATCGTATATGGAAAAGAGACAGTTAAGACCTATTTAAAGTTAGTCCGATTGTCATTGGAATGCAGCGCGTAAGAAACTATTTGCCTGTGGATGGCTAAACGCTTATCAATTCTGGCTGCTGGTTCTCCCACGCAGGCGGTGGCCTTAGCTACGCCGGCAGCTAGTAACCTGCATGTTAGTTATGATCGTGCACAGCTATTATCACATCAGCATTCGATCATGCGCTAGATCATGTGCATTTCAAGATGTTACTGCTGTTGCTAAGATTCGTGAATTATACATTAACAAAGGAAAAGCACCCGGAGCCGCTTTGGTGGCCGAGGCCGCCAGCTTCGATGCTGCTCATTTGGCGGGAACTGTGAGCTGAGTAACCGCTCTGTTTCGTATTCCTAGCATTGTCTAAAACCGCTCAGAACGCTCTCCCACATGCGTGACTGTGAATCTCTCTAACTTAGTGGTCATCGGGATTGTTATAACTCTGGTGGCCCAACTTAAGGTTTGCCTTAAGAGTCCTAGCTAGTTGTGCAACAAACCTCTAGTAATAAGTGACCTTATTTCTGAAAATAGGTTTTGACCTACTTGGATTGACTAAAACTTGGCTGAATTTGTAAACTGCCCGACAATTACAGATGTTATCCTGACTGGTTTCTCATTTTTTCACACCCCTACATCAATACAAACTGGAGGTGAAGTTGCCGTTATCGTGTGCTCGAAATTTAACTTCAAGACATTTGCAGTACCCTCGAAGCAGTCTGCTCAATCCCTCAATCCCCCTCCGATTTGCCATCTTTGGTAGATAGCTGTAAATTGACACTAGCTGACACGCTAGACGAGTTTGTACCTCTGACTAAGCACCATCGCCCAGACGGCCTATGGTTTACCAGGAGACATTAAAATAGCCAGGTCTACTAAGCTCAAGCTTGAAAAAGCATACAAAAGATCATGACTGACTGTCCATTGGCAGGCATACGAAGTCTACTGTAAGTAATAACAATCAATCCTTACAAAGGCCATGTCTAGCTTCTCTAAAAACATTGTTGAATCACAGCTGCAAAATTCAAAAATGCTAAAGTCGCTAGTTAACCATCTCTTCATCCACTCCCAGGTTAGCTCCTTACCTGACTATCATTGTGATGATCTAGCTGATCGTTTCTCTCGATTCTTTGTACAGAAAATAGACAAGATCAGAGAGTCCATCCCTACGATGGGAGCATCCTCCGAGAATTTCTCCCCTCGATTCCTGGCAGCACCTCAATGTCTACATACAAGCAAGTCACTAGCGATCTGGTCTTGAAGTTCGTAGCCCAATAAAAGAAGACGGCAAGTCTCTTGGACCATATTCGCGCTGTCTTGCTCGTAATTTAGCATTATTCTGCTACTGCTTTGCATAAATAATATAATTAATATGTGGTTAGCCTCAGGTCATGTCCGCGCATCTTTAAAAAAGCTGTGGTCAGGCCACTACTCAAGAAAGACACAACACACCTAGAGAAATTGGGCAACTACCGCCCAATCTTTCTTCTAGCTTTCTTTCTTATAACTCTCCTGCGTAACACCCACATGGTCTTTATGACTTTGTGGAGTTACTGACGGAGATACATTACATTACATTCTACTATTCCTATCTACGACACTGGAGCGAGTCGTGGCAGACCAACTGAACTCATATTTTGAAACTTCAAAACTTCTAGTAGGTTCCAGTCTGGTTTTAGAGCTAATCTTTCCACAGAGTTGGCATTGTTTTGGGTGTACAATGACCTTCTTAGGAATGCAGACATGGGTAGAGTATCTGTGGTTTTTTTGCTCGATCTTTCAGTAGCTTTTGATACTATCGATATCCGAGTCCTCCTTGAACGCCTCTCTTCTCGTCCGGGCATCAAAAGCACTGCTCTGCAATGGTGCTGGTCCTATCTCAGTGTGAGACTCCACAATATTAATGTGAATAGACAAAGACCATCCGAGGTACCTCTGGAGTATGGGTACCCGATGGCTCCAGCCAGGTCCGGTTCTTTTCACGGTTTATACTCTGCCTCCTACTGATGTGATAGCCAAGCACAATCTAGGCTTTCACTTCAATGCAGAGGACACTTAGCTGTAGCTTTTATTTGATCTATCCCAGCCTTCAAGCATCTCGAATTCTCTCACCTCTATTGCTGCATGTATTGATAACATCTGTACAGGGATGGCAGCCAATTTTCGTAAATGAAACGATGGTAAAACTAACTTACCAGTTACGGGCAAACCAAGAATGATTCCGAAATTCGAAGGGCTAACGCTCAAAATCGGCTTTGCAAGCATAACACCTGTTGAATCTGCACGAAATATTGGTGTGATTTTATAAAGGGATCTTTTGTTAGACGATCACATCCGCTCCACAATCAAGTGTGCATACTTCCGGCTACATAGCATTGCTAAAATGAGGGCTTGTTTAGATAGGGACACCACATCTAAGTTGGTGCATGCATTTTTTTAAACCCATTTAGACTTCTGTAACTTACTGCTCGCTGGCATACCGGCATGTGCAATCACGTGCTCGCAGCTGGTGCTAAACTCTGCAGCTAGGCTTGTCTGTCGTGAGAGTCCCATTTGCCACATCACACCACTTCCCGCCGACCTGCACTGGCTACCAGTCAAACAAAGGATCGACTTCAAGCTTTTGTAGTTCACTTTTTGGTTCCTTTATTCTTTAGCTTCAGCCTACCTATCAGATCGTCTGCCCTACCAGGCCAAGCAACATATCACCCACTTTTCGGAATCTAACTGCTTACCTGTACCTCGTACAAACTTCAAATCTTTTCGCCCTGAGCATTTAGTTCGCATGGTCCCAAAGCCTGAATTCCCTCCTGACTCATTTTACGACGTCCCTGATCTTACCGCATTTACAAATAAACTTAAAACGCACCTATTTATGATGGCATTTATTCAGTCCTCTGATTAATCCTTTATGTGCTTATATTGGTTGACACTGTGCATGCCGCCACTAAGCACACTTGCATGCTGTCCCTATGCATGTCACCCCTAATCATGTTATTCATGTTGTTTATCAAGCATGATACAATTCACCGTTCGGTCGTGTTTCCTTTGCAACAAATGCAAAGAGACTATAAATAGATTGAGTTCTCTGAGGGTGCTTTATCAATTGTATTTGTATTATTTGCATAAAAATAATGGTTTTAATGATAATAACGTCTTTGGGTACCTGAACGTTGTCGTACTTACGTCACATAGTTCTCGCCATGCTGACATCTTAATTGTGATCATTCCAGAGGGATAGGCGGATAGTGGCAAGGTTGAAGTAAGGTAACCAGTAGCAGGTCGGCTGACACACCTCTTTCTAAAAGTCTCCGGTAGATTCTATAACCAATTCGCTTGCTTTAACAAGCCCTTGAATTCAAACCTAGATTAAAATCACACCTAAGGTTTTTTTAATTTACTCTCGTAAGTTGGTGTAACTGGCAAACCAGATTATAAGACTAATTTTCTGGCTAAATATATAGTTCGTTCCCTGAATATACACCTGTTTTTAATCTTGGTAGTAAGCTAGCAAAGGTGATGCTAATAAGTATTGCACGTGGCCAAATGCTTTCAGCCATCTTCCTTAGGTAATCCCCTTAGTGGTACAGCCAGCCCCTATAGCTTTGATCAGTGATCGATCATTAGGCTAGTTCCCCTTGCTGTACGGTCGGTATGCGACCATCACTTTTGTTCCTAGTAAAGCTCGGACTTAGGTAATTACTTTATAATTCTTTCACTTCCTTCGCATATATGCTCTTCAATTCCATACCTGCACGTTTTTCTTTAAATGGCAATGCTCATAAATTCTTTCAAAACCCTTACGACGATTCATGAATCGGTCTTTGCATTTAAAGACTCGCATTATTCACGTATTAACGCTTTCGCTGAGTCACACCAACGAAAAACTCAAGCTAGACAGCCTAGATGATGTCAGTTGAATTTTACGACAACTATCATGTTGTGCAAAAAATGTTGACAGGCATTCCACGCTCTGATCTTACCTTTCTTAAGAAGAAGACTGTTAAAGTTGTTGCCAAGGTCATGATAGGTATGAACGGACTGAAAATGAATGATATCCAGCACAGCGTCTGCGTGTAGGACGTGTCCAAGACCTTCGCCGGTATGTCAAACTCAGGCAGACCAACACGGTCAACGAGGCGCCATTTATCTTTCCAGGCCCTGTACATAGCTCTAGAAAAAACAGGCTCAAGTTGACCAGAACGCTAGAGCGCGAAGCCGCAGACATATGAGTATGGCCGTCACTATTCAATTGCAGTAGAACAGCCGGAATAACTGTAATGTTTAATACGCAAGGCAACTGCTCCGACAATAAGACAAGCGTGAAGGAAAGAGAGAGAGAGAGAGAGAGAGAGAGAGAGAGAGAGAGAGAGAGAGAGAGAGAGAGAGAGAGAGAGAGAGAGAGAGAGAGAGAGAGAGAGATAGAGAGAGTACGTCAGTGGCACGTGAAAATATTATCTAGAAAAAAAGGACAATTAACTAGACACAATTTTTTATTAGGTGAGTTAACTTGTCAAATCGCAGACTCATCAACGTAAAACCTGAGAAATGAAAATAAAATATGCGGCGATTGTTGAGAAGAGAGAAGCTAAATAACTGATTAAGCAACGCTACAGATTCATAATAAAAACAAAGTGTGAAGGTTCTTATGAAATATCTAACAAATATTAACTTTGTATTAAATAAAATTAATTTAAACTGTACTTCCTTCTGGATAGTGAGTGTTCATTTGCATTTCCTTCTACCTCAAAGGTATAGAAGATAGCGAGTACTTCCCACACAACTTTGTTTGAGCAGGAGAAATTTTGGCAATGTACTTATTTCAGAAACTATTACACAAATACTGTTGCTTTGAGTAAAAGTCCGTCACTAAAGTTTTAATTTTGGATAAAAGCTAGTTTGACGTAAAAAAGAAAAAAAAAAAAAATATATATATATATATATATATATATATATATATATATATATATATATATATATATATATATACATATATATATATATATATATATATATATATATATATATATATATATATATATATATATATATATATATATATATATATATATATATATATATATATATATATATATATATATATATATATATATATATATATATATGTGTGTATACGCCAGTTTTTTCAGTCCCTCAGTTAGCTAGGTAGTCCGATGTCTGTAGCTGACATCAAGTTTACCTATGGGCCTTGGTTTGTTATTGATAGTATTAACTTGACGGTACAGCCTTTATAAGGGTCCACAAACTGGAGAACATCGAGTGATAGTTTTCTCATTTATTTGCGTATCTCGTACGTGCACTCTTTTACTTAAAACTAAACAGGGAAATTCTTGAGCTTAACCTGACAATGGAGGATCGTTGAAGGGCTTTCTAATGGCGGTCGAGGCATTCTAGCTGTTGGCTCTATCCCTTTAGCGTCACCCGAAGTGAGGACTGGCTCCTCCGGCGCTTCAGCTTGTACCAGCTGAGTTGAGATATTGAAAAGCTGCCAGATTTAGCGTGATCTACCGGACAATATGCTTCATCTGCCTTTCGTAAGCAATGGGCATGCATTAATAGAATCTGTCAGTGATTGTTCACGGGAGAGGGCTTAGGCTAATCGGCAAGCTCACCAGCTAGTGCAGCGGACTATCAGACGTGCCTTCCAAAGCAAAGTTGAAAATACCTGTGATTTTTCACTCTGATGAAGGTAGCAACCGTTATTTTAATGCAATTGCAATTGCTATGCAGCTCAAAATATTCACTATTCTATGCGCCTACCTTCATTGTAGGTCAGAGGATGAAGTCATTTAGACGCAGAATAAATTAGTTGTTCTATGCATTTATGCATCCCAATTAATGATACGGTCCTAGTGGATACTTTGAAGTGTTAGTAATAACGTAAATACTGGTGAATGCAGCCCATCTGTCCAGTTTAGTTCCGGCTGCATAAGTGGATGCATGCAAGCATTGACCTAAGATGGCATCAAAAGGCTGCAAGAATCAGCGGAGGATTGTTGCTACTTCTGCTGCCAGTATTACAATCTAGCCAGTGAAAAACTCCTCGCGATAGAAGCGCCTCTTCACCTCCCGTCTCTTCATCCGCTCAATCCGCGCAGCTCTAAGAGAACTAGCACAGCTGCAAGCTTTTGCTGGACGCTTTGAAATACGATAAGTTCTGCTTGAAGGTAAATGGAGACTTTGAAACGGTTGAATTTCAAACGGGTCTGCGGCACAATATTGCGAAGTCTTAATGCTATCTGTGGTCTTTTAATAGTCGGGATTACCATGCTCAAAATCGCCACCTGGACTGGCAGTAGGAGATCGAGCTCGCTAACGAGCGAAGATGCGTAGCGGAAAAAATCGTAGACTCTCACAAGATTCTGACGTCATCTCTGAGCTTAAATCGGTCCTTCTGACTATGTTTGCCACAGCCCTAAGAAAATCCGCAGTCTTACAATATATTCCAAGTGTCTTCCTAACACTTTCTGAGGAACAGTCAAAGTCTGTCTTTAATAGCCGAAGATGAAGAAGATAGATAGCCGAATGGCTGCTATTGCACTAAACATGTCACTGATAAGGAGAAAGCAGGTCTAAAATATTTGGAGCAGTGTTTTGGGAATTTCTTATCTATAAGAAGTGGTAAAAGCACAATATGGTTTAGCCTTTGCTGAAAACAACTGCACAGTCGGCTTAATGATGACGTCACTATTAGTGCTTGTCGTTGTTTATCATTTAGGAAACTATGGGAGCTTACATGTAGGAGCAGACAAATGTTTGAAGGCGTGCAACCAAAATAAACTGATCTAATTGGTGTGTTACAAAATGGTTTATTCTAAGCCGGTAAATTTTATTGTGCTGAGAAAGACTGTGGCGGGTTCCGATTTGTTACCCGGAGAGGGCACAATTTTCCGCCAGGTGGAGACCCAGAGTTAAGTCACCTTCACTTTAATACCTAGGTCTCCTGTTCGAGTCCTAAAGTGGAGCATCCAGTTTTACCCGCTGCAAATGGATGACATCCGATTCTCCCAAGTCTCGTTTTTAACGTAATTGATGAAGTCATTCAGCCAGCCGCAGTTTTCTTTTTCCACGAGATTTCAGCTTTCAGGGATGCTCGGATGCTCAAACTAGAAAGAATTTCAGCCAAGTTAGACTAGAATTTTGGAACTTCTGCGCCCACTTTCTGGGCTCTAGTACTGCCGCAGGAAACCTTAGATTGCAACTGCAAGCTGGGTGATGGATTCCAAGTTCCTTCCTTGGTTGCAATATTATAAATAAAGCTGTCGATCAGCCAATCTTGGCTTTTATCTTACTTTCAGCTGCACCCGGGGTTGATATGATGCGTTTAGAAACGACATGCACCCAGTTGATTCAAGTTCCGCCATGTAGTTGCCTTTAGCTCGAACATGCGCCTTTAATTTTTAATTTACTGATATTTTGATGCGCATTGCACTGTGAAAAGCTTAAATGTTGCCAGGAATACTGAGGAACGCATATTATGCTTAACTTTTTAGCCTTTCGTGATTTGCACTCTCGTGCTTTATCGCTGTAAGTATTTCATGGAACTCAATCGATTTTTTCTACAAGCAGTATCACAGTACTTGGCATACCTTGTTCTTCACAAAAAATACTCTGCAGCCTCAATTGAATCTCAGTGTTCCAGTAAACAGCGGAACATCTATCCAGGATTTCTACTGCCATTCTGCAACTTGTTGGAATACAAGCAAGCTACTGAGTCATATTTTACCCTTAATGGGCTAACATGGCTCCTGAGAAGCTTGCATATGCCATAATTTACTGTACAATTATTGTAGGTCTCTTGTGAGGGCAAGAGCCTCGTCTTTCTTTTTTACGTCTATAGTTTTCTTGTTTACCTCTTTTCTTTTTTAGATTCATCATCGGTCTTCTTCGCCTACACTCTCCTCTGTCTGCTTCTGTCGCTCACTCTATCCGATTTGTTCTCTCTATCTCCATCTCTCTATCTCCATCTTTCTCTAGCTTTGTTTTTTACTCTATCAAAGTTTCTCTTTCTTCCTCTAGCTCAATTTCTCGCTTCCACTCTTCACCTATCTTTGGATAAAATTCTCACACTCTAATATCTCTCAATATTGTTATCCAAAATTTTTTATCGCCCGCTTCTATATCTCTATCTCTTCTATGCCGCCCTTGTCTTTTCTTACTGTCCTGTAATTTCTGTCTCCTTCTTTATCTAATTGTAAATTCTCTCACTTCAATTATCCCCTCTTTCATAGTTCATACACCCACACTCAAGCATACGGGCTCCCGTGCACATGCAACCACTCTGGCTCTCTTCCAATATCTTTGCTTAATAATACTTAAGCACATGATGCTGCTGCTGGCAACAATTTCATTGATGCTTGAAGACGGCTACCACTTACTCAATCGCTGTCAGGCTTATTTTACAGGGTCCGCTGCTAGTAGCGAGTCACTTAAATATTTCCACATAAGGTCTCTGAACACGACACACTATGCGTACCGAAAGCCGCTTAGGCTGTGAATGCGCTATACAAAACTCTTCTGCATAACACCCACATTGTCTTTTTGAGCAATCTTATGAAGATGAAAGTAGGCCGACTTGTCTGTGGAGCTGATGTTGTCGTCTAACGAGAAGACACTTTGTAACATGATACCTAGATTTCGTGCACATCCAACAGGAGATATGCTGGCGGAGCCAATTTTGAGCGTTAGCCTGTCCAATTTCTGAATCACACTTGGTCTGTCCATAACTATTAAGCTAGTTTTATCACCATTCCATTTAGGAAAATTAGCTGCCATCAATGTGAGGATGTCATCAATACATGTAGCAAGAGAAGTTGAAAAAATTCGAGGTGCTCGAAGGCTAGGAGGGATCAAAGAAAAGCTACACGCTTAGTGTCATCGCATAGAAGTGAAAGCCTAGATTGTGCTTGGCAATCACATCGGCAAAAGGGAGAGTATAAACCGTGAAAAAACGGACTTAGCATGGACCCCGGAGGTACCCCACATTTCAGACGTACCTAGGATGGTCGTTATCGGCCTGTTGCCTTTATTTACTGACATGACAGGCGTGTTCAATTAATATATAAGAGACTGAGTGCTAAAAAGAAAGGTACTAGTACTTATACTATGTCCAAGCTCTAGTGTCGTTTGACTGTACCGAAAAGCATCGGGGGGGGGGGGGGGGCTTGCCAAGAGCTGTTTTGCCGCAGGTCCTAGTTAATACAACCAGCTTAATTCTTACTTGAGGTCTTCTATTTTATCTTACTACTGGTCACTAGGAAGTTTATTATATCACCTAATTACTGAAGTTTGCCTTAGCAGTGAAGGAGTTTTCTATATGGTAAGAACTAGCTTCACTACCGAAGGCAGCTTTAACCATGGCACTTTCAACAAAGTGAAGCTATAATAATTGTTTCAGAGACTCGACTGCTGCATCCTGTGTCGTTGCAGTGAACTTTGAGCGCACGCACGTGCCAGCTGGAGCCTCGTGATTACGTTTATTGGCGCACGCACTGCTTTACTTACCCGCGAGGAGCCTCGAGGATAAACACGCTGAATAGAACCATGAGAAAGTCCATGATGACCAGCTTGTACATTTGTCGGCCAATGTAGTTTTCCCAGCAGTACTCAGGCTGCAGTGGATCAAAGAGAGAGAGAGAGAGAGAGAGAGAGAGAGAGAGAGAGAGAGAGAGAATTCAGATCCTAGGCAGCTCCAGTCAAACGATAGCAGAAGCAAGTAGCCCAGTGCAAATCACAGAGACCATGCTTGCTTGTGCCAGCTCTTAGAGTAGTACAAGCATCCGAAAGTCTTAAGCTGCATTTTACTACAGAGCGTACGATGCGAGAACGCCCGTGCTGAACTTAATTTAGTAAAATCAGTTGGATGACTTTACATTCTTCTTTTACCCGGTATTCCTAAATGTTCACCTTCAACTCAAACTCTAGAAACACAATCCCAAAACGCATGCCGTATTCTAAGGAGTCTAGTAGAACCCTAACCTACACGACTGTATCCAAACGTTAAAAATTCATTAAAGTATTTTTTAAGCTCTCTCAGAGAACCTAATCACTTTCTAGTAACTTAACATGTGATGCAAATGACGCATGACCATATGGTAGCTGGCAACATCATAGCAGGGCTCGCTAATCCGAGTCTGATGATATGCGATACGGCCAGCTGCAGATAGACTAGCAAGAAAAAGCTCGCCCTTTGACTCAGAGTCATGGTAAGGGTCGGAGTCAAGGTCAGGGTCAGAGTCAGGGTGGGTAGCTCGTGGCGTATCGACAGGAGCTCTCCGTGAGCTCTAAAATGTACGTTCCATGCATTTGTCCTCGACTTGCACCTTCTTGCGTCATCTTAAAAGGCGATGTTTCTGGACAATGCTGCCAGATACAAAAGGTTAGCAAATTTCAATTTACGTTCATTATTTGCGAAGGAAATGCGATTTCATAAGATTAAATATAAAATAGGCTAGGTTCCGCTAAAACTCAACGTCCGTTCATTGGACAATAATATCTTAAAGTTTTCTGATTTTGCTACTGCCTAAGAAGCTGGTTCGCACTTTACCGGGCGTCGTAGCACTTCAGTAATTACTGAGGGGTAGGTGGACATTTTGGTAAGGTCAGCCGACGCACTAGAGGCCAATTCAACTCTTACGCGGGTAGTTTCTGCGATTGGTCTGGCTAGCACCTGAAGCTTTCAGCTAGAAGTCTGAGTGGCGTGCACTGTTTGCGGTTTCCCTTTTGAGCAAGAGCATCTACTTCGGTGAAAGTTAATTAGACATTTAAAAGGTTAGTGCATGTATTGCTTTGGTTAGGCCTATTGCTTCGGCATACACTTATTTTGAAATAGCCATGCCATTTTATCACACAGGTTAATGCATTTTTTTGTCTGACATATAATTAAACCAGATTAACCCCCGGCAGCGTTGAAATACAAATATGTACTTCCGCAGCTCCCTTTTAGCCAAATTTATTGTGCGAGCCTTTCCAAAATCTTTGATTGTTTTTATGTCATATACTCCATCATGCTAAGCTAGATACCCTTTCTTCCCGTAGCTATTGGTTATTGCTTCTATTGCAGCAGACTTTAAAGTGCCTGAATAATGGTAAAGTTCTCCAAGGTCAAAATAAATTGCGTTGGTATTGGTACTTTTAAACACTAGAGAGCAGTATTCATAAAAGTTTTATATTACTGGTACTTAAACAAACACTGCAAATAATTTAATTGCAAGCGAAGGGAATATTGAGTCGCAAAATTCGATGAACATGGCATCAAGATGTTGACTTAAAGCAGTAGATGTATTTTGCTGCACGTGAGGTCAATTATACCAAAAGAGGCTAAAGAATAATCCGGAAAAGTATGCGCTAAGATTCATTAGCCTTTGAAGCATCATCTCGCATGCGTGACGAGCATAAAGGTAAGACTGGGGAATGTCATTTCTCATGACAAAAATGACTGCACGCCAATCCAGCTATTAAAGAAAAAGCGATCTGCTGCTCGTAAGTTACATGTTTTTGCACCATATTAAGTACCGCATGAAATATCGCCGTTTTATTCTTGTCCATAGAATTTGGCATAAACCTACTGACCATTCAAGCAACTTCTGCTTCTGTAATGAAACGACTTTTTCCCATATATAACTAGCAAGAGCACATCTCCCATCATGTCTTTGCGTGCACATTCTTTTGTGCTTCGCCCCAATACCAAACTGGCCCAAGTTCCCCATCGCCAACATTTTTTTCAGGAATCAGTCTTTTCCAGGAAAGGGCCGCATGACAGACAGCTAGAACATGCTTAAGATATAGTATCTAATTTCACAGATGCTATTGAAGAGAGAATGCCATACTTTTCTAACCATAAAGACCAAAATGGTCTGGTTGGAGAACTTGGTCTAACTAATACCAAATCTGAGCTTCTGACATATATAGGTAAAGGTAGTTAAACTTGTTTGACGAAAGAGAAGAATTAGGAGCAGCAGAAAGCGTAACAAAATTTCATAAAACTCTTACTCTGACTTGGCATCATTTCAAAAGATGCTAAGACGTATCCATTTATCGCAGCACTTAGCGGGTTCCTATCATTCTTCCTGCATGTGGTCGTGCGTGTTGAGACTGTACATGCTGCCGAATATTTGCATACTGACCCAGTGCATGTCACTTCTAGCCATGTTATGCTCGTTATCGTTGAGCATCCTACTACTAGCCGTTTGACCTTGCTTCTTTTGCAGCATATTTAAAGTTCTTAGGAAGAGATTAAGTTCTCTTATGGCTATGTTCTTCTCTGTGGCTCAAGTTCTTCTGATATGCGAGACATTTTCTTTCACGATAACAATGTAGCACGTACATCCCTGCCCATAAATGTTTAAAATACCATTCCTCGAGTGGGAGGACGTAAATGACATTAGCCCATCCTGTCTTCTGCCATTAATAAATATCAATCTAACATGAGAAAGTGGTGGCTGAAGAGCTGAAGACCTGGTTTAAAAAAGAAGACCTAAAGAGTTACCTGGTTTAAAAGATCTACAAAGTTACTCATAATTTGGAACCATACACTGCTAAAATTCAGCATCTCTTTGACTGCCATTGCTTCCCTCCTAGTAGTATTTACTTAAATTGCTCTGCTAGTTCTGCCGGAACTCTCGGCAGCTTTTGATATAATCGATTACTAAGTCCTTCTCGAGTGCCCATCATCTTGCCTTGTTTAACCCGCCTTGAACTATGATAGTTTGAGTATTGTGAAGATGACATCAGTCAACAGTCGTCACGAACTTGTAAATTCTGTGGCACCTCATGAATACGCCTTATGTGCACTCTATTTACAATGCATACTATCCCGACTGACCGATGTAACATTCGAGCACCCTTTAAGCTGTCTTAATTATTCAGATGAAAGGCACCATGGTGCCGGAGATTTTCGATTAAACCAACTGCCTAGCAATTTTTCAAACTTTTCTGAGTATCTTTCAGTTAGCATTTCCCAAAATTTCAATTCAATAGTGAAAACAATCTCAAATTAAATGACCTTACAATCAAGAGAATATGTGTGGTAACACCTTGCAAGCAGGAGAGCCTAACCTCATCGCTCCGCTCGGCTCGCCTATTTCATGTTTACTCGGTACTGATTATGGGTGTATATATATATATATATATATATATATATGTGTGTGTGTGTATATACATCATAGTTCTAATGTACCTCTCCGGATATGACCACAAAAGTACCACAATTAAGTCTAAGCACACTCAGCCGTGTAATATTGCAAGAAATGTATGCTTGCTTAAATAAGAAATCCACGACCGAGCCAAAAATTGGTTTGTTAAATTCAGTCTACCCTTTTTAACTCAAAAATTGCCTATCTATCTACCGTGCATGATGGTGGTTATGATTGGTGCATAGCCCCTAGCCATCCTTGTCTGTCACAAAAATATTGAGTGCTAGCTGAAGCATCATTGAACACTGACGTATGTAACGTTCAAGCGCTGCATTCACTGTAAAAGAGTAATGATTTTAATAACAATAAGAATAATAAATTTGATAAAGCACCCTCAGGGAACTCCATCTCTTGCTTAGGCTTTACATTTGCTGCAAAGGAAGCACGATCGAATGTTAAATGGTGGCAGGCTCAATAAACATCAAAAAAAGATTCCTTGTCACGTCTCGGCCTACTTTACTGAAAATTGTTTGTTTACCCTGGCTTATCCTTGTCATCGACCTCTTAAAGCATTGCTGTTTCTTATATTCTTCAGAGACCGCACATGCATTTAGTCTGTACTTATATATCAATCTCGCCTCCCGACATGGAGCGCTCTCACGTGCTTTCGAGTTCGTTGCAGAATTCATCCGAAAGTCGAAGTTCTTGCGAACCTCGTATACGGAAACGATACAGCTAATACCTGTTAAAAGTTATTCTGATTGTTATTCAACCGTAATGCATTGGAAATGACGTTCCTATGGATATCGAAACGCTTATAGCTTCGGGATGCTGGGTCTCCCACGCCGGCGGTTACCTTAGCTTCGCCGGCCGCAAGTAACCTGCATGTTAGTTATGATCGTCAGCAGCTGTTATCGCTTCGTCATCGTAGATCAAATGCATTCCCAGATATTAATGCTGTTGCTAAGATTTGTGAAGTATGCATTAACAAAGGAAAAGCACCCAGGAGCCGCTGTAGTGGCCGGAACTGCCAACTGGGTCACCACTCTTTGGCTGGAGCTGCAAGCTGAGTACCCGCACATTTGGCATTCCTAGCATCGTCTCGAACCGCTCAGCAAACTCCCCCACATGCATCGCTGTAAATCTCGCTAACTTAGTCGTCATCAGGCCTGCTATAACTCAATGGGCTTGACTTAAAGTTCGCCTTTGGAATCCTCCATCAATGTGCCATAAGCCTCTGGTAATAATCGACCTTATTTCTGAAAATAGTCTCGACCTGCTCGGCCTAACTGAAACTTGGCTTAAATTGATAAACTGCCCGAAAATTAAAGACAGGACCCCAACTAGTTTCTCATTATTTCTCACCCCTAGATCAATCAAAACTGAAGGCGGAGTTGCTGTTATCGTGAGCTCGAAATTCAACTTCAAGCCGTTACAGTACCCTCGAAGCAGTCTCTTGATTCAATTGTCTTTGTCTCATCCGAAAACAAGCTAACGATCGTGGCAATAGTCTATCGCCCGTAAGGTACCAGATCCTCTTTATCTCATATTTCTCCGGTCTCGTTTCTATTTTGTGCACAAGCAATCGATCCTTCCTCGTTATGGGTGATTTCAAAGTTCACTTTCATAACTTATCTGACGCCTTCAGCACTAAATTTCATGCATTGACAGATTCATTGTCTGTTTGGTTCATATGCATGGCCATACTCACATCAAGGGTTACACACTCTACCAGATTTTCTCATAAAACTGCACTTTGTCATCACCAACTATTACCAAATCTCCCGCATCTGACCACATGCAGATCTCATTCAATCTACAGTGTATGCCCACCTCCTCCTCTAAAACAACCTGTGAATCGCGAAACCTCAAGACCTTTGACGTCGATGCCGTCCATGCGAGAATATCTGCTTTACCTCTGCTGCTCAGCCCTCCCACCAAACTGTCATCATTGGCAGATAGCTAGAACACGACACTAGCTGACACGCTCGACGAGTTGACACCTCTGACAAAGCTCACTGTGCGCCCTCACCCAGACGGCCTACGGTTTACCACGGTCATTAATCTAGCCAGGTCTACTATGCACAAGCTTGAAAACGCATTAAAAAAAGATCAGGACTGATTGTCCATCGACAGGTATATGAAGACTACTCTAGGTCTCACCAATCGATCCTAGCAAAGGCCAATTCTAGCTTCTATTAAAAAATTGTTGAATTACATATGCATAATCCATAAATGTTGACATCGACGGTCATCTTCTCAACCGCTCCCAGATGAGCTCCTTACCTGATGCTCATTATTATGATACTGGACGAAGAGAACTGTAGCAACTACCGCCCAGTCTCCCTCATACCATTCCTATCAAAGACAGCGGAACGGGTCGTAGCGTACCGGCTAATCTCATAAATCAAAACCTCTAAGCTTGCCAGTAAGTTCCAGTCTGGCTTTAGAGCTAATCACTCCACAGAGTCAGCATTGCTTAGGGTTTACAACGACCTACTTAGGAATGCAGACATGGGTAGAGTGTCTCTGCTTGTTTTGCTCGATCTTTCGGCCGCTTTTGATACTATCGATCACAAGGTTCTTTTACAGCGTTTCTAATCTCACCTGGGCATCACTGGCAATGCTCTGCAATGGTTCAGGTTCTGTCTCAGTCGGAGACTCCAGAGTATTAACGTGAATGAAAAAAGATCATCCGAGGTACCTCTAAAATTTGGGGTACCTCAGGGCTCCGGGCTAGGTACGGTTCTTTTCACGGTTTATTCTCTTCCTCTTGCTTATACGATTGCAAAGCACAATCTAGGTTTTCACATCTATGCGGATGACACTCACTTGTACCTTCGCTTTGATCCCTCCCAGCCTTCAAGCAGCTCAAATTCTCTCAACTCACTTGCTGTATGTATTGACGACATCCGCACTTGGATGGCAGCTAATTATCTGAAACTAAAGGACGATTAAACTAACTTACTAGTTATGGGCAAACCCAGTGTGATTCACAAATTGGAAAGGCTGACGGTCAAAATTGGCTCTGTCAGCAAATCTCCTGTTAGATCAGCTCAAAATCTAGGCATCATGTTCCAAAGTGACCTCTCGTTAGACGACCACGTCAGGTCCATAGGCAAATCTGCCTACTTTCAGCTACATAACATCGCTAAGAATTGGGCTGGTTTAGATAAGGATACCACGTATAAGTTAGTCTATGCATTCATGACATCCCGTCTCGACTTCTGCAACTCACTGCTTACTGGCCTACCAGCATGTACGATCAGGCGATTGCAGCTGGGGCAAAACTCTGCAGCTAGGCGTGCCTGTCGTGAGCGTCAAAGTTTTCACATCACACCACTTCTCGCCGACCTGCACTGGCTACCAGTCAAGCAACGGATTGACTTCGAGGTATTGTCGCTCACTTTTAGGCCACTTCATGATATGGCTACAGCCTATAATTCAGATCCACACCACAGGCCAAGCATCGTACCACCCACTTTTCGGAATTCAACTGTTTACCAATCCCTCGTACGAGCCTCAAATCCTTTGGAAACCGTGCATTTAGCTCGCATGCTCCCAAAGCCTAGAACTCCCTCACGACTTGCGTCAGAGCATCCGATGACTTGACCACATATAAAAGTAACTTAAAAACACACCTATTTAGGACCGGATTTAGTAGGTCCCTGCAATTCGTCCTCCATACGCTTATGCATGCTGACACTAAGCATGCTGCCACTAATTACAGATGCATGCCGACCCTGTGCATGTCACCCCTAACCATGTTATTCATGTTGTTTATAGAGCACGATATTACTCAATATTAAGTCGCGTTTCCCTTTGCAGCAAATGTTAAGCGCCTAGAAAGAGATTGAGTTCTCTGAGGGTGCTTTATTAAGCGCATTATTATTCTTATATAACAAAGCTATCTTCCAACTAGCATCGTTCTGTCTCCTAATAGCTCCTTTTAATGCCAACATAATAGTGCATTTGCTCGTCACATAATTTTTTAAGTCAAAGCAACTTTCCTTTACGTTAATTCTAAAGTACTGCATTTATGCACTTTGTCACTAACCAGTTGACATGTTTAATTCTAAGTAAAGATAATTTGCTTAGAACGAAATTTAGAATTTCATCTATCTCGTTATTTGGAGGCTCACAGCAACGATCTGTCATAATGATGAAATGCCTTAATATGCCAAGGGGTGTGCGTAATAATTTTCAGGAATTGGGCATTTTAATTGAAAGCCTTAATATAGGCTTTGGACAATGAATGATGTCCGCAGCTCTAAACGACCAGTTCCTTAGCTATAAGAAACTCTCCTGCTGACCACCCACCTAGTCCTTGTGGTGTTAAAACAGTGATAGATTAGATTAATCCATTCGGCTGCTTTGGCGATACGTGTGACTCCATCCTAGTTGGGTATTTAACAAAGTGATATAAACTGTGATTTCTTGTAAAAAAAAAACACTCGGTATAAAAAGACAAGTAAGAATTTCTGCATATGTTCCATATTTCGTATCTTCTTACAACTCTTAGCTCTCAGATGCATTTTTTTCACTCAATATCCATAATGCACAGTTAATTTTATTTTAAATAATAATCATTTTGCTTGAAAACTTCTCTAAGCTTCCGCATCTTTAAGATAACAGTTAATGTAGAAGTCTCTGCTATTACGTCTTACAGAAAATCTAGGACTATTTCTTTCTTCCGAATGCGTTTTGGAACAATTTTTTTGACATGAGCGCTGGCAAATGAGTACAGGCAAATGAGTACAGATTATTGCCTGGATAAATATAACCATGCTAGATGTACGGTCTGCACAAAATTAGACTGTGCGGAACGCCCTATATTTGTTAGGTGAGACTTCTAGTACATAAGGTCGAAGGAAACATCGTCGCGCTACTTAGAATGCTTCTTACCGGATCTAGTACAATTTTGATGCAAGGTGTGTCCTTGTTAACTTTAGAGAACAAAGTGGCAAACATCATTAGAAGAGATGCGACTCTCAAAACGGCAGCTCTGAAACGATACGCTCCTGCGGCTGAATAACCAGCATACTCTACAAAAGTGGTCAGCTTCACAAAAGTGAGACGACGAAGCAAAATCCAGTAGTACAATCTCTGCAAGTGCTACAGTCATGCTGCTGCTGCTGCTGCCGCCGCAGCTGCCGCTCCTGTGCTGTTGTTCCTGCACAAACCTGGCGATGTTGTAAGCCATGCTCACATCCGATGAGTAGGACTCAAGCCGCCCCAGGACGCCGAATAAAGGTCGGGCGACCATGTAAAGAGCCGTGATCGTGAACGACGGCAAGAAGGATATAGCAAGGCCTTCAATTGAGCTGTCAGTTTGCTATAGTATAAGAAGAATGAGAGGATGTATCACCGGATGCTCGTGGTAAAACTCGAATGGATAAGACATAGTGCACATGGTAAAAAAAATTAAGATGGCATTTGCAAATTGCTTTTTTGCTCCCCTTAGAAGCTTCAATGAGAATGTTGCTCGTCTCCTGAGCAGCACACCTTGAATCGAACGTACAAGTTTAAGAGAGACGCCGCAAACAGTATGGCCCTGAGCGACCAATCAGCTAGATCCTTGCAATCCGTAAATTTGACAGTGGAATCAGTGAAATTACAGAAAAATGATTAAAAGTATCAAACTCGAATCATGCAAAACTTCCAGAAGAAGACATTCCATCAATACAGCGTGCCACTCAAGCTCAGATTTCGTGGGCGGACCGCAACCACTGTAAGAAGCAAAATTGATAAAACCTACAATTATTATACTTATCTCTCGGGGCCACGATTGTTAAACGTTGGTATATGACCACGTCATATTTACTTGAAAAGGTAGCTGCACAACGCATGCGATGTCCACAGAGCAGATGTTCGTAATGCACCAAGCTGAGCATTCAAAACTCCTTAAGAAAAGCTATCCACGACGGCGAACTGGCGAAAGGGAAAGAAATTGGCTTTCTTTACGATTGGTGCGATATGCGATGTTGATTGAATCCACTCCAAAGCTGGTGGGCTTAACCTGCACTTCGAGATCTCATCTTGACCGGCAGTGCATCACTAGATGACCTAGGATACTGCCGATTGTCTGGATATTATTTTACCATTGGTCAATGGAACTCTTT
Source organism: Cristatella mucedo (assembly GCA_009760855.2). Classification (NCBI taxonomy): domain Eukaryota; kingdom Metazoa; phylum Bryozoa; class Phylactolaemata; family Cristatellidae; genus Cristatella; species Cristatella mucedo. The sequence goes on along the minus strand of WPIO01000048.1, from coordinate 1,490,240 downwards.
TTAAGTGCGGCATCAGCTACGGTCGATCAGAGTAAGCAGCTCTTTACGAGGAGCCAGTAGCAACAGGATTTTTTTTATAAGATGCTTCGCTCAGCCAATTACGATCGTTTAGTAAAGGTATATATGGAACTTGCTGCTTGCGTACATTTGTCCAGTAAAGTTTAGTATTCAGCTGCATTATTAAAGCTCGTAATTTTCTCGGCCAATGACAGGTGAATGGCTCCGTATGAGCGTTGCGTCTTGCAAGTGACTTCAAAGCTGCTTGTTTGAGCTCATATTTGTTATTGCTCACTTTCATGACTCATGCACCAGCAGACCGTCACCAAATGTGACCTGCTTGGGTAAGGTTTACTCCTTATACAGTCCTATACATTTAGCAGCAACCCTAAACCAGGAACAATGGTTTACATCAATCGGTCACCTTGATATAAGATATTGCTCCCGGTTTCTAGTTGGTGCATGGTTGGGACACTAAAAGTGTTGGGCGGCATGCTTATTGGCCCGTCTACCGGCAAGGTCAAATTCATAAGCCACAAGAGGAGCACACACGCCAAAAGAGGTGTTCGCTTATCTCTTCGCGCTTCCGCCCCCAAGAGTGGCTTCCGGATGTGGTCAGCTGCGAAGACAGCCACAGCAGAAACCACAGCCACAGGATGTGGCCAGCAGAAACCGCAGCCACCAGCGGTTAACCCAGCCGCCAGCGGCGACCGCAGCAGCACTCTGCTAGCCGCAAAGAGCAGGCTATACATGAATTGGCGCCAAGCCCACAAGTGGTTAGCCGTGATACACAAGGTCCAGGCGTCATCGATATTCGTCGCGCGTCAGCTGAGAGTAGCACCGTTACGGGCGCCGTGGTGGTGGCCTATTTCTGTCCGGATGTAAAAGCCACAGGCCATGTGCATGAAATTTGGCGTTAGAAGCGTTGGATAGGTGCTGAGGAGCCTTAGCAGACGCCATTCTCTAGCCCTAGTACTGACTGCGACTGAAAATTTGAGCGTTTCACAAGAAATATGACTATCTTTATTGCGTGTGAGTTACCTGCGGAATGCGACAACGAGTCTTTGAACGACGAAGCAGATTCCAGAAGAGGCCAGAACAGACAGGCTTTTCGGTTGTGAGTGTCGCAGTTGCCACAGCACATTCCTTCCTGCCGACCTACACTGGCTCTAAATCAAGCACCGTATCAACTTTAAGGTTCTGTCACTTACTTTTAGGTCCCTGTATTCTCAGGCTCCAGTCTACCTATCCGAACTACTCCCCACAGGGCGAAGAATAGTAAAACCAAATGTTTGGACTAAAATTGTTTACCACAATACCTAGTAGGAACCTCGAAATCATTAGTGACCGTGTCTTGAGTTCGTATACTACCCAAGCATGTAACTCACTACCGACACACGTTGTAGCGTTCCTTAACATGACGACCTTAAAATAAAACTTGAAGCGCTCATTTTTATCACAGCATTTGGCGCGTCTTTGTGATCGTTCCTTGTGTGTAGGTACCTGCTAACACTGTGCCTGCTGCTAGCGGATGTTACCACAAGTCATTTGGTAGTGCTCTGCTTACAACATCTTTAAAGTTCCTAGAGATAGATTCAGTTTTCTGAGTACGCTATAAAATGTACTATTAGTATTCCTGCTACGCCAAACTTCATGATACGGAAAACTACCCAGCTGAAAGTAGCAAAATTATAAGCTTTGCTTAAGGAAAATCAAGCACGTTGTCGAAAGGCATTATTCTTTCCTTGCGCAAATGATGAGTAAATGCTCAGGACAAGGATTTCGTGGAGAAATACTGAAGGCCTTGAATTCTATAGCAGCATTTAAATATACTTGTTAAAGATTATGGGTACCCTGAAAGCGCAGGTCTGACGTCAACGTCTGATACATCAGTCAGAGATATTTACTATGAATGTCAGTGCTAACCAGCAGTCTACTGAGATTTATGGTAAGACTGGTACAAGGCTGGAAACTAATTGTGCTAACCTGAACTTATTACTGCTACCGTAGAAAATACCAACAGTGATAAGGTGACCAATTTAGCATTGGTGCTGGCTGCAGTTGAGGTTCCGTACGTTGACATGCGGAGGCTGGATGCAAGGCTTGGAAAGAAAGAGATTATGATCATACACGAGAGCGTAGACATGGCTGCTGACAAAATCCAGATGCCTTGTACTTTAGCATTGACTGAGGATTTGAGTTGCAAGACGGTTGTTTTTACTATGCTTTTTTTGTAACCTATGAGTGTTGTAACTTACTTTGAAACTGCTAGTTAGAGAACTGAAAAAAGTTATGTACTGGTTCTGCTATGAGCTAGAAGGGCTGCTTTCTCTCAATGCGAGTCAACTCGCGAATATGTTCACACTAAAATTTTGTGAAACTGTAGATACCGTAGTGCAGATGGCAGCACGCCATTGCTAGATGCCAGACAAATAACTGTGTTTCGGCGATGTTCAGTGTAGTTGCAATGTTAAGTGTCTCAAGCCGCTGCTGCCCAATGATGAGTGGACTACGTGCATCTGTCACAAGCTGTGCGTAATCATGGAAACAGCTCTTCTCGTCTTTTGATGACTTGAAGAAATTTCTTTCTCACGTTTTATATTGCCTGTGTCAATAATTCTGCAGTAATGCCATCGTTATTTGAAACCTAGTGAACACGATGCCGTCATCTTTGAGTACATCGATATCGATTAACGTCGAGTAGTTACGGCTACGCTTAGGCTTTCTGAATCGGCGTGCGACAAAAGCAAACTCACTCGACTTCATTTCGGCATAAGCAGTAACTTTACCAGCCGTTGCGTTTATAAAGTCTAACGGCTGATGTGTGCTTCTAAGAGACTTCGGACAACGGATGCTGCCAATCATGCCTCAGAGACTATCTAACTAAAACGAAGGCAGATTAGACTAGACAGCTGAGGCAATGTCGGCACTGATTGTGACAAGAATAGTGCAACTATAATTACTCTGCAAGCATCGCCCGCCAATGCATCTAAAACAAAGTACTGGCGTGCTTTTCCTCGTCTTCGATGGCCATCGCCTGGTTCAGATCCTGCAGCTGCAAACGTGAGTGCGACTACCAAACGCGACTCCTCCCCCAGCCCACCCGCCCAAGTTGTCGTGCCCTTCATTGACTGATTCGTGGATTGCGCTCGCTCGGCGGATCAGTAGGTAGTGAAAAGGGCGGCCGCAAAGGCAGCAGCTAGGCCTAATCGTACTGACGAGAGCTGTCGGCTACCATCGGCAGTGCCTCTCCCCTTCCTTAGCCTTAAAACGCCTCTTCGATCACCCTAGATGCATCGGCAGCAACAAGCAGTAGCAAGTGACAGCATCCGTACACTCACAGGGAGAAATGATTAAGCTCAATAAGCCTGTTTGGCGTCGGGATAAAAATTAACCACCCATCCCACCCCTTCTGTTAAGCAGCAAAATTTTGAAGCGCCCTGCACTTGACGCTCGCCGCACTGAGGTGCGGTCCTGAGCATTTCCCGATGTCTGTCGGGTGGCACGCCTTCGACGGCCACGTTTAACGACTACTTCGGATTGTGGCAAAGGGGGGCTACCCCTCCTTCCAGGCGCTATGGCAACGTGGCTTCTAGCATGGCATGCCTCAGGGGAGAGGGAACTACTTGCCATAGTTCGATTTTGTCGATGGTGATCATTCATTCCTGAAAACCCCTGCTGCGGGCCTGCTTACGGTGGCTCACTTGATCGATGAATGGCATTGGATCGGGATAGCTTGAGATATTTTTGAACTTGTATGGCATAAACTACATTTTAATAATCTACCAATAAAACCGGTGGTTATTAAAGGCTCTTACACAGATAAACACATTTTTAGCGAAGTGCTCCTTTTAGGCTTCATGGCGGGCCATGTCACCGAGACAGCTCGGCCGTGGGCTGCCAGCTACGTGCTAGTTCAAGATTACAGCTGCAACCGATAGAACTAATGCCTATATATTTTTCTGCTGCGTTTTTAATTAAGGTCCGTAAGCTCTTGCAGAAGAGTCTATCTCCTTATTAACAATGTTGGCCTACTTCTTACTGGTTCAGATCATACTATAATGAAAGTACTGAGAAAGAAAAATTGGGTTACGAGGACATCTTGAAACGGGGTCATATTAAGATTTTCTTGTGGTTTCAATATTTTTCAAGATCGGCGTATTGGGGCATCGGTCAAAAAGATACTCCTCACGGCGAAGAGCTTTGATAGGTAAGACAGCTAAGCGTAAGGATGTATCAGAAGCAATAAACTCAAACATCCCCGGTGAGAGTTCCACATGACTCCCAGCCGTGAGCTGCAACTTCACTAAGTATGCTTCTCGTGGGATATGCTAATATAATTAATATTGATAATAATAATAATAATGATAGGTTTTCTGTGCATCACTCTAGGATAGATTGTTCTCTAATGCATGGCCTAAAAGTGTCTGCAAGCCAATCAGTGACCAAATGCTAATGCGATGCTTGGTACCAGGCATGTACAAGGAAGCGCCTTGCTTATGCCGGCTAACCCAAACATGAAGGTCTTTATGGCCACCGAATATTATGACCTCTAGTAACATGCACTGGATAATGCGTGGATAGGCACGTAAAGGACGGCGAAAAACAGACGACTTCACTGGTGACCAAGGAGCTATCTAACGAAATCATGTCACTTCAATCTTTGACTCGGGCCTATCACTCAGATCTACTCCCCCACCAGGCCAAGTATCGTACCACCCATTTTTCGGAATCCAACAGTTTACCAATACCTCTTACAAACCTCAAATCTTTTTGAGACCTTGCATTTAGTTCGTACGCTCCGAAAGCCTGGAACTCACTCCCGACTTGCGTCAGAACATCCCCTGACTTGACCACATTCACACTTATTTAGGACAGCATTTAGCGGGTCCCTGTGATTCTTCCTTCGTGTGCTCATGCGTGCTGACACTGCATGCTGCCACTAACCGCACATGCATGCTGACCCTGCCCATGTAACCCTAACCATGTTATTCATGCTGTTTATGAAGCGTGAAATTACTCACCATTCATTTGCGTTTCCCTTTGCAGCAATTGTAAAGTGCCTAGAAAGAGATTAGGTTCTCTGAGGGCGCTTTATCAAGTGCATTATTATTATTATTATTATTATTATGTACTTAAAGGATGCAAAAGCATCTTAGGAAGTCACCATAATCACAACCAAGCCCTTGATTTTGGTGGATATAAACTGAAGGCTCGTTCAAAAGAGTAAATCAATTTAGCTCCGGGGACAACGTAATAAGCAGATGCTGATGAGTAGTAGGTATGGAAGCACACTAACTGTACAAGGAGGAAGGATAGGTAGACTAGTGCTGGTGAGTGACCTGTATATGCTGCACTCAGGATCTTGAAATTAATTTGATGCTTGAAAGAAAGCAGTTAAAGCTCAGAGAGAAGTGTAAATAGTTGCAGCTATCAATCAGCTGCTATTTATATTGCTTTATAGAAGCTTGTGGCTATTGAAGAGTTGGCCCAGGTCATCAAGATTCAATGGACGGAAGCTATGGGTGACCTTTCTCAAGAGATGCAGTTATCATTTGTCCTTTAGAATTGCCATACTCTTTGATGAGCCATCAGAGTACGATCAGTGGCAAAAAATGTTATTTTAAGTGCATCCTCTAAGGGTAAAGAGGAAGTAATGCGATTTTTTCAATGTACTCTGCGTTCTGACCGGTACTTGATTCAGTTCATATTAAGAACCAGGGCTTACCCTAAACATCAGCTGTAAGTTGTATTTCTGGATGTTTTCGCATTTTTATCCCAGCCTCATTTTGCTTGTTTCTTATCCTCGGAGAAAAAGCTGTCTTTGCGTTTCTTTGACTTCGTTTATTGCGGCATGTTTTAAAGCGGCTATTTAAATATGTGGTTCTCTTACGATGCAACGGACATACCTAATGATCATTATTGTTAGTTTCAATTGTATAGCTTACCAGCGGCCAAAATTCCATTTAAATTGTACAGCATTTCCAAAACATTATTTTGCTACAGAAAAAAATACAATTTAGTTTTGTATTCAAAATAACTTTCTTTTATATTCAAATATTTTAGATATCCCAGATATCAGTTAACTTTTACAGCATATGAATTGGGTAAGCACAGCAGTGATGACAGAGAAAGAACCAGAAAATTCTCGCCTCCTGACATAGAGCGCTCTAACGTGCGTTCTTGTTCGTTGCAGAATTCTTCCGAAAACCGAAGTTCTTGCGAACATCGTATACGGAAACGATACAGCTAAGACCTGTTTAAAGTTATTCTGATTGTTTTTTGACCGTAGCGCGTAAGAAATTACGTGCCTATGGACATCTAAACGCTTTTCGCTTCGGGCTGCTGGGTCTCCCACGCCGGCGGCTGCATTAGCTACGCCGGCGGCTAGTAACATACTTGTTAGTTATGGTCGTCAGCAGCTGCTATCGCTTCGTCATCGTATATCAAATGCATTCCTAGATATTAATGTTGTTGCTAAGATTCATGAACTATGCATTAACAAAAGGAAAGCACCCCGTAGCCGCCGCGGTGGCCGGAACCGCCAGCTTAGACGCTGCTCGTTTGGTATTCCTAGCATTGTCTCGAACCGCTTAGCACGCTCCCCCGCATGCGTCACTGTAAATCTCTCAAACTTAGTGGTCATCAGTCCTGTTGTAACCCAATCGGCCAGACTTAACGCTTGCCTTTGGAATCCTCGCTCAATGTGCAATAAACCTCTAGTAATAAACGACCTTACTTCTGAAAATGGTATCGACCTGCTCGCCCTAACTGAAACTTGGCTGAAATCGATAAACTGCCCGACAATTAAAGACGCTACTCCATCTGGTTTCACGTTCTTTCACACCCCTAGATCAATCAAAACTGGAGGTGGAGTTGCTATGATCGTGTGCTCGAAATTCAACTTCAAGCCATTTGCGGTACCCTCGAAGCAGTCTTTTGAATCAATTGTCCTGGTCTCACACGAAAACAAGCTACCGATAGTGGCAGTAGTCTATCGCCCACCAGGTACCAAATCCTCCTTTATCTCAGATTTCTCCGATCTCATTTCGATTCTGTGTGCAAGAAATCGATCCTTCCTCGTTATGGGTGATTTCAACGTTCACTTTGATAACTTATCTGACGCTTTCAGCACCGAATTTCGTACATTGACAGACTCATTATCTCTTGTGGCTCATGTGCATGGCCCTACCCACATCAAGGGTCACACACTCGACCAAATTTTCTCATATAACTGCACTTTGTCATCACCAGTTATCACCAAATCCTGCTTATCTGACCACATGCAGATCTCATTCAATCTACAGTGTGTGCCCACATTCTCCTCTAAAATAACCTGTGAATCGCGAAACCTCAAGACCCTTGACATCGATGCTGTCCGTGCGAGCATATCTGCTTCACCTTTGCTGCTCAGTCCTCCCTCCGATCTGTCATCACTGGTAGATTGCTACAACACGACACTAGCTGACACGCTCGACGAGTTTGCACCTTTGACAAAGCGCACTGTGCGCCCCCGCCCAGACGGCCTATGGTTTACCACAGACATTAAACTAGCCAAGTCTACTAAACGAAAGCTTGAAAAGGCATACAAAAGATCCGGACTAACTGTCCATCGACAGGCATATGAAGACTACTGTAGGTCGTACCAATCGATCCTAGCAAAGGCTAAGTCTAGCTTCTATAGAAACATTGTTGAATCACAGATGCACAATCCAAAAATGCTGATGTCGACAATAAACCATCTCCTCAACCGTTCCCAGGTTAGCTCCTTACCTGATGATCCTTGTGATGATCTAGCCGATCGCTTCTCTCGATTCTTTGTGCAGAAGATAGACAAAATCAGGGAATCCATCCCTGCGATGACAACCTTCCCACTAGAATGCTGTTCCTCGGTTCCTGGCTGTGCCTCAATGTCTGCATTTAAACAGGTCACCAGTGACATATTCCTAAAGCTCGTATCTCAATCGAAGAAGACAACAAGTCCACTGGACCCTATTCCCACTGTCCTGCTCCTACGTTGCATTGATCTGCTGCTGCCATGCATAACCAACATCATTAATATGTCATTAGCCTCAGGTCAGGTCCCAGCACCTTTCAAAAAAGCTGTAGTCAGGCCACTTCTCAAGAAAGCTACACTAGACCAAGAGAACTTAAGCAACTACCGCCCAGTCTCCCTTCTACCATTCCTATCAAAGACACTGGAACGGGTCGCGGCAGACCAGCTGAACTCGTATATCGAAACCTCACACCTTGCTAGTAAGTTCCAGTCTGGCTTTAGAGCTAATCACTCCACAGAGTCAGCATTGCTTCGGGTATACAACGACCTACTTAGGAATGCAGACATGGGTAGAGTGTCTCTTCTTGTTTTGCTCGATCTTTCGGCAGCTTTTGATACCATCGATCACAAAGTACTTCTAGAGCGCCTCTCATCTCGCCTGGGCATCACTGGCACTTCTCTGCAGTGGTTCAGGTCCTATCTCAGTGGGAGACTCCAGAGTGTTGACGTGAATGGACAAAGATCATCTGAAGTACCTCTAAAATATGGAGTACCTCAGGGCTCTGTGCTAGGTCCGGTCCTTTTCACCGTTTATACTCTCCCTCTCGCTGATGTGATTGCCAAGCACAATCTAGGCTTTCACTTCTATGCGGATGACACTCAGTTGTACCTTTGCTTTGATCCCTCCCAGCCTTCGAGCACCTCAAATTCTCTCAACTCACTTGCTGCATGCATTGATGACATCCGATCATGGATGGCAGCAAATTTTCTAAAACTAAACGATGATAAAACTAACTTACTAGTTATGGGCAAACCTAGTGTTATTCAGAAATTGGAAAGGCTGACTTTCAAAATTGGCTCTGCCAGCATATCTCCAGTTGAATCAGCTCGAAATCTAGGTGTCATATTCCAAAGCGACCTCTCGTTAGACGACCACATCAGCTCCACAGTCAAGTCAGCCTATTTTCAGCTTCATAACATTGCTAAAATTAGGGCTTGTTTAGATAAGGATACCACGTCCAAGTTGGTCCATGCATTCGTGACATCTCGTCTCGACTTCTGCAACTGACTGCTAACTGGCCTACCAGCATGTGCGATCAGGCGATTGCAGCTGGTGCAAAACTCTGCAGCTAGGCTTGTCTGTCCTGAGCGTCGCAGTTGCCACATTACTCCACTTCTCGCCGACCTGCACTGGTTACCAGTCAAGCAACGGATTGACTTCAAGGTTTTGTCGCTCACTTTTAGGTCTCTTCATTCTATGGCTCCAGCCTATCTTTCAGAGATACTACCCCATCAGGCAAAGCATCGTACCACTCGCTTTTCGGAATCCAACAGTCTAGAAATACCTCGTACAAACATTAAATCCTTTGGAGACCGTGCATTTAGCTCGTATGCTCCCACAGCCTGGAACTCCCTCCCGACCTGCATCAGAACATCCCCTGACCTGACCACATTTAAAAGAAACTTAAAAACATACCTATTTAGGACAGCATTTAGTGGGTCCTTGTGATTCGTCCTCGATGTGCTTATGCGTGCTGACACCGTTCATGCTGCCACTAACCACATTTGCATGCTGACCCAGTGCATGTAACCCCTAACCATGTTATTCATTTTGTTTGTTTTTCAAGCATGATTTTACTTTCTATTCTATTGCGTATCACTTTGCAGCAAATGTAAAGCGCCTAGAAAGAGATTAAGTTCTCTGAGGATGCTTTATCAAGTGCAATATTATTATTATTATTATTATTAAAACGAAGCCGATCGCATGAAAACAGAAAACAGCTCAACCCATATCTGCTATAGAGTATATGGGCAATGTTGTCGAATCTTCATCACTTATCACCAGAAAAACTAGGACTTCTCGGCTACTACGATTGAGCTATATGTCACCCATTGCACTAGTCACCGGACAAAACTTCAAGCATTACAAGGCAAACGAGGACATCCACCTTAACGTTAAAGACGCGTTTCGGACACAAACAAGCGGCAAGATCTCACCGATTCAGAATTTGATTTTTTATCGCTGAATTCTTGTATAAGATAGATGGCGTACCCGGAACCTCCAAGGAATGCGAGCACGAATACGTGGCAGGCTGCTCTGATCGCGTACAGTGCCGCCTTCTGAAGTCTGTCTCGTCCCTGAATAGTTGCGTGCCGGGAGTCCTTGACCAGCATGTTCTGAAAGGTTTTTGTTGCAGACACACTGTCATTCACCATAGAAGGAAAAATAACTTGCATTCTGAATGCTGTAAGCGTGGTTGCTCGCAGGGGCTTGTAAATGCTCACCAGGAGTTTGTTTCTGAAAAATGACTGCTGGAGCATACACGAACTTTTTCCAATCAAGCCAAAATTCCAAGATCCAAATACTTGAATCGAATAGCGAATGGTGGAAACATCCTTTGAAGACATGAAAGATGAAAAATATACTGACGCCCTGTAATGCACCAAAAGTGTAGCTACCTGATTCTTTGTGCAGAAGATAGACGAGATCAGGGAATCCATCCCTGCGATGACAACCTTCCCACTAGAATGCTGTTCCTCGGTTCCTGGCTGCACCTCAATGTCTGCATTTAAACAGGTCACCAGTGACATAGTCCTAAAGCTCGTATCTCAATCAAAGAAGAAAACAAGTCCACTGGACCCTATTCCCACTGTCCTGCTCCTACGTTGCATTGATCTGCTGCTGCCATGCATAACCAACATAATTAATATGTCATTAGCCTCAGGTCATGTCCCAGCACCTTTCAAAAAAGCCGTAGTCAGGCCACTTCTCAAGAAAGCTACACTTGACCAAGAGAACTTGAGCAACTGCCGCCCAGTTTCCCTTCTACCATTCCTATCAAAGACACTCCAACGGGTCGTGGCGGACCAGCTGAACTCGTATATCGAAACCTCACACCTTGCTAGTAAGTTCCAGTCTGGCTTTAGAGCTAATCACTCCACAGAGTCAGCATTGCTTCGGGTATACAACGACCTACTTAGGAATGCAGACATGGGTAGAGTGTCTCTGCTTGTTTTGCTTGATCTTTCGGCAGCTTTTGATACCATCAATCACAAAGTTCTTCTAGAGCGCCTCTCATCTCGCCTGGGCATCACTGGCACTGCTCTGCAGTGGTTCAGGTCCTATCTCAGTGGGAGACTCCAGAGTACTGACGTGAATGGACAAAGATCATCTGAAGTACCTCTGAAATATGGAGTACCTCAGGGCTCAGTGCTAGGTTCGGTTCTTTTCACGGTTTATACTCTGCCTCTTGCTGATGTGATTGCCAAGCACAATCTAGGCTTTCACTTCTATGCGGATGACACTCAGTTGTACCTTTGCTTTGATCCCTCCCAGCCTTCGAGCACCTCAAATTCTGTAGACTCACTTGCTAAATGCATTGATGACATCCGCACATGGATGGCAGCAAATTTTCTAAAACTTAACGATGATAAAACTAACTTACTAGTTATGGGCAAACCCAGTGTGATTCAGAAATTGGAAAGGCTGACTCAAAATTGGCTCCGCCAGCATATCTCCAGTTGAATCAGCTCGAAATCTAGGTGTCATATTCCAAAGCGACCTCTCGTTAGACGACCACATCAGCTCCACGGTCAAATCTGCCTATTTTCAGCTTCACAACATTTCTAACATTAGGGCTTGTTTAGATAAGGATACCACGTCCAAGTTGGTCCATGCATTCGTGACATCCCGTCTCGACTTCTGCAACTCACTGCTTACTGGCCTACCAGCATGTGCGATCAGGCGATTGCAGCTGGTGCAAAACTCTGCAGCTAGGCTTGTCTGTCGTGAGCGTCGCAGTTGCCACATTACTCCACTTTTCGCCGACCTGCACTGGCTACCAGTCAAGCAACGGATTGACTTCAAGGTTTTGTCCCTCACTTTTAGGTCTCTTCATTCTATGGCTCCAGCCTATCTTTCAGATATACTCCCCAATGAGGCCAAGCATCGTACCACCCGCTTTTCGGAATCCAAAAGTCTAGAAATACCTCGTACAAACCTTAAATCCTTTGGAGACCGTGCATTTAGCTCGTATGCTCCCAAAGCCTGGAACTCCCTCCCGACCTGCGTCAGAACATACCCTGACCTGACCACATTTAAAAGGAACCTAAAAACACCTATTTAGGACAGCATTTAGTGGGTCCCTGTGATTCGTCCTTGATGTGCTTATGCGTGCTGACACCGTGCATGCTGCCACTAACCACATTTGCATGCTGACCCTATGCATGTCACCCCTAACCATATTATTCATTTTTTTTCAAGCATGATTTAACTTACTATTCTATTGCATATCACCTTGCAGCAAATGTAAAGCGCCTAGAAAGAGATGAAGTTCTCCGAGGGCGCTTTATCAACTGCATTAATATTATTATTATTATTATTACCTTTCAACGACTATGTTCACTGTAGGCGAATCAAGGGCTCATCGACGTGAAGCAAGTTTAATATATTTGAGAGCACACGAGTTGCACCAACATTCTGCTAATGCACCACATTAAGTCAAGTTGAATCAACATGTTGTTCCAGAGCAGAAATTTATTCCAAAGATATGCACTCTTTGGATTGGCAAATATTAAAAGCTCGTCTACCAACTATGTGCATCAATGCAGCTGCGTTGCGGCGAGCACATGATGCACAACTCGGTATTACATTTCAGCCAGCGGCACCTACGGTTTTATGTGCTATAAATTTTACCCAAGAATGGGCAAAAACTATTTTTTTATATAGAACAATATTCCAGCTTTCAAAGAATCTAGCTAAAGGTAGGCTCTAGCAGTGAAACCAAAGATAGCAAGAAAAGCAAAGACACTATAGAAAAGCCTGTGAACTGACTCGTGATGGCTCTGCACTCCTTTAGCATCCGAGATTGAGGTAACGTACGCCGGGGTGGGAGGGCAACTTATATGCTAGCTCTAGAGGTCAACCTTCGGAGCTAAGAATGCGAGAAAAAACTATACTCAATCACTTGAGAGAAAGTAGGTCGTTCTCTACCAAAAGATGAGATCGCTCATTCCATTTCTTTTCTTCAGTGCTAAAACCATCTCAGCAGGACAATTGTCCCAAGTTCTGTCCTCAGATTTTAAAATAAAAAAATTAGGTCCTTAATTTAAAAATTCATGTAAAGACCAGCAAGAAGGAATTTATATCGCGAGTTTAGTAACGCTCACGCCTAGGCTTAGTGACGATTGGCTACTGTTCACATAGAACTCGATACTGCTAAATGCCTCAAAAGTCAGAGCACATCCTCCAGAAACTTGCTAGGCTTAATGTGTCGTGCGCTAGTATGTTAATTATGCTGCTGAGATTTTTATCAGGCCAGTGTTCCCGCTTGTTTCTACAGGGTTAGTGGGTAAGATTCATTGCTAAGATCCCCAGTTTCTTGTGGATATGGCAACCCAGAATGCTCTTTTAGCTTTAGCTCAATAAGGGCTTAATCTCTGCCCGAGTGCTTTGCACCTTGCAAGAGCTTCCAAAAGCCGAATGCTAGGAGTCATTGGTGGGTGTGCATATTTTGCCTTGTTGACTGAATTCATTTCCCATCAAATTCGCTACGGCCCATGCTCTAGATTAAAACTTCACCGTTAGACTTATTCATGTGTCCCGAAAGAAGGCTAGCAGCTGACTCTAAAGTCGTCCCATGCGGAGCAGACACTTTTTACCAAGACGAAAAGCGGTAAGGGGTAATAATAACAATAATAGTAATAATAATAATAATACACTCGCTAAAGCATTATCCGAGAACTCAATGTCTTTTAAGGTGCTTTACATTTACTGCAAAGGAAACACGATCGAATGGTGAGTGGAAATATCATGCTTGATAAAATACGTGAATATCATGGTTAGGGGTGACATGCCCAGGGTCAGCGTGCAAATATGGTTAGTGGCAGCATGCAACAGTGTCAGAACCCATAAGCACATAAAGGACCAATCACAGGGACCCACTAAATTCTGCCATGAATAGGTGGTTTTTTAATTTCTTTTTAAATGCGGTCAAATTGGAGGATGTCCTGACGCAAGTCGTGAGTGAGTTCCAGTCTTTGGAAGCATACGAACTAAAGGCACGGTCTCCAACTGATTTGAGGTTTTTACGAGGTATAGGTAATCAGTTAGTTTTCAAAAAGTGGGTGGTACGATGCTTGGCCTGGTGGGGGGTAGATCTGATAGGTAGGTTGGAGTCAAAGAATGAAGGGACCTGAAAGTGAGCGACAAAATCCTGCAGTCGATTCGTTGCTTGACTGGTAGCTACTGCTGGTCGGCGATAAGTGGTGTGATGTGGCAACTGTGAGGCTCACACAGGCAAGCCTAGCTGCAGAGTTTTACACAAGTTTTACACCAGCTGCAACCGATTGATTGCACGTGCCTGTAAACCAGCAAGTGGTGATGAGTAGGAGAAGGCAAGACGGGTTGTCACAAATGCATTAACCAACTTGGAGTATAGCACTCAGTTGCAGAACCGTGGGGCAGGAGGGCCATCGCCGCCCCCCCCCCCCCAATTGACGGAGGGAGGTACCTATAAAAAAACACACCTATTTAGGACAGCATTTAGCGGGTCCCTGTGATTCGTCCTTGATGTGCTTATACGTGCTGACACTGTGCATGCTGCCACTAACCACATTTGCATGCTGACCCTGTGCATGTCACCCCTAACCATATTATTCATTTTGTTTGTTTTTCAAGCATGATTTTACTTACCATTCAATTGCATTTCACTTTGCAGCAAATGTGAAGCGCCTAGAGAGAGATTAAGTTCTCTAAGGGCGCTTTATCAAATAAATTATTATTATTATTATTATTATTATGGGGCAAAGTCCCTAGGCCTAAGGGCAGGAGTAGTGTGAAGATATGAAAGGAACAAGTGGAATATTGATGTAAGTTTTCTCAATAACTGCTTTTACCTGGTACCTATGTCATCATGTCTGAAAGAGCCTGAAGACTCCCTTGCCCCAACCAGAAAATCCTGGCTCTCTGCCTAAGAATACACGTCGATGACCTATACCCTGCATTATCGGGCAGGCCAAGTTGCACTCTATGTAAGAAAACGCTCCACATGCGAGGCGCTGAAAAGAACATAAAAGAATGATCGTCAACAAAAAAATGGCTTTCATGCAGCAGTACGGCTGCAGTCTCGTAGGCTTTCATAGTCAGTTTCTTACACACGAAAATAAGGAAAGCTGATGTAGGAAAACAGTATTTACAGCCTTAATTGGTCTGGTTAGTTAGAAAGACATATAAACCTCACCTGGGAAGTACGTGATGCATCGAGGGCTACCAAAAGACAAGCAGCTATTTTTGGAGCATTAGCATGACCGTTGGGGTGAGTTTCTCGTTAAATCTACGCTAGCCGTACTTGCTGATCTCACACCCCTTCTTCTCAGCGTAAGGATGGGCAGGGTTAAGAATAAGCATCAAAGAATCAATAAAACCAGAACCATCGGGAAAAAGACACCATTAGCAAGATACAGCACAGAAGCTCTAATGAGACGGCAGCGGCTACAGAAGAAACCACTTGAGCTAAGAGAAGATGAGTGATCTGCCTATAACTAACTAAGCAAGCCTACAGCTAAAGGCCATCTTCGGACAGCTTGCATAAGCTATTCTTGGAAGTCACAAACCGCAGTGTTGCCTGCCTAAAGGAAGAAAAATAAACTATGCAAAGGATATAAAAATTGGCATACAGCCTACATTCAATAATAATAAAATAACAATAATAATACGATTAATTTGCATGGCATCATACGAGAAATGTATCTATATTCAGAAGCTTCACATATGCCACATGGCTCGAGCCCATGAATTCGGATAAATCTTGGTCGGTGCGAGCACCTTAACCACTGGAATCATTGTTCGGGGCTCTTAAAGGTGAAGTCTCTACTCATTAAAGCGAGAAACTGGGTCATGCTTCAAGATGGAAAACTTGAGCCACGTGGCAAGACGATGCACTTCAGTCGAGCTGCTCGCTGTTGCAGCGTTGTCTTTCGTGACGGAACTACTATGCCTCAGCCAAGGGAGTCCAAAGGCTGCAGTGAGAGCTGCTCGTATTATTTAATGCATCTCTGTCTGCAACTCCATAAATCCAGAGAGACTATGTGCTATTACTAAGGTGAGTGTTGTTTATAGTTTTACTCCCAGCATTAAAGGCTCTCGGTACTCATTCGGTAACAACAGATTGACTTCATTGTAGGCAACAAATAGAAAGTGAGAAGCATATCTGAGTCAGGAGAGCAGTTAAGATAGTGAGCAGCATGGAAGTATCAGCTTTGGACGGCTGGATGGGATGTGCCATATTCGGCAGCAGGAGATTAGATGTCTTTGCGTAAAAAATGTGAAAGTGAGTTCCGCAGTCAAGGACCTCCAGAGTAAAAGTTTCTGTCGCTAACGGTTTTTAAGTGGAAAAACGAACAGCTAACCTACGTCTATACAGGACCTGAGGGCACGAGAAGGCTGAAACTGGTGCGGCAGTTAAGCTTAGAATAAAGAGGCCAAGCTGTGGTGGGCCTTCTGAGTCAGCCTAAGAACGTTGTTCCGTATCTTTTAATTAACCGACAGCCGTCTAAGCGCTTTCAGCAAAGGAGACACATGGCCAAATCTGAGCGATTTTGTAAACTAGCCTTTCAGCCACATTCATCTCCAGCTGCAGTGGCCTAGTGGCTTTATTGAATGGCCCAGCCGAAAGGGAAATACAATAATCTAGCCGAGGCATAACTAAGGAGCTAGCTAAACTCTTTGCAAGCAACCGTGGAAGAAAGCTCCTAATCTTAAATGGACATCGGACGTTATGGCTAGCTGTGCTAGCAGTCTTCTAAAATCGAAAATACCAAATTTCGGCAGTTATCAAAGATGACAACTAAAATCCCAAGCACAGGGTGATGATCGCTCAACAATATCGCCTATTATAAGAACAAAGCCTTCTGGTCCAGCCTCATGCTTGGGCTGTCTTACACGCTAAATTTCCATTTCACAATCGTTTACTTTGAGGAAATGTTTTGACATCTAGGTCAAATTTCTGCATGGCACGCATTTAGTGCATCAGCCACTGCAGCAGATTACTGTGGTTTAAATGAAAAATACAGCTGAGTTTTGTCAGCATAATAATAATAATAATAATAATAATAATTCACTTGATAGAGCGCCCTCAGAGAACTCAATCTCTCTCTAGGCGCTTTATATTTGCTGTAAAGTGAAATGCAATTGAATGGTAAGTAAAATCATGCTTGAAAAACAAACGAAATGAATAATATGGTTAGGGGTGACATGCACAGGGTCAGCATGCAAATGTGGTTAGTGGCAGCATGCACAGTGTCAGCACGCATAACCACGTGAAGGACGAATCACAGGGACCCACTAAATGCTGTCCTAAATAGGTGTGTTTTTAGGTTCCTTTTAAATGTGATCAGGTCAGGGGATGTTCTGACCCAGGTCGGGAGGGAGTTCCAGGCTTTGGGAGCATATGAACTAAATGCACGGTCTTCAAAGGATTTAAGGTTTGTATGAGGTATTTCCAGACTGTTGGATTCCGAAAAGCGGGTGGTACGATGCTTAGCCTGATGGGGTAATATATCTGACAGATAGGCTGGAGCCATAGAATGAAGGGACCTAAAAGTGAGGGACAAAACCTTGAAGTAAATCCGTTGCTTGAATGGTAGCCAGTGCAGGTCGGCGAAAAGTGGAGTAATGTGGCAATTGCGACGCTCACGACAGACAAGCCTAGCTGCAGAGTTTTGCACCAGCTGCAATCGCCTGATCGCACGTGCTGGTAGGCCAGTAAGCAGTGAGTTGCAGAAGTCGAGACGGGATGTCACGAATGCATGGACCAACTTAGATGTGGTATCTTTATCTAAACAAGCCCGAATTTTAGCAATGTTATGAAGCTGAAAATAGGCGGAATTGACTGTGGAGCTGATATGGTCGTCTAACGAGAGGTCGCTTTGGAATATGACACCTAGATTTCGACCTGATTCAACTGGAGATATGCTGGCAGAGCCAATTTTGAGAGTCAGCCTTTCCAATCTCTGGATCACACTGGGTTTTCCCATAACTAGTAAGTTAGTTTTATCATCGTTTAGTTTTAGAAAATTTGCTGCCATCCATGTGTGGATATCATCAATGCATGCAGCTAGTGAGTTTAGAGAATTTGAGGTGCTCGAAGGCTGGGAGGGATCAAAGCAAAGGTACAACTGAGTGTCATCTGCATAGAAGTGAAAGCCTAGATTGTGCTTGGCAATCACATCAGCAAAAGGGAGAGTATAAACCGTGAAAAGAACCGGCCCTAGCACTGAGCACTGAGGTACTCCATATTTCAGAGGTACTTCAGATAATCTTTGTCCATTCACGTCAATACTCTGGAGTCTCCCACTGAGATAGGACCTGAACCACTGCAGAGCAGTGCCATTGATGCCCAGGCGAGATGAGAGGCGCTCTAGAAGAACTTTGTGATCGATGGTATCAAAAGCTGCCGAAAGATCAAGCAAAACAAGCAGAGACACTCTACCCATGTCTGCATTCCTAAGTAGGTCGTTGTATACCCGAAGCAATGCTGACTCTGTGGAGTGATTAGCTCTAAAGCCAGACTGGAACTTACTAGCAAGGTGTGAGGTTTCGATATACGAGTTCAGCTGGTCAGCCACGACCCGTTCGAGTGTCTTTGATAGGAATGGTACAAGGAAAACTGGGCGGCAGTTGCTCAAGTTCTCTTGGTCAAGTGTAGTTTTCTTGAGAAGTGGCCTGACTACAGCTTTTTTGAAGGGTGCTGGGACATGACCTGAGGCTAATGACATATTAATGATGTTAGTTCTGCATGGCAGCAGCAGATCAATGCAACGTAGGAGCAGGACAGTGGGAATAGGGTCCAGAGGACTTGTTGTCTTCTTTGATTGAGCATAAAAGTGCTAGTCTTTTGCTTGAGCCCGAATCACTGTTCTCAGAAGTTAATTATAAACGGATAAAAGAAATGGACCAAGGTTAGACGCTTGAGGGACTCCACATTTGATTGGTGTAGTGGATGATGCCTGACCCCCACTGGGCACGGATTGAACAAGATCATGCAAGTTCGAATTAAACTAAGCCAGTGCCTTATCTGTTGGAAATATTGCCGATCTCTATCGTTCGAGTAGGATATTGTAATCAATGGTGTCGAAGACGGATTTAGCAGCCTTAGGACAGTGATATTCCTGTCATTATTGCTGCATAGGACTCATTGGTTACACAGGAGCTAGCGGTTTTAGAGAAGTGCTGCCGCATGAACTCTGATTGAAAGTTTTTCGAAATTTCACTATTTTAATGTGTGCCTACATGCTGCGTAGCGACACTTTTTCAAAAATCTTTGACAAAAATTAAAAATGGAAAGTGGACGATAGTTTGCAAGGACCTTAGTATGTAATTCAGGCTTTGTGCCAAAGTAGCCTATCGGTGGAGTGTCAACTAGCCTAGAAACAGTGCACTTCTTTCCTATGATACTGTCCCCATTGCCGAAAGCACAACGAAATATCCTGCGGCCATTAAAGTTATTATTGCGCTGTGACATGGTTTTAGGGGTTAATGATTGAGGGGAATATAAGTTTAGGGGTTTAGAGGTTTAGGGGATTGGAGGCTTCGGGGTTTAGGGTTTTTAGTTTGGGATTTGGGGTTGGGGCTTAGGATATAGGGTGCAGGGTTTAAGGTTTAGAGTTTAGGTTTCGGGGTTTAAGGTTTAGGGTTTAGGGTTTAGGGTTTAGGGTTTAGGGTTTAGGGTTTAGGGTTTAGGGTTTAGGGTTTCGGGGTTCAGGGTTCAGCGTTTAGGGTTCAGCGTTTAGGGTTTAGGGTTTAGGGTTTAGGGTTTAGGGTTTAGGGTTTAGGGTTTAGGGTTTAGGGTTTAGGGTTTCGGGGTTCAGCGTTTAGCGTTTAGGGTTTAGGGTTTAGGGTTTAGGGTTTAGGGTTTAGGGTTTAGGGTTTAGGGTTTAGGGTCTAGGGTCTAGGGGTTAGGGTTTAAGGTTTAGAGTTTAGGGTTTAGGGTTTAGGGTTTTGGGTTTAGGGTTTAGGGTTTAGGGTTTAGGGTTTAGGGTTTAGGGTTTAGGGTTTAGGGGTTCGGGGTTCAGGGTTCAGCGTTCAGCGTTCAGGGTTCAGGGTTTAGGGTTTAGGGTTTAGGGTTTAGGGTTTAGGGTTTAGGGTTTAGGGTTTAGTTTTTAGGGTTTAGGGTTTAGGGTTTAGGGTATAGCGTTTATGCATCTGCCCTCTTTGAAATACACAGGCTAAGAGATATGTGTCGCTAGTCACTCATTTATTATTTATGCGCCTAGATGTACGGTGCAATTGGTAGTATCCGAGGTAAGTGACTAGAGCAAAATCCCAATTTATTTTTTTAGGATGGTCGTTTAGTGCAGTCAGCTCTTGTTTTTAAGTGGCCGTTGGATATTTGTCGTTCTTTTAGCATGGTGAGCTTTGATTGTTTTAGGTGCGCCCACTAGAGTTTAAGAAAAGATGGCTAAAGAGACAAAGAGGGAAGAATGGAGATGCAGAGACAATTGATTTAAAGACGGAGACGCAACAAGAGAGAGAGAGAGACAGCGAGAGACAGAGAGACTGTGAGATACAGAGAGAGACAAGGAGAGAGAGTCAGAGAGAGTCAGAGAGAGACAGAGAGAGAGAGAGAGACGGACGGAGACAGACGGAGACAAACGGAGACAGACGGAGACAGACGGAGACAGACGGAGACAGACGGAGACAGACGGAGACAGACGGAGACAGACGGAGACAGACAGAGACAGACAGAGACAGCCAGAGACAGACAGAGACAGACAGTGAGATTGAAGGACATATAGAGACACACAGAGACACACAGAGAGATAGAGAACAGAGATACGGAGAGAGGGAGAGTTAGAAAGAAAGATAGATAGATCAGGAAAGGAAACTGGATGACTCGTTGAGGTAAATAAAGCTTCGGAACTCACGCTTAGCGAAGAAAGAGCTTAGCCATGGTTTATCCTTTCTTATGTGCATGGAGAGCAAGTTCAAAAATACTGAGAGCTGTGGAGCTGTCATCTCCGTCTAATGTGGGGAGAGTATTCAAATCTGTACAACGCATGCCCTTAAATACAAAGCTGTCTCCCATTTAAAGTTTGCTCCTTTTTGATGACCTTCAATCCCTTGCTAACACTAATCGAGGGAAGTCGTTGCTAAAAGCATAACTACAATAATTAATGAATGTTTAAAATCAAGTGAAACTAGCCAGTTGTGGTGAAACTAGGCAGTTGTGGATCACTGTAGACCATTATAAATCTACAATTAATTTCAAAGGGAGCTTAGAAAAGAATGGAATCACGTGCAAAGGACGATTATATAGCATTTAGGTAATAGGCAGCTATATCCGTTCGCAATATAGCAAGCAGATCTGCCAGGGCTTAACGACCTTCCAACATGAGTCTTCAGCTACCACAATCTAAGCTCAAACCGCTCGCATATATCTTTTAATCTGTATATGCCGATGAATATCGCTGGATAGTTTAGGTTTCTTTTCAGAGGCTTGCATTACACAATCCCACAACGGTGGCGACGAGATAAAGGACGGTGAATCCTATTCTACTTATTCACGGACACTCATTCACTCGAGAATCGGGTTTGTGTACACTGACGCATCAAATTTATTTACTAAATCTTCATGAAAGAAAACTCAGAAGTGGTAAATACTATGCCTGAACTGCCGCGCAGACTCAGCAGGTTGAGAGAGATTTTATTAGAAAATTTTGTTCTTTTTGCTTTATCCGACTACTAATCGACTTTTGGCTTTGTGACGCTCGCAACGAAACATATCTTGCAGAACCTATTGCATTGCTTGACTATGAAAGTTCTAAGTGCAAAGTAATACAGCTCTTCATCCGCCATTTGTATTTCACGATTCCAGGCTAGCCACGTGGCGAATCTTGCGATGGACCGAGAATATTGGGGAACAGCTTCAATTAAAGATTTTGAAAGAGCCCAAATCTTAACATTTGTGACTTGGTCATAGCTGCAATGCCATTATTGACTTTTATAGAATGCGACCCCTGCTATTCAACCGACTGTCACAAAAAAAAGTTTTTCCTTTATCTCCGAACAAAGATCTATGCACACACACAAAATTTGCGTATCGTATGGCCCAATCGCATATAGACTTTGTATACATGCTTGTACGTATGAATTACCGATCACTTCAATATTAGCTCATAGGGTATCTCAATGGCGGCTATTGCTCTTTCATAACAAGTGTAGCATTTAGCAATGCCGTAGCGAGCATAGCCAAGATGTAATGCCCAACTCTTCTGTATGGACTCGCTTAACGCATCAACGTTTATTGACTGAAATTTTTAACAGACAGTGCTATCTTTCATGATACTCTGTCGCAGAGAAGTAATATTTTCGCACTTCCTGAAAAAACCTCCACCTGCATCCCGACTTTCACTAAATAATCCAATTTGGCAACTGGCGTCGGATATTTGTGCTACTCTATGGAATGCATGCATTTATGTACATGATTTAAAGTTTATCGTAAGCGTTAATAAGTGCATTAGCAAGTAATTCGAGCAGAAGTTAAAGTATATTGGGCAATAGAGCTGCTAGTGTGTAAGGTCCGTGATAGTGCAGGAGGTAAGGTGCTCAATCTTCTCGACACAGGTCGTGGGTTTGAATGTTGCAGTAGGCGATCCTTTA
Organism: Cristatella mucedo; assembly: GCA_009760855.2. NCBI lineage: Eukaryota > Metazoa > Bryozoa > Phylactolaemata > Cristatellidae > Cristatella > Cristatella mucedo. Next base: position 1,467,588 of record WPIO01000048.1, on the reverse strand, counting down.
TTGCAAACTGCAAGAGGTAGTAATATATGTAAATGTAATGTAATGTATCTCCGTCTGTAACTCCGCAAAGTCATAAAGACCGTATGGGAGTTTCGCGGGAGTTTTTTATAGCACACTCGTTGTCAAGGCTCTTCTACAGAGGCTTCTAACTCCGGCGATACGATGTTTCTAGGATATAGTAGGATATAGTAAATTTAGTAGCTGATTTAACTGCCTCACTCGTAAAGCGGCAGAAGAGCCTTAAAGGCTATCAAGACCTTTTGCAATGGGCAATGCAGTACAGCCAATTGCAGGATTTCGACCCGCGACCTCGGTCGTGAAGAGCGAGCCTCTTAACCCCTGGGCTACCTCGGCTCCTGTAGACGTGTAACCAAAATTCGCTCTGTTTGGATAGTCTAATCGACTGGACGAACAGCATCGAACAGTCTAAGGTACTCGCTCTTCACAACCAAGGTCGTGAGTTCGAACCCCCCCCCCCCAGTGGGCGATACTTCATTACCCACTGCAAGCGGTGATGATTTCCTGTAAAGCTCTTCTGTCGCTATAAAAATGAGGTTGTTGAATTAGCTAAACTTGTCCGCTAAACAGCGTGACCAGATTTGTTTCTCCTGTTCTGATTTTTATGGCTTGACTTACCTAGCCAGAATTAGAATGAGACTCACGACGAAGCATGCCAGAGTCGAAGCAGTCATTGCAAATGACATGTTATACTCGGCCATTATCCCAGTCGGTAACTTGTATGCTCTCTCGAATAAGCCGTAAAATATGGCACGCTCCAAAATTCCCTACAGACAGTAAACTCTGGCTCGTATCGACAAAAAGGCATAGCCAAAATAAAAAGCCTAATGTGAGGCCGAAGCTGTCACCAAGAGGCGAACAGCAGTCTCGGCCCGCTGATAAGCAGTAAGAGGTCACCTCACATCAAAAGCAAGCCAGCACAGGTGTCGTTTCGTCAAGTAAGCGGGAGCTTGATAGCCGGCGTGAGGGTAAAAGGTTAGTTGCATAAGGATACGAATCGACTGATGGAAAGACCTGATAACATAATTAGTAATCGTTATCAATTTCGAAAATCTAAGGAAGTTGGCGTAAATCAGGCACCTCCTTCGGCTCTTGATTGGGATAGTGCCCATTCCGGAAACGCCGATGTACGTTGCGGTTCTGCGAGATACGGGGCAGCCCACATGGCGGGTAAGAGGAGTGCATTTAGACTCACATCCTGGCCTACAAGAGACGTAGAGGCAGCCACCGTCGTCCAAAAACTGACTGCAAGGCAGCTGCCGTGTGCCTCCACTTTACCTTTCCTGAGAAAATTTGTGAGAAAAATTCATCCCTATTCGTCTGGGCATTTTCGATGAGATCTTGAAGGGTCGAGGTATAATTGGCTGTACAATTGCTTCTTTCGTCGATGAGCTTCTGACTGGGTCCTCCGCTGAAGTTGCACTCGGTTGAACAATTGGCCGCACTGGCGTTGAATGATGAAGGGTCGAGTACATTGTGCGGGACGATGACAAGCAGCGACAGAAGAACGATGAAAAAGTTGATGAATACGACATGCTGGAGGAAGCTGAAGTAGGACATCACTGCCGCCCCATGCTTTCCTGAATGTAGCAGAGATAGCAGCGCCACCTTACAAGCCAGCCAGAGCCAGGCACCGATCGTATGTCACTGAGGTCACTGCGGTCGTGCAACAGTTCGTGGAGCTAGAGCAGTTTGCTACGCCCCCAGCAGCAAACACTCAGAATACTTCCGACGTCTTAGGACTGCGGTCTTGCAGGCACTCACTCGCTCGCGAGCTGCAAGGCATCGCCAACTCAAGACAGCACCACCGAAGCCGCCTCCTTAAGGCTATCTAGATACGCAGCTCACCAGACGTGCCTTTTCGCTCCCGTATATTACGTGGCCGTAATGATTCTGCACCACATCTCGGCACGATGCACTGAACCCTCTCGAAGACCGCCTCGTGCCACTATGCCAGCCGTAAGGGGGCGGGGCACCTCGAAAAGACTTGCAGCATAAGTTTAGCTCTTGCAAGTTTCTCTGAGGATGGCTAGCTTAAGGTCAGTAATGCAAGGAGCACGTCAAGCTGGCCTGCTATCGGTGAACGCATTCAGTAGTAAAAGGCGCAATTTCAACATTTGCAATCACTCTCACCACTCTCACGCTGACGGCATAATCAATTTTTACGTCAAGTGATTTTATAGCTGGCCTTCAAATATCAAGTTATTAGACAACATAGACAATATGCTTTTTGAAAACACGAACCGAACGCTAAACCTCTAAGGAATTCAATGATTTTTAGAGGAACATTAAAAGAACTGCATGACGGGGCGGGTGATAAGAATAATAATAATGCACTTGGTAAAGCATCCTCGGAGAACTCAATCTCTTTCTAGGCGCTTTACATTTGCTGCAAAGGAAAACGCAATTGAATGGTGAGTAATAGAAAGTTTCCTAAACAACATGAATAACATGGTTAGGCACACACATGCACTAAGCACACATGCACACGGTCAGCATGCAAGTGTGCTTAGTGGCATCATGCAGCGTGTCAGCAGGCATAAGTAAATGAAGACTAATGGCAGAGACCTGCTAAATGTTGTCATAAATAGGTTCATTTTTTATTTCTTTTAGCACGTGGTCAAGTCAGGATGAGTCAAGTCAGGGATGTCGCGAGGCAAATCGGGAGTAAGTTCCAGCCCTTGGAAGCATATGAGCTAAAGTCAAGGTCTCCAAAGGATATGAGGTTTGTACGAGTTATTGGGAAACTACCGGATTCCGAAAAGCGGGCCGTACCATGCTTGGCCTGAAGAGGGAGTAGACCTGAGAGATAGGCTGGAGCCAAAGAATGAAGTGACCTGAAAGTGAGCGACCAAACCTTGAAGTCAATCGGTTGCTTGACTAGTAGCCAGTGCAGGTTGGCGAGAAGTGGTGTGACATGGCAACTGCGAAGCTTACGACAGACAAGCCTAGCTGTGCAGTTTTGCACCAGCTGTAATCGTCTGATTGCACATGCCTGTAGGCCAGCAAGCAGTGAGTTACAGAAGTCTTGATGGGATGTTACAAACGTTTGAACCAACTTAAACGTGGTATCCTATCTAAACAAGCCTAAGTTTTAACGATGTTATGTATCTGAAAGTAGGCAGACTTGATTGTGGAGCTGAAGTGGTCGTCTAGCGAGAGGTCACTTTGGAACACGACACCTAGATTTCGAGCCGATTCAACAGGAGATATTCTAGCAGAGCCAATTTTAAGCGTTAGCTTTTCAAATTTGTGAATCATAGTTGGTTTGCTTATACATAGTAAGTTATTTTTATCATCGTTTTTTTAAAGATTTGAAGCCATCCATCTGCGAGTGTCATCAATCCAATTTGACATACGTGAGTGCAAATGTGGTTAGTGGCAGCATGCACAGTGTCAGCACGGATAAGCACATGAAGGACGAATCACAGGGACCCGCTAAATGCTGTCCTAAATAAGTGAGTTTTTTAAGTTCTTTTTAAATGTGGTCAAGTCAGGGGATGTTCTGACGCTAGTCGGGAGGGAGTTCCGGGCTTTGGGAGCATTCGAACTAAATGCACGGTCTCCAGAGGATTTGAGGTTTGTACAAGGTATTGGTAAACTGTTGGATTCCGAAAAGCGGGTGGTACGATGCTTGGCCTGGTGGGGGAGTATATCTGAGAGATAGGCTGGAGTCAAAGAATAAAGTGAGGTAAAATTGAGCGACAAAGTCTTGAATTCGATCCGTTGCTTGACAGAGAGCTAGTGCAGGTCGGCAAGAAGTGGTGTGATGTGGCAACTGGGACGTTCAACGTTCACGACAGACAAGCCTAGCTGCGGAAAGGTCATGTATTCTGAAGGCACAATAAAACCCAGCTATATTCTGTGACAAGCGCAAGTGATTACTTGGAGCTAGAGCCAGCTGTTGATTTCCAAAGGGGTACGAACATCTTCGGCAGAAATTTACGTCCATTCCTTACAAGGTGGCATATACCACTGGCAGATGTATGCATTTTTTTATTCTTCAGGCCATGGTCTCTCTTGCTTAGTGAAGATTCTGTGAAAACTTGGCATTCTAAATCTTTCATCAGTGTAGAGTACCTGAGATCATTATTAGTTACTTAATTATAACAATTGCAAACCGGATAAGTCATAATATCTAGTATATGGCGTATAAATCGATCCCCAGTGACTGCTAAGAAGTTGACACGACGGCAATGGTGCACAAAACGCCTCAGCTAGCTTTGGACGTTACAAGTATGCACGTTAACGACTGTGAATTTACAAAAGATACGTACTTTCTTGATTTTGTACGTGCTTTGTTACCATAGGCCATAGCGGTGGGTAGCTGGGAAGCCTTAACGACGAAGGCTCGCTAACCTCACCTTGAGACGCTCGGCTCCGCTTTGTGTGTCATACGTTTGCAAAGACTAGCAGCGGCTGCCTGTGCTCTTTCTGCGATAAATGAGTTTAGTTCAGGAGCGGCTACATCAATAATGTGTGGCAGCTTGCTTTCCTTCCAGTGCATTAAAAACTTCTAGAAATAGCAGGTTTTAATTTACTGATTTTGTTGTAATCATTATTCTATATTATCTACATGTTTTGCAACAGGAAGCTGGTTGATAACAAATGACAAAGAAAGCATCAGCCGTGTGCTTCCTTAGCACGATATGTTGCTATTAATAAATTTAAAAAGATTCGGGCGTTTTTATAGTGCCTCGAGAGAACTTAATATTTAGCTGAGTGTTTTTAAAATGGCTGCAAGAGAATCCGACGCCAAAGGATAGTGCGATATATATATATGGAGTGATTTGTATACCAATACGCATAAGATCTTACGTATCGGAATTTGGCCAGCATGGAGCAGCAAACCAGATTACACGGATGTTTACCTCTTTGCAGGACCTCTATAGAGTAGCTGACACTGCATCATCCAATTTTAGGAGCACGAAGGGCACGCGGAAATCTCAGACAGGAAATATCCTTAGGGCACTGGGAAGATTGCCCGAACAAGGTGTGTTTTTGCTCGACATCTGCACGATAGATATTCAACGCATGAGGCGACAGAAGCCAGAGTAACGTGAAGACTTACGATCTATGCGAACGGTAACCCGGATCACCAAAATAGTGTAATCAATTTAAAGGGCTGGTGTATTGGCCGGAGGGCAAAGAGCAGGTTATTTGAGAGCGCAACTGAGGAGCGTCGAGGTCAAGTAGGTAGGCGGCTGCAATTGATCGAAGCACCTTTATGAAAGCTAGTAGCTACATCTTAAATTTACTTGTTTGCTAAATACGAGCAGTTCAAGCTCAGACCAAAGAGGTAGGAGGAAGCAGTTACGCTATTGATGAAAACCAGGGGAGCTGCTGAGTTTGCTACTGGTTACAGATGATCACACGCACTGATTAGGAATCCTGACGATAGCGAATTTCAGTAAACAAAAAATGAGCAAGTTCTAATTTTGAAAATACTCCCGGGCTAAACTTAAGCTGACCTAACAGCGTAGGGAATGCGCTCGTTGAATAACAATGCATTTTGGATTAGCACGCCCAAGTTACAGGCTAGTAGAGCAACCAGAGTGCCGCTTAGACAAACCAATCTTGAGCGCTGAGTTTTCCAAATTGAGCGAAATTCGTTCGACGACCTCAAACTCAAGATTGGTAATCCAAGAGTGAGCTACAAAGCTCAGCAACCCTTGTACTTCCAACATAGTGAAAGACGATTCGCCAACGTGGTCGAGAGGGGCTTCGTTCCCGGGGTTCGGCTGGGGCTTCTTGCTGCTCTGCCAACGCAGCTTTTGCATCCAGCACACTGGGCCGTCCTCTCCGGGCAGCGCTTGCAGGCGATCGCGCGGAGAAAGCGCGAGCATCTGCTGCGCCTCAATGGATGGCAATGACTCATAGAGCTCTGTGCAGCCATAGCAGGGTGGTCGCTTGGGGCGCTCTATGCAGCCAGGAAGCTTGCCACTAGTGACATTCGAGCAGCCATAAACGCTTGCCGCTAGGGCTGTTCTAACTAGCCTTACAGGCGTGCCGCCCGCTAGGGGTGCTCTATCCAGCCACGCAGGCTAGGTCCAGCCAGAGCAGCCAGGCAGGCGTGCCGCTAGGGGCGCTCCGTTCTGCCTGGCAGGCTTGCCGCCAGGGGCGCTCTGTGCAGCCAGGCTCTCTCGCTCGCAGCGGCGTGAGGCTCTCTAGCCTCTCAAGCAGCCACTCCGCTTGAGCACTCTGCGCCTTCTCACCTTCGATCTGAGCAAGCGCTCTGTCCAGTACGCCAATTCGAAATCTTCTACCGCGTCCTCGGTGCTCCTTAATATAAAAGAAACGCAGGGGCTCTCTGGAGACCTTATCATAGCATAGGCCACTCTACGTCGACCAAAACGCTGCACGGGTAATGAAGATAAAACGAGTTCGGCCACGAATGACCGACGGATCGCTTTCGTTTCACTGAATGTTATTATGCTTAAACTTACAACGATATCGCTGGGCATGTCATTTCTCATCCTAAAATGATAAAACATCAAGCATTTCTCAGCTCTTGTATGTGGAAGCAGCGAGAACGGATGAAAAAATCTGCAAGGATTGCACAAGCGCGAAAGAGCCTTGAGGTAAGTGAGTTGTATGCAGCAGCTAGAAACTCATTCATTAAGCCTGGCCGTGTATAATTACTAATTATGCTCAGATGCACAGGCTGAAAATGCGAATTTTGGCACGAATAAGCTCACGTGCTTCTTTTTTCAGTGCACACCAAAAGACTGAACAAGTTAACTCTCTCGGTTACTGTAAAGAGTGGCTAGCGTTGATATTTCATTCTTACGAGCTGGTGCTCTATTTCGCAAGCGCTTGGTGGCAAAGTTGCTCAACTCATGGTCAGGCGAACGATATTGTCTGTAATGGGTGGGAAGCTTCAAAGTAAACCCATGACCCGTATTAGCACCGACGACGAGCGCATAGGTAGATGATAACCAACGCATATATGTATTTAACACTGCAGTTCCATGATAATGAATAGGCTCTCCCTAATATCGAAGACGAAAGTGCTAGCGATGAGTCAACGAGTCAAGCAACGAATCGACTCTTCGATGTATTGTCGCTCACTTTTAGGTCACTTTATTCTTTGGCTCCAGCCTATCTCTCAGATCTACTCCACCACCTGGCCAAGCATTGTACCACCCGCTTTTCGGAATCCAACAGTTTACCACTACCTCGTTCAAACCTGAAATCCTTCGGAGACCCTGCATTTAGTTCGCATGCTCCCGACGCCTGGAACTCCCTCCCGACTTGCGTCAGAACATCCCCTGACTTAACCACATTTAAAAGGACCTTAAAAACGTTCCGATTGAGGACAGCATTTAGTGGGTCTATGTGATTCGTCCTTCATGTGCTTATGCGTTCTGACACTGAGCATGCTGCCACTAACCACATTTGCATGCTGACCCTGTGCATGTCACCCCTAACCATGTTATTCTTGTTGTTTATCAAGCACGATATTACTCACTATTCTATCGCGTTCACCTTTGCAGCAAATGTAAAGTGCCTAGAGAGAGATTGAGTTCTATGAGGGTGCTATATCAAGTGCATTATAATTATTACTATTATTACTATAACTACGCGCGAAGCGTTCTATCGTGCTAAGCGCAGGTAAATGTTACAAAGCCGACAGGCCAAATTAAATAAACGACGTTGCTACTAGCAGGCAACGTAGCTATGAGTGGCTTGATTTCTACTCTAGTGCATTAGCACCGACCATTGGGAATAAAATTCTTAAGCTTTCGAAGGAAGTTCTCTCAGTCGAAGAAGTGTGCTCTCCATCGTCTATTCCAAGCGGCAGCTCATTCACGTCGCAAGCTACTGGCCAGATTGTGACAGTTGTATCATAAATGTCAGTTTTAACGGGTCTGAAATAATATTTAGGTGCTAAAACACGAACATTCTATTGCTTTCTTTAATGAGTGCTTTTTCATTCGATTTTACGTGATTAAACGCGGTGGAAAGGTAGTGTAATCTATGGCTAAGCAATATAAATCATAGTTCAGTAGAAGCGATGCTTCGTGACTAAACTTTTTTATCGTAACCATGTTCGATTGCTTTGAACTCATCAACAATATTTATCTCTAAATGTGCGAAATAGTAAACGTATATGACCAGAAGCTTTTGGAGAGCAATAATTGTGTGGTTTTATTAAACCTTCGACTTCGCGAGCTAAAGATACGAGCCAATCAATAGTTCTAAGAAATCTGGCCCTGCTGAACTTAAGGTTACTTAGACGTTAAACTTATTTTATAACTAAGGAGCACCCATTTTAATAGCTGCACTTCATATTTGAGGTCCACCTGTACTTTCCTGGAGTGAACCTTTCTTGTGATGCACTAGCTTTTGAAGTCATATCAAATAATGATAATATAATATTAATAGTAGATGTATATAGTGCCTTCATAGAACCTAATCTCTTTCTAATCGTTTTATATTTGATAAGAAGGAAGCATTTACGAGTGGCAACATTTACATTGATAACAAGCATGACATAGTTAAGTGTGTCATGCACAGGGTCAGCATGTAAATATGGTTAGTGGCAGCATGCACAGTGTCAGCACGCATAAGCATGTGACGGATTAATCGCACGGACCTGCTAAATACTGAGATAAATAAATGCATTTCTAGCTTTTTTAAATGTCGAAATATTAGGCGATGTTGCAATGCCAGTTTAAAGTGAGTTCCAGGCTTTGGGAGCATACAAGCTAAATGCATGGTCTCCGAAGGACTTGAGGTTCAAACGAGGTTCAGCAAAATGATTATATTCAGAAAAGCGGATAATACGATGCTGAGCCTGATGAATGAGTTGGTCTGAGAGGTAGGCTGCAACCAAAGAACGAAGGTAATTTAGAGTGAATGATAAAACTTTTAAATCGATAAGTTACTTGACTTGGAGCTAGTGCAGGTTGGCAAAAAGTGATATGGCAACTCCTACGCTCACGACAGACAAGCCTAGCTGCAGAATTTTGCATTGGCTGTAAGGGCATGATTGCACAGGCCAGTAAACCAGCAAGCAATGAGTGACAGAAGTCGAGACGGGATGCCGCAAATGTATGGACCGATGAAAATCTGACCATTGGTAGGATTTAGAAAGAATGTAAAGCTCTGGGAGTTTTCAAGTCATTTTCTTTTTGAAAAGCGACACCAAAGTGACAAGCTAGCAATTCTACATGAGCTATAGGTCTATTAATTAGCTTTTCATGTGCACTATTTATTCGGTGACTTTTATTAAACATTTATTGCTCATCATACTTTGCCCATTAGTTTCCAAAGAAGTGGAAGTCGCCTTCGCACTTTTACCTCATATTTGTGACTAATTGTCTGAAGTCGAACCGAGGTGTTTCTACCATTTCAAAGGCACCCTCCTCCAGCGACTCTTCAACCGCAACTTGTACCCGACTCATCCTCCTATCTGCAAGTGCTCCATGCGCCACAGACACTCTGCGAATGTTGAAGTTGCGTAGTTGAAACATAATGCTTTCCTGATTCGAGCTTTGCCTGTAGAACTGCATGAATTTGTTTAGCAAGTTCGGCAGTATTTCGGGTTCATACAGCATCGAAGCGAGCGATGGCCGTCGAGATTCTTGGCTGGCTTCCGCTTGTCCATTGAAACCCACACCGTCACCGCCATCTGAAGGATCCATTGTAACTTCATGAGAGGCTGCATCCATTATGATATGTGTATTTTCGTCAGCTTCCCTACAAGCAGTGCCAAGATGCACACGGTCTGAGAGCGCATGAGACGGCAAACCTTTCCGAAAAATAAAGCCTTGTTGAAAAGTCAATACCAACGATGGTCATTAAAAACAAAGGTATTGTAATTAATATGATGCCCGGTAGATATTTGTAAAGTATTTTTGTGTCACTACAAATGATACACAGCTTGCTGCAGCAGCAGCTTTAGTTGACAAATGCAAGAGGAGACATCTTTATTGCATGCATCTTATAAAACCAATGTCTTGCTTAACGCTTTTTAATGACACAATGCAAAAATAGCCACACGAATGGTTAAGCACAAAGGTAGCCAATGTTGAATTCGGAATTCTCGCTCCGTCCCTCGTCATTAATCGTAGCTGGCATCTGATCTGGTGGTGTCTCACAGTTTTATTTATCAGAAAGAAGACCTCCTTCGTTTTGCCAGTGCCCTCGAATCGACATTCGTGTACTCAACTAGTTTTTCGAATCTGCAGCCTCTGGTGAATGCCTTAGGGGAGAAACTTTCTACTAGATCGCAAATAGTCAGAAAGATTCAGACCGCCGGCAAAAAGAGAGCTGTTAATATAGTTTTCGCCTGCCAGCGTTGTCGTATTGTCGTCATTTGGTAAACTACCGAGCGTATCCGTCCGTAGACGCTGCACCAATCCGTCGCTTACTCTGCTGTCTGTGCTCGGGACTTACTTGTCGATTGCGACGCTGCAGAAATGCATAAGACGATTGAACCTTTATTTACTGATACATTGAATAGTTGGATTTTTTCTTCAGTTTAGCCAGAATGATCTGAAGGCAAATGTGTGCAACCGACATTGTATAACTGCGATATGGGCTTTACCATTCGCTCTGGACAATATAGGAGAGCTCTGCTTTGCTTAGCCATTTTCTTATGATTAGCTTATATTTTAAGAAATGCTACTGATACGAAATTTAATTTTTACAGGTAAATATTGTATATGCCAAAAATTCACTCTTCCAGTAACTCGCTCCCCTTTAAAAGATCGCAGAGCCGTTCTTGTGTATGTGTATATGTGTGTGTGAGTGAGTTTGTGCACGTGTGTATGCACATGATTTTGCGTATTTGAGTGCCTATATGTGAGTGTATTTATGCGTGTGTGCGTTTGCGTGTGCTACGCAGCCAGGAAAAAGAGTGCTGTTTTCAATTTTCTAATTTAGATACCTCATACGGTGCGATAGTCTAATACGGCTGTCTGACGTGCACGTGTAATGATCCCTAGCTAGAACAAACTGTGATTTGTATAACTCACATCGAAGAATTTCTTCAGCTTTTCATGCAGCGGCCTTCTCCGGATAAAAGATCCTAAGAGTTTCAAAGAATAAGATCATAAGAATTTCAAATACAGCCGAGTATCGTAAGCATAAAGTGATAACCTATTACTCGGGCATGAATAACTTTTTTTGAGATTGAGTATAGATGGAGATCAGCAAAAGACCGAGAAAGAACCCTTGAGTGACTCCACAGCTGTCTGCTCCTGCGAATGATACCTGGCCCCTATACGCTGGGGATGCAACACGATAGGACAAAAACGATTCAAACCACACCATTGCCTCTTCTGCCAGACTGATCGTTGCTCTCAATCGTTCAAGTAGGATATCGTGATCCATGGTGTTGAATGCAGCTAATAGTACTAGCAGCTCTGGGCAGTGACGTTCCCGTCATCGTTGCAGTACATGGTTCATTGCTTACATGAAAGAGAACAGCTTCAGTGGAGTGCTGCCGCTTGAACCCCGATTGAAACTCACCCCAATTCTTGCGAGAAAAAAGCCTGAGAGCTTTGGGTCCCATGATTTGCTATCAAATAGTTGAACTAAAGGAAAATTCTGGTTTTTAAGTCTTTAAGGCTGAGTTTAAAATTGTTAGATAAAATGACGGGCAGCCATCCCTTCACCTGGGAAAAATGGCTAGCCCGTTTATTTCCTCTACAATGTGCCGTATGATGCTGCTTATGCTTGTTATTTCAAAATCTTTACTGATAGATTACGCAGTTTCTTACCATTGTCTCTTGCCCCATCATAATGGCACAGTTCTAACAGGAAAGTGCAGCATTGTTTCTGGCCACTGGTTGGCTAAGCACGATTACTTTTCGCATGACAAATCCTATTCTAAATATGATACACGTGACCTCTGGCGACATGTTCTCTCACTCCAGCAGCAGCCCCTCCGGCTTTGACTTTGCTCTGTGAGATATAGAAGCTTCTGCTTTGCGGTATCTAGCTGAAATATGCTTGTGCTCCGATTTGGGCTATTGAAAAGCTGTACTGCAATGTAACGCAGGGTATTAATGCTTCCTTGAGTAAATTCAGTTTCAACACAAATTGAGACACTCAATTATTCGCAGCCAAATGCTGGACTCGGCTAGCAAGGCCTAAATGAATAATGTCTTTATTTTAATTTTCAATGCAAATTGTGAACGAGCTTCGTTTTACTTAAAAAGTGAGCGTAGCTTATGATCTAGAATTTACTATCGCCTTCAAAACCACTTTAATTCGAAGCATAAAATTAGAAAGAAGCTTTGAGAACGCGAGCTTTTGACTCTTAATTGCATCCCTCAGACAGACTAGTCTGTCTATAGTGATGCGATAGGGGAGGACTGAGCAATTATTAATCCAACTGAGTGGATCAACTTCCGGGAATAAATTAAGTCCATTCATTTTTGAGGCACCATATTAATTTAGATTTAGGTGAATGATGCCAATCTCTGTTATGGATTTCGGAACCCGCCCAGTGGTTCACGAGACGACATTTCGCCACTGCTGACGGCGGTAAACACGATTTGCTTATTTTAGATAACTGTCTACCACTTGAAAGCATCGGCAGTCGTGTTGGCACAGCCGGGTCACCCGAGTGGCGTCATAATAACATTTACTGTATGCTTCCTTATCTCAGGAACGGAGGTGCATTCTCATCGGTAGATAGCCTGAACGAGGAAGTAGTGAAGGACCCCCTGGCGGGGTCAGCTCTTCTTCCGTGTCAACATGCTTCAGCATTATGTCTGCATGCCTTTTAAACTTGCGAAGCTAAAAATAACGATGAGGCAAGCGAGAAATATAATTCCTTCAACGGCTCACTTCACTTTTGCCCCTATAGACAGATTCCTCTGTTGCGACTATTACGAATTTAATTACTATGGCACGTGAGCGCATAACACAAAAAATAGCATTCGGCACATGGCAAAGATTTGAATATTCCAAGGCAGTGTTGAAGCTTCACTGAATTTTATGCATAGTGAATTACTTCATAACTACCTCCGCATCTCGATCGCACACATTTAGCAGCACGTGGCACGTTTCGCATGTGCTTCCGTGGTGCTTACTGTGGTCATTCCCAATTGAAGTTATTGCCCACGTAGCAGATACAACCTCGTTTGCAAATGTTCGCAATAACTTGGCTAAATTATTACGAAAGCTGATGCACTAGTTCAATACGTTTGATCAAGAAAAGCGGCAGCTTTTTAGAGTTTAAAAAAGCCTAAATGATAATAATGATAATACATTTGATGTAGCGCCCTCAAAAAGCACGATCTCTTTATACGCACTTTATATGGTCTGTAAATGAAGCACGATCGAATGGTTGGTGGTAGCATGCTTAATGGAAAAGAAACCATGGATTTATTTCGGGGTGATATGCACGAGGTCAGCTTGCACATATGGTTAGTGGCAGCATGCACGGTGTCAGCGTGCATAAGCACGTAAAAGACAAATCTCATAGACCCGCTAAACGCTGTCTGAAGTAGTTACTTTCCCGGTCCTGGTAAATGGAAATAGTAGTCATAAGCAAATGCATTGCATCCTAAAGAAAATCATTCAATAGAGCTGAAGACGTGTCATTTGTCTAAACGTATTTAAACAACCTATACAGAGGTTCAGATGGCCATTGGAATTTTTCAGTGGCTGGATCACTCCGTTGTTACCAGAGTCGTTGGCCGGAACTAAATTTGTAAACTAAAAAACGGAGCCCTATTCTTAGCTAACATCTCCTTCATTCGAACGGAATGAGGAGTATTTGCACCAAATGACAGCCAAAAGGTCGCCTGAACCGGAAAATTTGCTTGCTCACCGTCGCACTCCTTTGCAATAATGCTACACTGAAATGCTATTCCAAATCCCAAAAACCCAGCCAAGAAACAACTTTGTGTACTGCGAGTCACAGATTACATACATTTTAGGGCGAGTCGGAATGCTCAGCGTGCTTAGCGTTATGGTGTCATTCATTGCCACCACTTTAGCAACCGATACTCTGACGGAACGAAGCTGTTACAAACGGCTTTAGGCTAACTTCGTCGTAGCCCCAATGGAAACCACTCTTGACTCTATAGAATTTCATCTAACAAAGCATGGGCCTCCTGCTGCGCTCAGATATCGTTTTTAAACGACCTCTTAGAGCCACTTCCTATAACAACAGTAATTGTCTCGAGAGCATGAAAAAAGGTCTACTCTGTCATTGTGCCTTTGAAAGCTCAGTTAGCACGTACCTTACGCAGACGGGTCACAGCTGGTGCGGCCAGATGAGGCCGCCGGCTCAGATGACTAGCCTTTGTGGACTGATTGTGTCTTTATGAGGCTATTATCTGGATCACTGAGTGTTATCTGTCGCAACCTGGATTAGATATCGGTTCTGCCTCGCTCTGCTAACGAGAGCATGCTTTGACAACTTCCTCTTCCTGCCGATACAGAGGGCGGTGACTTCGCGAAGGAAAGCGAGCCGACAAGTGTGAATTGTAAACTCCTCGATCCCTTTAGCATCGCATAAATTTATCGTGTCAGAGGGCTCTCACTAAAGCGGCAATCCTGATGTCAGCTTAAAGTGTTAGTCTCTCTCGGAGACAACCAGCTGCAGTGCCTATTCAGCATCGGTATAAGCACACGCCTGCTAGCTCTGCTGGGCGCTTCTAGAGAGGCTGTGTTAGCAGAGCCGCGCAGGATATGTTCCTGAGTATACTGGTGTGAAGTGGTTGCAGTAGTGACAGTGCAGACAAGACAATCTTATTATCTTCTGCCGATAAAATAACTCAATGTGGCACTCTCGGGAAAGCGGACTCTAGCAACGAGTCAACGGTTTGAGCTAATTCGTTTCTACTCACATATCTCACCAATATTGTTTATTTGAAGCCTACGGCATCCGTCAATCACAGGAGTAGAAAATAAGTTCTCTTATGGTGGTGTATGAATGGATTAAATTTTTTATGTCTCCGTAATCCTCGCAAACTTGACCAGCAAATGAGATTAATGCCTTATAAATCTGGTCTAACTGCGTATAGGTTTTCAGCCCTTTATTTACTTTATTTTATCAAGGGTTTCTTGCTTCTTGCACTTGCACACTTTACTCGTGGTAGGTTTTCAGGTAAACCATGCGGGAAAAATTTCCGGCCGTAAGTACAAGAGTTTTGAAAGAGAGAAATTCACTCACCTTGCAAGCGCGACTGGACGTTGCACTAAAACATTCTAGATGTTTACTTCCAGTTTCCAACAGCATTCAAAACCCTCTCACACGTATAAATAACGGCTTTGCCATAGCACAATTACTGTCTTTATTACATGACATATAACCGTTAGAATAAATTTGAGATTGGTTCAAGAAATGTACAGAAAGGCTGAAGAGGCACGAGTGTGAGAAAAAAAACCGCTGAGGAATTCGCTCTTCAGCACGATTATTGTAATTCATCTGTCTGATAATACGTGACTATCTTTAGAACTACACTGTTCTTCACCGAGGTAAAAATATTAGCAGAGAGACTCGCTGAGCTCCTTGAGACCCGCTACAAAATATCAGCTGCTTGTATTGCAAATTATGCGTATCTCGAAATGCGCGCTACGTATGCAAGTTATTCTTTACATATTATAAATGAGATAAAATTAATACTCATATGCCTTTCTGTTTCTTTTTAACTGTTTCAGTCAGGAGGTTTCTTAACGCAAATTGAGAATGAGTTCCACGCTTTGTGAGCATGCGTACAAGTGCCAAGGAATAGATCCAGTTAGGTATCTGAGAGTGGTATAGTAAAATCATTATTATTTTTGTTAATAAGTTAAGAGATATTTACAGTAACACTTGGTGGAGAACGCCCTGAGTGGTTTGAGACCATGCTTGGAATACCAGACGAGAGGAATCATAGCTCGCGGCCGCCACTAAAGGAGCGAGTTCTCAGCTCGTGGCTACCGCTTCGGCTCCGGGCGACTTTTCTTTTGTTAATGCGTAATTCACGGGCCTTGGCGACAGCAATAACATTGTGGAATGCATTTGAACGACGGCATTAAAACTATCGAGGAATGCACTTGGACGATGGTATCATCACCTCGCTTGGGCTATTTAGTGTAGAAACTTAAGTTCTGAATAAAGGAAGTGGTGTTGGAATGGTCAGTATTTACGATTGTTCCTCTAACTCATCCGATCCCACTATGCACCGCTCCATCTCGCCTCGCCTCGCCTCGCCTCGCCTCGCCTCGCCTCGCCTCGCCTCGCCTCGCCTCGCCTTGTCCACCTCCATTCTTTCTATTCAAGTTCCGTCCAGTGCCGTTATAGCCAATGAGGTAATAATAATTATAATAAAAATAGATTTGTATGGCTCCCTTAGAAAACCGAATCTCTTTCTATGCAGATTACATTATTTGCAGCAAAGAAATCATGGCTTAATGGATAATGGTAGCATGCTCAACGGCAACAAACATAACATGGTTGGAGATAAAATGGACAGGACCAGCATACAATACGGTTAGTAGCCCCATGCACAATGTCAGCACGCATAAGCATACAGAATATGAATCGCTTGAACCCACAAAATGCTGTAATAAATAGATGCTTTTTAGCTTCTTTTTAAAATGTCAAATCAGATGGCCTGACGCTGGTCGGGAGTGTATTCCAGGCATTTGTAAGGGTCGGGGTTCAAATCCTGCAGCAGACATTCATTTATTACCTGCTGCAATCAATGGTTGTAGCCATGAAGGCTGCCGCTATACAAATATGGGACTTACATCAGCAAATATTTGTTGTACTTTCCTGGGAAGCGGTTGGCAATGTTCGATTATTTCTCTCTACTCCATATTTGTGGCTTAGGGTAAGCCCTGCCGCGCTTACTGAAACTCACATCCTGCTACCTGGCAATAATGATGTGCTGCAAATAAATCAGCTTTGACGAAGGCAGTTCACCACGAATATTCTGAGAAAGCTGGCAAGCCTCGAGTTTAGTTACTCTTGACTCGCGTACCATCGGATCGGAAGCCTAAAGTCCCGAGTGTTCATAGAACAAAGTGCGCGACGATTGAAGGTCGTTGAGTAATGACTTCGAGCTTAGTTCAAGACACTCTTTGCACGACGATGAATAACTTGAAATTAAGTATGCAATAAAGTACACGCTTCTCGCAATGTGCAGGCGTTGTCCTTGCATTGGGCGTACACAAACAAGTATCAGCGACAGTGCTCTTTATTGCACTTTGGCCAGTCATAAGCTTGCGGTGCACATAAAAATGAGTTATTGATATTCGCCAAACTTGCAAGCACACTGGAGATTTACCCATGACCGCATTCGCTTACAGTTTCGAGCCTGTAAAATAAAAATAATCTTTTTATTGCAGCTATCGACACACTATCTTGAGAAGGAAATGACAGCTAGTAATAGGCTGTGCTGATTACTGAGTTTTGAGGTTGTATATAAGCATATCTCCTTATGCCGCAGCGAAGCGCGTGCTCAAGATAGCTCGAAGTAAGCCACGTGGCACAGCAGTTTCGTGCTCACTAGAGCTAAAGCTATGGAGAAAATGGCAAAAGGACTAGAGCGTTTAGCAGTATCTCGCTGCCGCTAGAAAGAGAGCTGGGCTGTTACCGGAGTGAATGGCTACGATTGGGTCTTGAGACGAGCCGTTGATGTCGAAGCGTGCCTTGCCGTTCGCACCGACGACAATGCTCCTGCCCGTACACTGGCCGTTTATCTTGTCACCGACGATGACGTCACAGTAGATGCCAGCCGGAAGTCCCGTGGCCAGCTCTGCGCTCAGGAGGCCGTCGTTGTAATTGAAAACTATGAAGGCTGTGTTTCCGCGACTAAAAGCAATCTGATTCTTGCCATTCGTCCACCAGTTAGCGACGGGCAAGGAGCCTACAACGCTCCGAGTGAGCATATGCATTGCGGCGTCGACGTCAGTGCCGACGTCAGTGCTTGACTGGTGCAGAGTGCATCGAGGTCGGGCACGAAGACTCGAACTCATACATCGTCACTTACATCTGGGCTAAGCCATTTCGGCAGCTTTTCTTTGGAGCTGGCAATAAAGAGGGTCAAAACTTTGCGAGGACAACCGAAGCGAAACAGATTCTACTGTGTATGCTCATAAATTTCTGTGAAAATAATTCTTGTCTGGTATTCTCATAGTAGGCACTACCTTCAAAATACTTGGAGCATTGCAGGCTGGTGCTGTTTAGAGACTTCTAATGTACGTTTACGATTAAGTGTTAGTGTTAGCTTGAATTATTCATTTCTTTTGCAGTAATCAGTTGATGGATTCTTAATCCGAGGGACTGAGAGCTAATGACGATCAGTGTGACCTCTCCTTTCCTAGATAAAAGTGTCCCTGCATGTTTGAAAACCCAGACCTGCACTCCTGAATCGAGCTAAGCGAAAGACTAGTTTTATAGATGTATTTTCTGGGGTTAAAACCTCTGGATACCATGCAGCTTGGGCCCCTGAGTCTTAGCCCAGGGGGTAAGGTGCTCGCTCTTCAAGACTCGGGTCTTGGGTTCGAATCCTGCAGTAGTCGATCCTTCGTTGACCACTGGAAGGAGTGGCGGTATCCACCAAGGCTCTTCAGTCTCTGCATAAACTTAGGCAGTTAAATCAGATTACCATTTTGTTTACGGCCTGAGCTGAGTAAAGCTCTTTCACTGAGTAAACCACTAGCTGCGTCGAACCACCAGAGAGCTCACCACCTCCCGTCCGTGCTTTCGCATTTCACAGACACACCAGACATTTGTATGTCTAATAAAATTTAATGAAGGAAACATGTGTATTTCACCACGGCTCGTTAGTGACAGCAGGGGTGAGCTTGCGAACTACTGACTCGCCGTTTGCAAGATATTAAAACTGTCATAAACGAAGCTTTTTTTGAAACCTTACTTTACGATCTACTAGAGAAATTCACAAAATAAAAATTCTATTGTTGAGACCATGGTCAAATGAGTGAAGTTCTAGGTAGAGCGTAGGGAATGAGATTTATTGTAAATCAAAGTGGGGCGTTTCACGCGTTTGCGAACTGCGCTTCCGGAAAGAATTGGAATAAGTACCACTTTGTTAGCTCAGATAGGCAGAGCAGTCGTTGGTCAGGTATCGTGGCTATTTAGTGAAAGAAAACCACCAATACACTATAGGCTGAGATCGCTCTATTCAAAATCATAGTTTTTCAAAAAAAAAGTGAACGGGATTGTCTGCCGTGTGACATAGGGCAGAAAATAGCCAAGTTGGAAGACGACAGTCAGCCCTTGGCACGGTCACAGTAGGCGCCTCTGCTCAAGCTCGGACCGCTGCTCACAGGCTTTTGAGATTAATCTACTTTCAGCTTCGAATCGAGGGTGGTAACATACAGGTTTTGTTAAATAAGTATTTTCTTTTTTATGGCAAATCTACTTGCACGGCGTGAGTGAATGAATGCGTATGTTTAAGACTGTGGACAGAGTGCCGAGTATTAGACGTCGTCGTGGGTTCACGCCACAAGAGAAAGCCTCCAAATGTGGTTCGCCACAGCGTGTTCGGTCGAGGCGAATTTCTGAATGTATATTTAGCCTTATCTGATGTTGCAAGTAAAAAACGATTAATTTAAAAACTGGAAACATAGGCGTCTAAAAGGAGAATTATGCAGGGAAGAATCTATTATAAATACTTCGATTTTAAAAATTCTATGGCCCCCTACGAGATTCAAATTACTGGCTTTCCACAGCATTCTTCGAGGGTAATCGTAATTGTAAGAACATTGGACTGAAAATGGTATATTTGTGGTTTTAGCAAGTAATATTTTTGAGACACTTCTCGTCAATGCGCTTGGCTGCATACTTTAAAAATGTTCAAGTATCACTGATCAAGATCATGGAACAGAGGCCATACTTACTGCATCATGAACCGGAAAGCATTATTCATTCACAGGTTCTCTTACAGGATGCAGAACTGATTTATTTGTCTTCAAATTGACTATTTAGTAAGAGTAAATGTTGAGAAATTACTAAGCATATTGGACCAGGAATCGAACATAGTTTCATTAGCCTACCTTCAAAAGACAAATATTTTAGAAATGTTATACACAGTTTTGACCATTCCTATTTTAAAGAAGGCATTGCAAAATGATTACGCAAGGGATATATTATCGTAAAGTAGAAGCAACATATTTACAACTGACCAATTTACCAAACTTTGCAACTTTTGACTTTTAAAAAGCTTCATTTACAGTGCAGCTTGGTGTCTTTACTATTTCATAACTCACCTGATATTTTAGGGGTCATTTCATGTGTAAGCTCAGCCACTCTTTTACGTCACTGCGGTAGCTAATTTCCGATTTCACTTCTATAAGTGCTTTTATGCATTTAATTTAAAGTTTAATATATTTCTTTTTTCTGAAATTTCTAAAATTTGTATCAATATCTATTTAATTTAACTCGGAAATATTGGAATATCACGCTGATCCATGAAGTGTGGCCGAGTTATGAAATTTTCAGGGCACGATGCTTCGCTGCAAATTAAACAGCTTAAAAGTCACAGCCGTTTAACTTAACGTAGACGTACACTTTGAAGTACTAAGGTTCAACATGTCAAACACAAAAGTTGCACATAATACAGAGAGGGGTAAATTGAGTATTCTTTGATATGCAGCTTCTAGTTGACTTCAGGGTCAGACATAATTGCCTATTTATTTTCTCCTTTTATTTCTTAACGGCCTCATTTTATGTGACATGTTATTGCGACAGACCAACACTCACGGCTGTCAATAATGCTTGCCGTGGTCAACGAAGGATATACCATGATGGCCGGACTTGGACCTACGACTTGGTTCGTGAAGTACGTGCAGCTAACACTTGGGCTAAGACCCAGGGACCCAATTCATATAATAATAATGCACTTGATAAAGCGCACCCAGAGAACTCAATCTCTTTCTAGGCGCATTAAATTTGCTGCAAAGGAAATATGCAATTGAATGGTAAGTAATATCATGCTTGATAAACAACTTGAATAACATTGTTAGGGGTGACATGCACAGGGTCAGCATGCAAGAGAGAGAGAGAGAGAGAGAGAGAGAGAGAGAGAGAGAGAGAGAGAGAGAGAGAGACAGAGAGAGACAGAGAGAGACAGAGAGAGACAGAGAGAGACAGAGAGAGACAGAGAGAGACAGAGAGAGACAGAGAGACAGAGATAGACAGAGAGAGACAGAGAGAGAGACAAAGAGAGAGAGGGAGAGACAGAGAGTGAGCTCATCGTTGTTTCGCACGGCCAGCTGTAGGTGTCGCTGCACGATCCTCGTCTTGTTGTCGATTGTCAAAACGTCCTATCCAATCCTAACATGCTTGGCTTTTATAAATTACCCTATTCAAATATTCTATACTTGGACTAATGGTTTTGGTGTTTTCTCACTATTTACTCTTAAGACTTTATCCGAAGCGATGCCATCAACAATGCTAACCTCAAGCGGATGGCCAATAAGTCGAAAGCTCGAAAACTTTTGGTAGTGCATATGGATTTGCGTCTGCTTCTAAATACTAAATTGGATAGCGGCTATTTATTGAAATACTAAAACTTCAAGCTCCATCCGTAAATCGATTTCCTCCAATTTTGTGGGGCCTCTGCTCATCCCTTGAAGAATGAGTTTTATTTCCGCTGCCTGCTGATTTTAGTCGGTGCGACAGGGTTTCACTGATTCCTCTTAATCTAGTTTGAGCCCAAATGGACGCTTGCTCTAATTGAGTGCTGACAACGTTGAGCTAGCATTTACTTTCTTGCAATTAACTCTGTGCAATGTCGTTTACCTCTCATTCTGTTCGTTCTTCGCTTGTTCAGCACGTAACTATAGAGGACGTAATCCATTCCCTCTGCAGCCCATCAATCCATCCACACCAGCAAGCGGTCTCGACGAATGACCTCGACTTAGATTCGCAACCAGCGGCGACTCTTTCCCATTGGCTAAGCAACGTGAAAGCTTACTTTCCGCACCCAGATTACCGCCGCGTTGAGCGGAAGATAGTCGCGTGCCATGGCGTGCGATGGTGTGCGATGGCATACGATGATGTGGGATGGCGTGGCCCTTCTTTTCCACCGCCGCCCCCACGACAGCCGCCGCTCGGGCCTCGCCGGTTTTCGGTAGCTGGCTGGCTGACTGACTGACTGACTGACTGGCCGACTGACTGACTGACCGACTCACCTGCCGAGTTCCTCCATGCCACCATGTTTCTGACCGGTCTCCAGCGATGCTCGCACAGCCATCCGCCGCCGCACTGATCAGCGACGATGGTGACGTCGTTGGTCTTCCCGTTGACGGACGGCGGCCCAGTCCAGTCGGCGGAGAATGTGTAGCTGCTCATGATCTGCGGAATGCCGTACGGCCAGGCGAGCATGAACACGAGCGATACAGTGTACGGTCTGCCGTCCTTGTGCGTCAGGATCTTGCCGCCGCCGCCGTGGCCGCGCTGGTTGTCGTGGTTGTCGACGAACACGAACGCCCTGTCGTCGGGCAGCATGCCCCAGCTGGCGCCGAAGCCGCTCAGATAATTGAGGCCCTTGTTGCTGTAGATCTGGTCGGACAGACGCAGGCCGTACTTGAACTCGGTCACCGCGCCGACGCCCGTGTACTCGCTCGACTTAATTCCCTCGCTGCCCGACAGGTCGATCACCTCTTGGTAGATAAACGGACGGCCACCGTGATTCGTGTTTCTCGTGCGACTGATGATGGCGCTCAGGTCAGCGGGCCACATGTGCTTAGCTGCGTCAATGCGGAAACCTGGAGTGCAAAATTTGAACGGTTGCAAGTGTTTCGATGAGCCCGATGGCTCGGGTTCGTGCGCTAGCTATAGGCAGACGTGAATCTTTTAAATTGCAACCAGGAGGCCACAAGTGACTCTCTTTTTCAAAACTTGTTTAGCGAGATGCGTACCTGCATACAATTTATAAATATAGCGTACATATGCAGTATACATTTCAGATATGATGAGTAATCATGCATACAGAATCAGTCATACATACAGAATAAGCATCACACAAGAACTGATGTCCAACTCTCCACAATTTCTCTTTTGGCAATAAGAACTAATTAGATGGCAGCCTATATATATATATATATATATATATATATATATATATATATATGCATGCATGCATGCGTGCATACAAACACACACCCTGGCCCGAAAAATAAGGCACCCTGAGGATCGACATATAATCTAGACATATAATCTCTTTTCATTCAGTTTTTTCACGGGCTGTAGGCCAATAAAATTTACTTGGAGCATATAATTTGTATGAGCTAGCAATATTTGTAACAAATCGGACATTCTACCAACCTAGTCATCTTAACAGGTTCCAAAAAATATGCACAGTGACCCTGCTTTTGTAGCAATTCAGGCAATTACTGTCTACCGATATAGGCACCATTATTGACAGTTATTATTTTCTAGTACCGCTGGAGCACTGCGAAGTAAGATTTGCTTAATGCATTTAGTATCTGGTTCTTTAAAATGACTCACCAACCATATTGGGTGTTTTATCAGCTACCGTTAAGAGTTTGAAGCATGCTAATTTGAGCATTTACAGTCATAAGTTTAATATGGTTCGAAGAGATGCTTAGATTCAATGACGCATACGGAAAAAAAATTGACAGTGTTTTCTGGTAAACAAGGAATTGAAGAATTTTTTTTTATTATTTCCTAGATTTTAACTATCTCTGTTAGCTAAATTCTATAAATAAATTCAACTACCGTGTCATAATTTCAAGGAACACATCATATCCCATGCAGGTCACTATAGTTTTGACATCTCGTGTATTTTCCAAGACTTCTGAAGCAGCGTCATAGTTCTCTACAACTCTTTTTTCATCAGGAAACGTAGAGAGCTTGTTTTTTTCTCCAACTACACTACCGATTTCTTGTATATTCGTGAACTAGATTTGGGTTGCATACGTGCATGCGCAAAACTAGAAGACTTAAACCTTGAACATTCCCCAACTAGTGTCCAGCACAGTTATTAAAATACATTTTTTTACAGAGGTATATCTGGAACATCTAAAGATATTATTGTTCTGCCAAAAACAAACCTTCGCAAAACGCAACTGTTTCCGCACCCACGTGAAACCACAAAACAAGCTAGTTGTGCACCTTTTTTCCACACCTAGTAGTTCAACCGAGGTGGCAGCATGCAAAGTTACTCCACTAACAATTTGACCGTGCTTCCTTTGCTGCAAATGCAAAGCGCCTAGAAAGATGTTGAGTTCTCTGCGGGCGCTTTATTAAATTTATTATTAGTAGTAGTCTTAGTGTTATTATTGCTGCTTCTTCGTATTCATCTTTCCCTTTGGCAGTAGTTTTAGTTGTGACTTTTTAAAGCTCAGTAAAGTTTCAGATTTACGATAGTTTCATGATGCGTGAATGTATCAGGCCAGCACTGTATATATATTGACAGAAACAAGAATAGAATATGTCAAGGCAACTCACCATCGACGCCAAGGCCAATGCAGTCATTCAAATAGTCGGCGACCTTTTGCCTGACGTACTCTTTTCCTACATCGAGATCAGCCAGGCCGACGAGGCGACAGTTCCGGACTTTATTGATGTCATTGTAATCGGAGTTGATCTGACAGTTGGCGTTCCCGCATTTCGAACACGGGTTGAAGTCGAGAGAACTGAATGGCACTCCTGAGAAGCTGAGCGAGCGCGTATCGTACGCCGAGCCAGCGATTCCTGTGCCTTGGCCGGCGTCGTCTCCTGCCATGTGATTTATGACGGCGTCGACGTAGATCCTAGGGCGAACATGGTGGCAGGTATGTAATGGGCGAGGCCAATCGTTACCCACTTGGCAAAAGCTCCCGAACTAACTTTTTCAATCAAATGACGCGTTTCACTTTTTTTGTCACCGGAAGCGTACGAGAGGTTGAGGTTTTTGGCGCTCCTATACGTTCTCAGAATCAAGGTTCTTCGCGGGAGCGCGAAAGAGAAATTAACAGCTTAGAGAGAAAAGGGGAAGCTCTCTAGGGGAAGGGGGTCAAGTTAAAACCTCCAAAAAATGGATCATTCCTCGCGACGCGAATGCGAGATGCGAGAATGTGAGGCCTTATTTTCGACGTCTCCCGTTGTATTCATCGAACCAAAAGAGGGTGTTTCAAAGACAAAGACGAGAGAATGTGGTGCGCGAATTTGCGCGTAAAAGTCCCAATCACATGTCAGAAGCTAATCGTAAAATGAACTAAGTTCGGTTGACCAGACAGTCTAATTGAGGTAGCAGCTAATAGTCATGATGGCTATTCCCCGGCTTGCAGTGGGTAATACAGGATTTATTGCCTGCCACAGAGCTTGAACCGATGACCCGGATTGTAAAATGCGAGCACCTTGACCCTTGGCCAAAAACCGGCTCATATAGGTCTGCTTCCGCTTGCAGCTGCTATTTCCCACACTGCACAAGATAGCCGATTTCTAAGAATTCCTCCGAGTCTGCACCCATTACTTTGAAAAATCCGGGGCTTCTTCGTTCTTTCAAAAACTAAATTCCTACCAGACGGACCCAAACCAGGCTCATAAGACGGTGAACCATTTGCTCCACCAACTCTGAGGAGCCTCATCCCTAGATGTTATCTGCTTGGCCAACAACTTTTGAGCCTTTTTTTATTGAAAAAGTTGCACATACTCGTGCCTCTGTATTGCCCTCTCCGACTAAAGCAGTGACTAAGTAGCAACCTGACCTGTATGACCTTCCTTGAGATATTTTCCTGTTTCTGCTTGCTAAATGGCGCCTCGTTGGTACACGGTTCGAGTCGCGTAACTGGCAATTTTGTACGGGTCTTTGAAAGTGTGGTGAACGCCGCTAAAGTCTTCTTCCGCCAAGTACCGCGATAAATTAGGCTGACCTATCAGCTGACCTTTACTTAAACCTTGTAGACGTGGGTGAAGGGTGACACTGCATTCGACAACTGAACGTACATAGTGAGCCAAGGTTGGCGCGTACGCTCACCAAAGTTCAGCTATCTGCTGCATTCCTGCTTGTACTGCTCTGCTTCATCGTCTTTACATAGAACTTGCTTAGCGTTTGATAGCGCTCTCTGCACCTTATCGTCAATCCTGCTGGATAAAACTTCACTGGGCTCGGCTGCTGCTGCTGCTGCTGCTGCTGCCGCCGCCGCTGCTGCTGCCGCTGCTGCCGCTGCTGCCGCTGCTGCCGCTGCTGCCGCTGCTGCCGCTGCTGCCGCTGCTGCCGCTGCTGCCGCTGCTGCCGCTGCTGCCGCTGCTGCCGCTGCTGCCGCTGCTGCTGCCGCTGCTGCTGCTGCTGCTGCTGCTGCTGCTGCTGCTGCCGCTGCTGCCGCTGCTGCCGCTGCTGCCGCTGCTGCCGCTGCTGCCGCTGCTGCCGCTGCTGCCGCTGCTGCCGCTGCCGCCGCTGCTGCCGCCGCCGCTGCCGCCGCCGCTGCCGCCGCCGCTGCCGCCGCCGCTGCCGCCGCTGCTGCCGCCGCCGCTGCCGCCGCTGCTGCCGCCGCCGCTGCCGCCGCTGCTGCCGCCGCTGCTGCCGCCGCTGCTGCCGCCGCTGCTGCCGCCGCTGCTGCCGCCGCTGCTGCCGCCGCTGCTGCTGCCGCTGCTGCTGCCGCCGCTGCTGCCGCCGCTGCTGCTGCCGCTGCTGCTGCTGCTGCTAATCACTGCCACCAAAAGAAAGTTGCGAAAATTTCGACGGGTGGCTGTAAACGACGCACACTTACAGCTGAACGGTAGCTGGTCTCCCGGTATCTGCTAGAACTTTAACGTGTGGATCTGTCTATATAATATTTGCAATATACGACTTCCTTGAGTAATTTTTGAGTGTCGAATAAAACACTAGGCGTACACCCATACCTTTCCTTTAGCAGGAGCGTATACGTCACTGTCCGACGCACCAACGGTGCAGAGCCTCGGTGCAGAGCTACAGACGCTGTCCAACCGTCAGCGAGGTATTGTAAAATGTCAGCAAGAAGAACGAGCGAAAAGGGTAATCGTGACACTGACCTGACGCCTGCAGCATTGCAGCGACGCACCATGTCGGCGAATTGGGCCCTGTTTCCGGATCTGCTCTCGAGCTTGTAGCTGACTGGTTGGTAGCGCTCCCACCAGGGGCGGCTGGGATTCGTCACAACGCGATGCTCGTTAGGAGGCGAAACCTGTAGGACGAAGACAATCGCCATTAATGGGACTGAAATGAGGCCTGGAAGGGAACGTGTCGGCAGCTCACTGCTTCAGTGATTTATTTAGGCGTTTGGCTCTACGCTTTCGACTTGTAAGACGGAGTTGCGAGGCGTTCAATTAGACTGGAGCGATGACCGGAGCGTAGCACAAAGCCCGCAGCAAACAGTTAAGATACGAAACAGCATCGCCCACAAGAGAGACGGCATCGTTCGCACGAGATACAGCTACAATTGGAAGAATTAGGGAGTGGCAGGATGCGGCAGAAAAAGCGCAACATCTTGCAGTGAGACGCAGAGTGTTTCAAACACTTGGAGCCATGGGGCAGAGATTATGAGCCTGCGGCAGACAGATTGTAGCTTGCGGCAGACCGACGGAGCATATGGCATAAGGATGGCAGAGTCCGCAAGAGAGACGGCATCGTCCGTAAGTGAGACGGTATCGTCGCAAGAGAGATGGCTACAGTCGCAAGAGGTACGGTGTGGCAGCATGCAGCAGAGAGAATGCAGCATCCAGCGGAGAGAAGCAGCATGTATCAGAGAGCCGGAAGCGTGCGGCAGAGTGTTCGCTGCATGCGGCCGAGATTTCTGTTTTAACCGTGTACAATTCTTCGCAAAATTTCGTGTATATTTATAATATTATAGTATAACTATTAGCTCTTGTGCATTGCGCAAAAGGAGTACTTCATACCTCTGTTCAGGCGATTTACAACTCGCTGCTCATCAGTGAATCAGTACCCGAAGGCAGTGGAATGTATCAAGCAAGCAAGAATCACGCTTGGGGCCAGAATGCTAAACCAAACATGGAAGACACTCGCCGAAGCCAGTAAGTAAGACATTTGGATAGTGACGCGAAGTCTAGCATGCATGGGTGGGCACGCAAAGCCCACTGCAATGAAAAATAATGCCCTCACTGGGGCGAAGAAAAAGGCTTGCCCGAAAATAATGCGCCATAAGTTGTTCCTTAGAAGATACATTATAGATCATTGCAGGTAGTGATCGCACCCGGAAGTGAGTTTCAGGCTTGCGGTGCAGAGCTGAAGGCTTGATGACCTGAGGCTTTTAATTTAGTGCGATATACGGTCAGATTAATAGATGCTGAGGAGCGGTAGGTGTGAGAGAGCACACGGGAGAATTGAGGCAGGGGGTTGAATAGGTAGGCACGTGCAAGCGAGTGAAGTCACCTCTTAACCCGACTGAGTATCTTGACGTCGATTCAAAGCTAGCTAATTGAGCCGCTCTAGTCACATTGGTCTGCGCCGGGTAGCAAAGCAGCGTGACTTGCGCTTGCAGGATGCATGTACTCAGGCACATTCAAAACGATACGGATTAAGGATAAATGGGTAAATTTTGAGAGTATTAGCCGTACGTTTCCTGATGTTTTCTCACCCGGCATGCTTGGTGGGTACATTTGCTCGTGTCTCGTGACTGACGAGCGGCTCATAGCTTGCTCATATGCTGCAGCAAAGTCTATCTCTTTGGCCCTAGTCAATAGCTAACTCCGCACCTGTTAGGCACAATCACCTGCCCCTAATATAGCACCGGAAACACTGCCCTGATAGGTATATGAACCCCAAGTTTTCGCATGCTGAGCATTGAACCAAGCTCAACTACAACCATTTAATAGCATGCGGTGCGATGGTGCAGAAAATTTCAGGTCAGTGCTCAATTTAAAATAGTTAAGAGCAGAAAAATATCGTAGCTCAAGCATTCTGACGCAATGAAAGCTAGGGGCGAGCACCGTTTTAGTTAGACGACGCCATTGGTCCTCAAGAAAGAAAAATATGTTGAATCTAAACAATGGATATAATCATAGGTTTTATCGATATCTTTTTAGTTAAATTTTGGGGAAAGAACCCTACCTCACGATAGCTTTGTAAGTATAGCTTATCATGTAGCTATAGATTCGTGTCATAAATGAAGCATCGTGTTTATTTAGGACCTAAGTAAACAAATTCTTCTTATTTAATCGATGCTTGTCTAAGCGTACTACTTGGGTGCTTTCTTGTGCTCGCCTACGGATACCTTGTTTTTTTCAGTAGGTAGTCGTTACTACTTCTTTAGCACTGATTCATTGATTTTTCAAAGTGTTTGAATGCATATTGAGTCTTCTTTTGGTGCTATAAAAATGCATTAATGCTATCTATCGCATATTATAAGAGATGAGATCGGCCCCGATGCTTAATTCGGCTGCCTGCCTGAATTCAGCTCTGCAATCTATGAATGCGGTTGAAGGGGACTCGGTGTGATACGGGCTTTGCTGCAAGGCCAATGCACACAATCGCTCACGTTGCATCCGCACATTTTCGAGGCTCGCCTTCCGGTTCGCCGGCCAAGTAGAGGCCAGTGCAACGATAAAGGTGGCAGCTGACCAACTGCTGCCGCGCCCAGCGTACCTACTAGAGACAAGTCTTTGCTCTTACCTGGACGCCACAGAATCCGTACGGGCCTAAGAACCTCTCGCATTCCGCTGCAATGTCGGTCCATTTCCATTCGAACAGGTGCACCATTACCTTGCCATTTCTGCCGCTGGCACAGTTGGGCGTGAATTGCGCATTCGAAAAATAGATTTGCACACCAATGATCAGCGCCGCCAGGTTCTTCATTCTCATGTGGCTGCTGATCGATGCAGAGGCAGACGTCCATATATGAGTGCCCCTTATCTCACAGGTGTGACTTCCCATGTGGAAGGCGTAAGACGGACCTACTGGCATTTTATTTTAATCTTGGTTTGCACCCACATATCACAAACGATGGTAAAGCTATTCTCCTAAAGCAATATTTATCTCGGTTTAATGCGATGCGGAGAAATTAATTCGAGCGGGTCATATTGAAAAACTTGGTTAAACCATAAACTAGTATCCATTGGGGGCACAACGCATTTCTTTTCATGAGCGTGGGTCTTTCCTGCTTGCCACGGCTGCCAATCCAAAATATTGCTAGACTCAAATGAAAAACTATCAGTGAATGACTAAAATTATTTTATTCTTTGTGAAGTACGAAGCGAAACATTATAAATCGTAGTGACAAAAAATAGGTGATAGTAGCGGAGAAAATACGCATAAGCCAATGAGAGGCGATTGGTCCTCATACGGTGAAATTTGTTGCTAGAAATCTTATAAAGGCTAATATATAAAGGTGTACACTTCGTAGATACAGGTATATACGCACATGTGTGTATTACGTGTGTATGTGTGTATATGTTTATGTGCGTATATTTGCATATATGTATATATATGTGTGTGTGCGCGTGTGTGTGTGTGTGTGTTTGTGTGTGTGTGTGTGTCATGTTCCAAAGTGACTTTTCATTAAACGACCACATCAGCTCCGAAGTCAAGTCTGCCTATTTCCAGCTACATAGCATTGCTAACTTTCCTGGGTGTTTAAACAGGGAAACCACATCTAAATTGGTCCATGCATTTGTGACATCCCGTTATGACTTTTGTAACTCACTGCTTGCCACGTCACACCGCTTGTTGCTGACCTGCACTTGCTCTCAGTCAAGAAACACATCGATACCAAGGTATTCTCACTCACTTTTAGGCCCTTTCATTCTTTGGCTCCAGACTACCTGTCAAATCTACTCCACCACCAGGCTAAGCGTTTCACCACTCACTTTTCGGAATCTAATTGCTTACCTACACCTCTTACAAACCTCAAATCCTTTGGAGACCGTGTCCTTACTTCGTATTCTCCCAAAGTCTGAAACTCACTCCCGACCTGTGTCATGACATCTCCAGACTTGTCCCCATTTAAAAAGGAACTAAAACGTATCTATTTATGACAGCATTTAGTGAATTCCTGTGATTCATTTTTTGTGTGCTTATGCCTGCTGAAACTTTGCATGCTGCCACTAACCCTACTTGCATGCTGATCCTGTGCATGTCACCCCTAACCATGTTATTTTTGTTGTTTATTCAGCATACTACCACTAACCATTCAATCGTACTTCCTTTGCAGCAAATGCAAAGTGCCTAGAGAGAGCTTTAGTTCTCTGAGAGCGCTTTATCAAATGTATTATTATTATTATTAAACTAAAGTCTTGATAAAAGGTGGTATAAAATTTGGTTTTTCTAGCGAGGGATTGACAATGAGCCGATCTAACTATTCAAATTTGAATTCGCAATTAGTCTAAAGGCAGCAGGAATGAGCCGATGCATAACTAACGAGCCTCGGGCTATAGACAAACTTGATTAGCGGCGGCGACAGTCCTTACCGAGGTTCACGCAAAATTTCTCTACAATTCAAAACATTCGCATGGCAGAACAATTCTTATCAACACAGACAAATGAAATGCAGGAGTATTGCAGGATTACACGAACCCAACATCCCGCAGGAGTTTATCAATTTGAAAGGTTACATATAAAAACTGTTGCTCAATGAGATCGTAGGTGGTAAATAGCCAAATTTCATATAACTCGCGGCCTCAAAAAGCTAAGCCAAACGAATTGAATAGAGCGCCTTGGCCCCGGAAGATACTTGGCTACGAGCCTGCCAATGGCAAGCTCGTCACGTGACTACAGAGCAAGGTGCAGCCGCGGCTCCTTGAGGGCCGATGCACTGGGGCAGGTAGTAAACAAGGTCTAACAGCTCACCTTCTTTATAGCTGATGCTTGGCATTAGGTGCCTCTAGGTGACTAGATTGTCTACGGGCAAGGTGGTGCTATTGGGCATATGCAATTAGCCGTTACCAACCGGCCCTCTTGGTAGCTTGTTTCGTCACCATGCCCACTGCCCACAATGCCTGAAGCCGTAATGAATCAATAAACAGTCAAAAAATTCAACACTTTAGCTATAGACTAGCTAGCATTGTATGTTCGCGAGTTCTTATGCAAGAGACTTGAAGTTCACCAATTATGAAGGCTTAGCAATGTACGAGTTGATTGGGCGGGCTGACACAGCTTCAAAGCCGGCGTGACCCACCATCTGTTGCCCTCTCCCCCTAGAACAACTCAAGTCATCAGAGTAAAAACTAGAAAGCATCATAACCAATGAGAAAAGGTGATTTCAAAAATTGGAGTTCGTTAATGCGAGCCCAATGAGGCGTGCCACAATGAAATACTCCCGATAAAGCACTCCGCCAACAATCTGCACGTCCACGATAGCCTCGGAAATGTATTTCGAACTTGCTCTCACTCGGGTTGGCTTAGCCAACTGCCTTAGCACTCCTGCCTCGGCGCTAATATACATTATCCTCGTAATTGAACCAGCCACTAATACACATCAAAGGACCAGGCCGTAAACAGTCATTGACGGATAGTCGCTCTCACCATCCAGGGCCATAATTCAGTGGTTTACACCAACAAGCAGACGGTAAAGAGATTGAAATGGACAAAGTATGAATATCAAGCCACACTGAGTAAAATATAATTCAAAGGTTGAGCCGGTATACATGTCCAAAATAATGCAGTATATTCAGAAAGCATAGAACAAGCGATGGCCAAGATTGAGGAATCATTCAACTCATAGGGTTTTGTAAGATCCTCCGTATATGGTATTTCCCACTAAATATCTGGACTCATTTTTACAAATACATTAAAGTGAATTTTAAAAAGTAATGCTATCACTCATTGACTTCTATTGCTCAAGCCAAGCTTATACTCAGCCAAGGCAGTTCTTTTACAGCAAGGCAGTTCTTTTACAGTCTTTATGGTGGTCGTCAAACGACACAATCGGCTGTAAAATGCCATTTCCGATGCATTTAAATTAGCAGCAAATAATTGATCAATTTGGTGATAACTAAAACAGACATAGACCTCCACCGAGATCAATGTTACGAAACTGAAAAATAAACCATAAAAGTCATTCGTGAAGGTTCTCATATCGAATACTTTCATTATTCACGCATTAACAGTGGAACATCACAGTTGAACTATATTTAGTGCGACTTTGGTCTAGCGGTTAAGGTGCTCGCCCCAACCAAGGTCTAACTGAGGTCGTGGGCTAGAGCCCCGAGGCATATGTGAAGCGCCTGAATAGAGACTAAGTTCTCTTAGGGCGCTATACAAATGAATCATATATATTAGTGTGACCCAAAATTTCCCACAGAAATGTAAAGCCATGAGATCAAGCTTTACTTCAAAACAGTTTTCATTAGTATCCAAATTTGCGTCAAAAAACCAGCGAGAATTTTGTAAACATATTCTAATTAAATTCAAATTGGTCACTGAAATAAAATCAGACGCATACTGTTTGATCTAACAGATATTAATTTCTTCCAAACCATTTAAATTATCAGTAAAAATAACGCAGTGCTCTGAGTAGATAAACATGCCCGGTTTATGGACTCATTTAACTAACCTTGATCGTACGATGCAACTAGCTCTTGCTTTGTTTAAAATCTTGATTTAATTTTGAAATGTTGACTTGGAAAAATCGAAATCCAAAATTATTTCAAGCTTCATCTTACCATGGCCAAGTCAAAGCATTTAACAGGCACGTCAAAGTT
The DNA here is from genome assembly GCA_009760855.2 of Cristatella mucedo. Taxonomy (NCBI): domain Eukaryota; kingdom Metazoa; phylum Bryozoa; class Phylactolaemata; family Cristatellidae; genus Cristatella; species Cristatella mucedo. The sequence continues at coordinate 1,434,023 of WPIO01000048.1, read as the reverse complement.
TAAGTATTCAATTCAAAGTTTGAAGCAAACCCAGTAATTGCAGAGACCTATTGACGCCATAGGAACTAGGGGTTAAATTTCCGAGCGATAATTTGCTGAATGTTATAATTACTTACGGATCTCCTCGGAACTGTAAATCGAAAAAGAAAACACATCAAGATACTTAAAAGTATCATATATATATATATATACATATAATTCGTTTGTATAGCGCCCCAAGATAACTAAATCTCTATTCAGTTGCTTCACATCTGCCTCAGGGCTCGAGCCCTCGACCTCAGCCAGACTTTAGTCGGGGAGAGCACCTTAGTAATAATAAAAATAATGTACTTGATAAAGCGCCCTCAGAGAACTTAATCTCTTTCTAGGCGCTTTACATTTGCTGCAATGGGAAATGCAATTAAATGGTAAGTAAAATCATGCTAGAAAAACAAACCAAATGAATAACATGGTTAGGGGTGACATGCACAGGGTCAGCATGCAAATGTGGTTAGTGGCAGCATGCACAGTGTCAGCACGCATAAGCACGTGAAGGACGAGTCACAGGGACCCACTAAATGCTGTCCTAAATAGGTGTGTTTTTAAGTTCCTTTTAAATGTGGTCAGGTCAGGGGATGTTCTAACGTAGGTCGGGAGGGAGTTCTAGGCTTTGGGAGCATACGAACTAAACCGCTGGACCAACCCAGCATATGGCATATCGTTACAGGTGTTTGTTACCTATGGTCTCATAACTCCAAGCAATCACTTGGAAAAATCGTTCAAATAACTGCAAAGTACCAAGCAGGTTGCTGTCTTTTTAGGGAGCACTTCAGAGAAAATCGGTTTATTTAACATGCACTACTAGCAGCCACAGTTTCACTTAAGACTGACGCAAAACTGACTCACTGATAATTTTAAACCTAACAGATAACCATTTCTCGATGTATAGGCCGAGAGGCAAATCTCCTCGCAAGTTTTGGTGACGGAGTACATAACAAAATTCAACTTTGATTGTATGTGATGAAGAAGTAGCTGTAAGCGAACAATGCCTATGGAATTCGCAGCAAGCAATGTTTCATTAGCGATTACGACAACAGGTGTTATCTTCTGAAAGCTTAAAAATGGCAATCTTTTGTTACATATGGTGTGTAAATAAAGATTCAACAAGCCTGCAAGTGGTTTACAAAATAAAAAATTCGCAGCAAGAACATAAGCATTGGAAATTGTCATATTCACTTACATCTTACTACATTCGTTCTTCTTTATCTTGGAGTCGTATTATGACCATACTTATGACATTAGTCATAATTACCACTAAATTTGATTGAATAGCAGTTATTATGTGTTTCTAATCACCTGCTTTGATTTAATGGCTAAAATTAAGTGTACTAGTTGATCACCAGTAGTTCGATTTTTACTTCTTCATAGTTCTTGCAGAAGCGTGCTCTGGACAAAGCCAGCAGTCAAACCATGAACTACATGGCCTCAAGACCTATTGCCTGTGGTTTTTTGGACTTTGGCAAACCTTCACAAAGGCAACAAAAAATGTGTTCGACCGATAGCACTTAGCCTGCAAGGTTCAGTTGATAACCTAGCCACCATTCGTCGAGCCGCGGTCTTCAACACGCCCTCTCCCTTGGTCATACGGACAGCAGCAAAACACAGCTGACGCAGATGCAGATGTAGTTGGTTCTTTTCCGCTCTGGAGGCGGACTTTGCCTCTAAATGCTGGCACCTCATGTTCGCCTCTTTTTATGAGCTACTGCTTTTTTCCAAATTCTCTAATCTTAGATTGAAATCCCTGGCCAATCATTATAATTCGAGGACAATTTTTGACAAAGAAATATTTAGATCTGTCACTCCAAGGCGACCAATCTTCGCCTATCATAAGCTTTCTGTAGCGCAACGAGATCAGTGAACGAAAAACCTGGGCGCATAATCTGACAACCTGGCTCATTCTCTAATGCCTTTCGCTATTCAAAGTCCAAAGAACCGTGTTATATATTCCGAAAAACAGCTATTTTTTGAGATTACAAATTACTAAGTAATGGGTAAGAATGTTGCAAGAACCACAGCAAAGATTGCCAGCAGGCCAAATTGCATACCCCTTTCAACGGGTGGTTTGATCGGGCTTGACAAATAAATATAGCAGAATATTGCTTTTTTTAAATCAGCCGACATAGCAGTTTGAGGCAATCTTTAAACGATCCAACTGACTGGGAAAGGAAATTTTTAGCAAGCCTTCCGTAGTTGAAGGGGCTTGTCTTAACATTTGTGCTACTTACGTGCAGAATTTTTATATGTCCAAGAGTCCGCTTAATAAGACCACCACTGCGAACTTTTTTTAGGTTGAGTTGGACCTTAAATGAAGAAGAAGACCGGAATAGCTCAACCGCTTCTTTTTCTGCTTACTCCCTATTTTGCGACTTAAATTTCTTCGTCAGCACCTTCACTCGTAGCTTATTCGCACCGCTTCTCGCATTCCCACCCTTTCTTGCATCTCTGCTAGCTCCCATACTCCTGGCCTGGCTCTTATCCTTGCTCATGCTCCTGCTTGTACCCTTACTCGTAGCCTTACTTGTGCATTTCCCGCGTCCAGACTACAATCCTTCTCTTTCTAATTGCTATGACAACACTTTGGCTCCGCAGCCACGTCCACCGCTATCGTTACGTTACGTTTACCATACAATAACCACTGAGATGTACCCAGGGGGTCGTGTGCGCAGCTTTTTGACCAATAGCGCCGCTGGGTCTCAGCTAATGGGTGCAGCGCTCGTACGTCACAAAGCGCGTCGTGCGTTTGAATCTGGCAGCAGGTTATTCTTTATTGAGCAGTGCAAGCGAGAAGGTGTGACGGCCGCTAAGGCTCTTCTGTCGCTCGTCGAGAGCTCATAGCCTGTGGACTCGTTTCTCTGAGTAATATTACAAATACAATAATGTACATAAATTTCAAGTCTATTACACGTCACTCCCGAAAGTACTGGTCATGGAAGACGATGCTGCATCATCTTGCCACGTGACGGAAAGATATCATTTGGCCGGGTGAAGGAATGATGAACTTTTACGTTTTAATTAGTAGAGATATAAGTGACGCTATTTAATCAGCCGATATTTATTTTAATATGCTTGCCAATGCATCCCGAGAAAAATAGCAACGACCAGTTCACCTCACTAGTGCTCAACTAAACTCACCCGTTTTCAAGCAACCATATAAAGCCAACATATGTGCATACGAGCAATAATTAATGTACAATTCCTTCAACTCTTGTTGAAAACACTTCATTTAACTTTTTCTTGTACAGCTTTAAAAGTGCTCGAATTGAGAAAATCAAGAGATTTTATTACCAGCGTGAAGTTATTTTTGAATTGTTTTAACGTGACACCGACATTGAAAAACCAGCAATAGGCTGCTTTCAGTTTGTCACTGGTTACAGGTGTTTCACATCTTCACTGCACCAAAAAGTAAGCTCTCTCTACGTTTTCTATGCTCACCTATATTGTTGCGTCTTCAACCACGTAAAAGCAATACTGCACATCTTTTTCCTGACAATAAACTCGCGTTTACTTTTTAATGACAAAGCGGTGATTTGCTTCTAGGTGAGAGTTGTTGAGATAAATAGATGAGATAAATAGATGGGCCGGTTGCTGTGTTTTAGCGTGCTCTAATTGTGCATGTAATAGCTAGCCAGTGAAAATACACTTTTTCTTAATTTAGGTTTCTTAGGCGCCATATAATTTTCTTATTATTAGTATTATTATTCTAATCGACATATGATGTAGTTGTTGAAAATACAGCCATATCCTGAAGCTTTTCTAAGCCTTTGGGAAGGTGCTCACATTGTCTTACGATCCAGTTCGTGGGTTCAAGTCCTGCAGCAGACAACCCTAACTGCCAGCTGCAGTCAGCGCGATGGCCACAAAGACTCGTACGCTGCTATAGAAAGGCTAGATCAGCCAGCTGTTTGGATGAACCTTTACTTTACTCTGTATTCTTTAGCTTATTTGGTCATATTGTATAAGCACCACGCTGTCCGTTTGATTTGCAGTGGCTGCGGTTCAATCACCTGACCATCACGATGTTGCATGCATATTAAAATACCTTGCCACAATTTTTCAAAAAGGGAAAACGTAAGCAGGGCTGCGTGCGGCGATATCGTAGGCACGCGGTCCATCTCACTCGACGTCCAGGCGACACGCGTAGTCACCCAACAGCATAGCGCCACTTCCAAAACTTCCACCAGTCTCCATAGTCGGCTCTCGTTTGCCCGTGCAGGGATAAATAAGAAAAAACCCGCTTCAAGTCACCCACAAAAAAACGTGCACAGCAATCGGGATTTCCCATCCTGTTTCTCCGCTCACGGCCACCCTTCGTGCCGCCTTGTCGCCTTAAACTGCCAGCTCCACTTGCTGCCGACGGATCATCCGCAGCAAGTAGCTCTTTAGCGCGACGCTGCTGTTTCGCGATCCGTCGACATTCCTTCTATTCCAGACCGCCACCAACGACCGCCGACTCAGCCACAAACTCGAGGTCAGCTATCCTCTTTTCCCTGTGCGGCGGTCGCTTCTGCGGCCAGCGCCCTGCTGCTGCTGCTGCTGCTGCTGCTGCTGCTGCTGCTGCTGCTGCTGCTGCTGCTGCTGCTGCTGCTGCTGCTGCTGCTGCTGCTGCTGCTGCTGCTGCTGCTGCTGCAGGGCGCTGGCCGCAGATGCTATGCCTGCTGCTGCTGCAGCAGCAGCAGCAGCAGCAGCAGGGCGCGCGGGCTCCCGCGGCAGATCCAGATGCTAGGCCACGAGCACAGCTGCGGGCGGCGACGAGCCGGTCCTTGCCGACGCATTTCAACTGCCTGCGAAGAAGCCTGAGCTGTAAAGCACAGCTCGGACGAAAGTGGGCGCTACGCTAATACATGCAGGTACCCCTATGTCTACTGAGCACACGGCAGCAATACGCGGCCGCCTGTACCTGGGTTATGATCGGTTAATTATAGTAGGGTACAGCAGTCCGTTTGACAGCCACAGAGTCGCAGAAGCGATAGAGCCCACATCTTTTTCTCGCGCCAGCAACACGGGTCGCAAATAGCCTCAGGCGTCCCGCACTGGCCAGCCACAGAGGTCACAAACAGCCGTAGGTATTCGGCACCTGCTTGACGCAGAGGTCACAAGAGGGCCACGAATTTCCAGCATCAGCTGCAGTGTACGTGCAGCTCACGTGATAGTCCAAAGAACAAACTTTTAATAATAATAATAACAACACACTTGATAAAGCGCCCTCGGTGAAGTCAATATTTTTCTTGGGACATTACATTTGCTGCAATTGCCAAACGATAACGCGTTTAGTAGTGGCATGCTCGATAAACAACAAGAATAAACATGGTTAGAGGTGACATGCACTGGGTCAGCATGCACTTGTGGTTAGTGGCAGCATGCACAATGCCAGCACGCATAAGCACATTAAGGACGAATCACGGGGACAAACTAAATGCTGTCATAAATAGGTAATACTAATAATAATAACAATAATAATAATGATAATGCACTTGATAAAGCGCCCTCAGAGAACTCAATCTCTTTCTAGGCGCTTTACATTTGCTGCAAAGGGAACCGCGATTGAGTAATATCATGCTTGATAAACATGAGGTGCGCTTTAGTTTCTTTTTAAATATGGTCAAGTCAGAGGATGTCGTGACGGAAGTCGGGAGTGAGTTCCAGGCTTTGGGAGCATACGAAATATAGGCATGGTCTCCATAGGATTTGAGATTGTACAAGGCATTTGTAAACAGTTTCCGAAAAGCTGGTGGTATGATGCTTAGCCTGGTGGGGCAGTAGAGTTGAAAGGTCGACTAGAGCCAAAGACTGGAGAGACCTGAAAGTGAGTCACAAAACCTTGAAGTCAATGCGTTGCTTGAATGGTGGCGAGTGCAGGTCCGCGAGGAGTGGTGTGATGTGGCCGATGCCAAGCTCAAGACAGACAAGCCTAGCTGCAGAGATTTACACCAGCTGTAAGCGCCAGATTGCACGGGCCAGTCTACCAGGTTTCCGAGTAGGTTGACCGAGTTATAACAGGCCTGACGAACGACCACTAAGTTAGAGAGATTCACAGTGACGCATGTAGGGAGCGTGCTGAGCGGTTCGAGACAATGCTATGAATACCAAGCGAGCGGGTACTCGCCCAAGGGTATCAGCCATACGAGCTGATTCCAAGCTGCCTGCCCCGGAGCCACCGCGGCGGCTCTGGGGCTGCACTTCTTCTGTTCATGCATAATTCACGAATCTTAGCAACAACAGTAGCATCTTGGAATGCAGTTAAACCACAATGACGAAGCGATATTGGGTGCGAACGATCATAACTAACATGCAGGTTTCTAGCCGCCGGCCTAGCTAGCGCCGCCGCTGAGACGGGAGACCCAGCAGTCCGAAGCGATAAGCGTGTAGATGTCCGTGGGCACGTAATTTCTGAATTTCAAATTGCAAATTTCGAATTTTTGAAAATTTTCATTTTAAATTCATTTTTGCACGCTAGGGTCAAACAACAATCAGATTCGTTTTAAAACTTGCTGACCCTTGCATTAATTGGGCTTCTTGCACTAAGCCATAGATTATAACATGATGAGTTACTAATCTTTATAAATCGAGAACCACGATACATATCTCGGCAGTCGCAATCCAGCCAACGTAGGACGGCAGCGTTTCAATACCGTAGCGACCTCGGCGCTTTCTGCCGACACGAAGGCAACTTTCTCAGCCGTAGCCGCACGGCCTCCACTGCCGTAGCACAGGCAGTCTTCTCCGCTGTAGCCAACGAGGCATTCTCATGGCCATGGCGTACAGGGAATTCACAGATGAAGCATCTGCTGCTTTGAAATATGCTGCGGTAGAGAGCGCGGCCTTCTCAGCCGTAGCACACACGGTCTTTTCGACCTTAGCGGAGACAACCTTTACTGCCGCAGCACACACGGTGCGGACAACCATAGAACTCGAAGCATACACGCCGCCAATACGACAATGTATGCGATCGTGCACGAATTCGGGGTTTTTAAGACGCCATTGAAAAAGATACTAAATTAGGTAAACTGAGTAAAATTCAGTATCGAAATATCGACTAAAGGCTTTGTTGCAGATTGGAACCCGGTCTGATGTCTTCCTTTACTTCAGTATTGTTTCACGTCTGCCCAGGTGGACGAAATGCTGGCTTTGATTGCTGAAGCGCAGAGACTCTACCGGTACATATAATTTACTAAAAATGGTTCTCTAATTCGGCCTTGTGAATAACTAATTTCATTTAGGAAAGCTCTGTCAATTGTCATGCCTATTTTAGCAGAAAAGACTCAAACACGTGAAGTCAGTAACTAACCATATTTACATGCTGACCCTGTGCATGTCACCCCTAACCGTGGTAATAACAATAATTTTAATGCATCTGATTTAGCACCCTCAGAGAACTCAATCTCTTTCTAGGCACTTTACATTTTCTTATCTTTTGCTTGTTTTCATTGAGCATACTACCACTAACCATTCAATCGTGCTTCCTTTACAGCAAATGTGCTATCACTAACCATTCAATCGTGCTTCCTTTACAGCAAATGTGAAGGGCCTAGAAAGAGATTAAGTTCTCTGAGGGCGCAATATCAAATGTATTATTATATTAAGACAAGCAGGCGAAATATTTTTCAATTATTTTCGTACTACAGCGAAAAAATGTAACATGTACCCTTATTACTGATCCTTCCAAAATTTATGCCACAATACTTTGATCCTGGTATTTGATTGACATAAAACATGTGTAGGACGCATACACGCTACTAGTTAACATTCACGTGCCGCTCAAAAATCCAACGCGAAGCTCGCACAGATAAAAGAGTTCGCAATCCAAGATAGCATTCTATTTTGCAGTGACAAACACTCGTCTACCTCTTATCTTTATGAAAGTTCGCTGCACAGCCCTGACCCTGAGTCATGGACCAGGAGATAATGTGTTCGCTCTTCAAGACCCAGGTCGTGGGGTTGAGCCTTGCAGTTAGCGATCCTTCACTGCCCACTGCAAGCAGCAGCGATTGCTGTCAAGTCTCTTCTAATGCTGTACAAATAAGGTTGCTAAATCAGCTAGCCTTTTAATTTTTGTGTAATTACGGTTTTGGATTGCCCTGAATGACCTTGAAAGTGCCGCACGCTGTGAATCACGCGAGCATGGTGAGGAAAATCGTGGCCTTGATTCGAGGCCAAATGAACAGTCGGAGTGACGGTCTCGACGTCGTCGACGAAGGTAGCAAGCGGCCAACTGTTTGTATAGTTGAGTGATCTCAGCAGCGATAGCATGTTCAGCGAAGCGTCTTAATCCATTGACAAAACACATTAGTGATTAAGATAAGCTAGCACGGCGGCACGGTTGTTAATGCAAGAATCGGGTTTCGGAACGGGGCCCAGCGAACAATGTTTAGTATTTCCTATATTTTTGGTAGTTTTCGAAGTGTAATTAATAGACTTGACGTGAAGGAGTAGTTCCGCTGGGCTAATTTTCTTTTCTAACCATTAACTCCCGTAAGAGGGCTTAGATTATTTTAGCAAGATAGACAGCTGCTAAGAAGAGACAAAAGCGGTGAAGCTATTTATTACGTCCTTACATTAAGGCACGTACTGACGTTTGCAAGGTATACGTATTGTATGCAATGCTATACATACTTGGTGGGAATTTTTAAGTCTACTTAACTCTCAGAAATCTCGAGTTGGCATTACATTTCATCGCTAACATGGAAGAGGCACTTCAGAAGCTTCAGGGCGCTTTTGAGAGATAATCAAGCTATATCGTGCGTTTCCTCGAGCATGCGAAGTTCTCACGTTGGCCTCATATAACGCAAGCGAGCACGAACGCTCGGGTAACTAACGGACACGATGAAACTCCTGGGTAGAATCTGCTACGCGGTTTGAAAGCAGCTGCTGGAACGCCGCTACGAGGAATTACAATGGGAATAAAAATAATTGCGATAATACTAATAATAATAATATTGCATCAGCGTCGCGCCTTCACAGAACTTTAATCTCTTTCTGGGCACTTTGCATTAGCTGCGTGGAAGCGTTAGCGTGCGGCTGGCGGTAGAGCGAGGACAGGGTCAAGTGAAGTACAAAGTCAAGTAAACTACGCTCTTCAAGGATCTTCTGTCGCCATCTATTTTCTCAGGGCGAGCAAATGTAAATGCAAAATCGCGAAAGCTCGCGCACTTCGCATTGAGTGGTGTGCTGGAGAATGAGTTCTGCGACGCATCAAGTGTCGCCCTGCCTGCTCACACCTTCCTCGTGCCCGCACTCTCTGCTAAGTCATCTACCAGTCTTCCGTCCGCATAGCATTTGAACGACATGCAACAGATTTATCTCGACAGAGAAACCTTGCACCCACCGCAATGCACTACCTTTGATGGAGAGCGCACGATCGCATTGCGCGCCAAATTTCCATTTCCTACTGTCAAAAGTTCCGACGATGCGGCGCAACGTGCACGCCCAGCGGTAGGCTTGAGCACAGGCAATGCGGTGCAGCCTGCGCTCGCAGAGGCTGGTTCGTCACTTCGCCCCGGCGAACCAACGAGGCCCGACTTTGCGTAGCTCCGCTCCGCAGCGCTCAGGCCCCCCGCGGAGCGGTCGCACAGGCGCCGACGCTCCGGCGAGGCGGCGGCGGCGACGCCGAATCAAGCGGAAAGTTCGCGGGTTGGACGAGTGAGTGGGAGCCGCGCAAGGCTCCGACGGAGCACTGTCCTCGAGAGCGCGCGCGCGCCGGCGTCGAGCTTTTCCGGCGGAGCTTCCCAGCTCCGCCGGAAAGGAGCCATCGCTCCTCGAGTTTGCGATCGGCCTCGCTGTTGCGGATAGGCTCGTCGGCTGCGAGCGGCTCAGCGAGCCGCCGCTCGGCGGCCGGATGCTCACGCATCCGGTGTCGTGGCAGCGGTGCAGCGATGCCCAGCTGGGCTGGCAGCAGGCAGCATTTGATGTTCCGACAGGCATAGCGCGAGCTGCGAGCCGGTCGGTCTCGCCAGGCACTGGCCAGTGCTGTAGAACAGTGGCTCCTCCAGCGGCGGCTGTTCTTGTGGGAGTCTCACGGAGACACAGCGGGCAAACGTGCGCGGTATAAGAGACTATATCTGCATTACTCCTAATGGGTACATGCACGAGAGCTCGACGAATCGTAGTAGACGTTGATTTCTTAACTATTGGCCGCAGGTGCGGAGTACATTCGTGTCAGTGCGCTTCGCTGCTTAGAACTATTGGCCACAGATTCTGAGTACATCAGTGTCAGGGCGCTGCCCTAATTACAATAGCAGCAAGCATCAGGCGCCTCACAACACCAGAGTGTCAGGTCAACTGCATCGGTCCAGGTGGCCGCGCGAAAACGGGCGCTCTGCCGCCGCCACTCTGTCGGTAAACAGAGTTGGCCACGTGCCGACAGTCACTCGCCATTGCCAATGACTAAGGTCTGACTGAGGTCGTGGGCTCGAGCCCCGAGGCATATGTGAAGCGCCTGAATAGAGATTAAGTTCTCTTGGGGCGCTATATAAATGAATTATATAATGGCAAAACTCCCGAGCTGCAGCCGCCATCGCTGTTTGCTTTGCGAATGCAGCGAATACTGGGAACCGACGCGAGGCGTGTGGCGACCCCCGTTCAGCAATATCAGACCGACTTTTTTCGTTGCGGCGCAGCAGGTGCCTTTTAAGATGGCGACTGCCTGGCGTGCCTAACCGCGACTAATGAGCTACTTTGGTCTTGCACGGAGCAGGCGTGTCTGCGATAGATGTCTACGCGCTCGCTCGCTCCCGAAGTCCTTTAGACTATGTCAAGCGACTGACTGATTCAAATGATTATTCCGCTCTTTGACCATCAATTACGTAGAGCAACATAACAGCTCATAGGATGTTTGACTTGCCTCGAACTTTAATTCGCGTAGAATAGTAAAATAATAATAATAATAGGACCTTTGAGATTGCTCCCTCAGAACACTAAATCTCTTTCTAGGCCCTTTAGATCTGCTGCAAATGAAAGACGGTTGAATGGTTAGTAGTAGCATGCTCGATAAACAACAAGAATAATATGATTAGGGGTGACATGCACAGGGTCAGCATGCAAGTATGGTTAGTGGCAGCATGCACACTGACAGCACCCATAAGCACATAGAGGACGAAACACATGGATCCACTAAATGCTGTGATAAATAGATGTTTTTTTAATTTCTTTTTAAATGTGGTCAAGTCAGATGTTCTGACGCAAGTAGGAAGTGAGTTCCAGGCTGTGGGAGCATGCAAACTGAAGGCATGGTCTCCAAACGATTTGATGTTTATACGAGGTATAGGTAAACGATTAGATTCCGAAAAGCGGGTGGTATGACGCTTAGCCTGGTGCGGACTTGATCCGATAAGTTGGCTGGAGCCAGAGAATGAAGGGACCTGAAAGTGAGTGGCAAAACCTTGAAGTCGAGTCGTTGCTTTACTTGAAGCCAATGCGAGTCGGCGAGAAGTGGAGAGATGTGGCAACTGCGGCCCTCATGACAGACAAGCCTAGCTCTAGAGTTCTGCACTAGCTGTAAGCGCCTGATTGCACAGGCAGACGCTCACGACAGACAAGCCTAGCTGCAGAGTTGTGCCGGAGCTGTAAGCGCCTGATTGCACAGGCCGGTAGGCCAGCCAGCAGCGAAATGCAGACAAGTCAAGACGGGAGCGCACGAATCATCCACAGTAGCGATTCGTGCGAGGCGCTTGCATTCAAATCCACTCCGAAGTAGCCATCATTCGGAAAGACGCGTTTCTTTAAGGCAGGGATTTCTTTAAGCTGAGTTCGGGGACACCTCGCGAACTGATGGCCTGCGCCGTGCGCCCGGAAGGAGCGGCCTGGTTCTCGCGCACGAGCCCTCTCAACGCCGGCTCGGTTCGCTCGAGTGAGTTCGCAAGGGCGCTCTCCGCAGAAGACGGGGCAGCCGCTCTGGAATTGGCCTGTGCCGCCAGTTGCAAAAGTAGTCGCCATTCGCGAGCCGAGAGCGCCGCCGTCACTTGAAGGCGGGCGCTTCCACCGCAAAGCCGGCCAGCCTCGAGCTAGCAGCAACGCCGCAACGCCGCAAGATCTTCGATTGGCGTGCGGCTCTTCCGCCTCGCGGCGGCCACGCCGCCCGCGCGCATCCCAAGCTGCTCGCCCTCCTGGCGAGCTAATCGCGTCAATGGGCGAATGGCGTTCTGACGCTGCTACGCTGTCGCTGTCGCCGTCGCGGCGGTCGCCAAACGACAGCGAGGCGCGTCGTGCGTGCGACATTTGGCGCCGGCACACTTTGGTGCATGGGCGTGCTTGCTGGGCGCCAAATTTTGCTGACGCGAGAACGCGTGACCGCTCGGCGCTGCAGCACCCCGCCCCTCGCCTAAGGTCTGTGAAATTCTGACGTCACAAATGCGGTAAAGTAGCTACTTGAGCAGTGCGGAGGCGCTCTCGTCGGCCGGAATTTGACTGAGCGGCAATCTGCTAATGCTCGCCGGCCTCGGATCCCGGCAAAAGTAACGCAGTGCGCTTCGGTGCATCGAGTGACCATGCGCCATCGTTCAGCAACGCAGCCGTGATGGCACACTAGGTAAGGCAGTTGCTTTCACGACCTCGGGACCAAGGTCGTGGGTTCGATTCCTGCGGCGGGCAATTCTTTATCGCCACTGCAAGCGGTGGTGATAGCTGTAAAGGCTCTTCTGTCGCTATACAAAAAGAGGCTGTTTAATCAGCTAGGATTTATTTATTTAACGCAAAATGTATAGACCAGCCACACATGAAAATCGGACAGTGTGTTAGTATTAAAACTAAGCTCGTCTGCGGAGATGTCGTCCGCCTTGGCTTCTTTGCCGGCTCTTCGCCATACGAGTCCAGAGTCATTGATGCAAAATCCTTACGCAATCTTGGAGCCTGAAGAGATAGAGAAGTCATAAGAACAATATAAAACGATGTTGGGCACATTTCAGCGGACAGCACGCAGGATGGGGTCCATCCGCTAACGGTATTGCGAAGACGATTTCAATGCGACGCTTGCTGTCTGTCAACACCATTTGTGCTCCGACTGCCTACGGAGCAAATCTGGCGCGGTTATCCTGAGAGCAAGCGAGATTAACGAAAAGTAACTCGTTTTCAACAAGCCTTACGCAAGATCTGCTAGTCAAGCCGGAATATAAATATTCTCTCCAAGTAATTTGATCTGCTCACTTTCTCACCCTGCGTTTAATCGTCATGTTATTCCTTGCTTTAACTCTATTTTTAACGTTATCTTGCTATCTTTATCTCTTCTTTTACATATGCATACGTAAAATGGTTTGGCTAATAAGTAAATATATATATATATATATATATGTGTGTGTGTGTGTGTGTGTGTGTGTGTGTGTGTAAATTTACTTTTATCTCTCGCTCTGCTACTCTCTCTCTCTCTCTCTCTCTCTCTCTCTCTCTCTCTCTCTCTCTCTCTCTCTCTAGTTTCTAATTCTGTTTGTCGGCGTATTTCTTTCTCTCGTGCTATTTCCTTTTTGGCTCCCTCAGCCCCTCCCTGTGTCTCTCCCTGTGTGTGTGTGTGTGTGTGTGTGTGTGTGTGTGTGTGTCTCTCTCTCTCTCTCTCTCTCTCTCTCTCTCTCTCTCTCTCTCTCTCTCTTTGTCTCTCTCACTCACTCTCTCGTACCAAGCAATCGCATTCTATTCCTTATACTTTCAACTAGTTTCCCTCCATCGCTCGCTCCGTTTTTCATCTTTTTACATTGCCTTTAACTTTGTATTTTTCTATCCCTCTATCAGTCACTGCTTTCTATATCTCTCTCGCTCTCACTCACTCCTCTTTCTGTCTCTCTCTCTCTCTCTCTTCTAATCATCCCAAATTGCCTCTCTAACTTTCTAACTCTCATTCGTAAGCTACAAATAAAGTAGCAGGTATGCTAAACCGAGTAGTACTTACTACAAATAAACTGTCTCTGTTTGTTAATAATTTAAGGTTAGCTGGTTGCGGAAAAATTTCCGAAAAAGGTCAGATAAAAACTAGTACACTCACTTTATCTCGATATACCACCAGAGACCAAGAGGGTGGCTCAGAAAGAGCAAGATGCCAACTTTTCAACTTAGCGAAATCCCTCTCGTCCATATGACCTTAATTATTTACTACGCTTTGACTAAACGCTTCTTTGTGAGTTCTCCCTGCTTTGAAATGACTTTTGAGTTCCAGTAAACTTCAGAATACACACAACCGTCTTGTGACGCCGGTAGTATTTGCGGCCTAATTCACCAAATCCCGACGGGCCAGCGCAAGGTACTGATGCGCCGAGCTGGCAAAGACGCGAGTAGATCGCTCAGACAGAACGTATGTGCCTGATTGGTCTCATCGAGTAAACTAACAAGCCGCCATAAGCGAGAAGTTCTATGAGAAGCGCTATGTAAGCGAGATCTCAAAATCCATCACGGCCTTCATTGCCGAAATATGACAGAGGTCCCGGGGTAGCCAACTGGCGGTCAATGATATGAAAAACCATATATTTTTAATTAACTGGCAGCTGATTCTCTATCCGGGCGCTTCAAGTGTACTGCAAGATTCGATCCTATGACCTTGGTCGTCAAGGGCAAATGCCAAGAACTCGGCGTTAAAGGCGTGCACCTTAACCCGTGCACCGAAGTAGGGCGAGATGTGGAGTTGTTTGGAGTGAGTCTTACGGGTTCTCTTTCAACTGGAACGCACGGTACTGGTGCAAAACGAACGATCTCGTTTATCTCATCAAGAAATGCACCTGGCGGAGACGGCATCCGCTTCGGAGGCCAATCCTCCCTCTATCTGACCTCCGAGGGAAAAGCTTGCCGGCGTCACCTGCAGCTGCTCTTATCAGCTCAGGTGACGAGTTACGTTGTGCGCGTTCGAACCGAAGGACGACCTACTCACCCGAGTGAATGGCAATGAACGGCTCCTCTGCCGATCCGTCGATCTGGAATCGAGCTACGCCGTTGGATTCCACCAGGACCACCTTTCCCGAGCACCGGCCGTTGACCACGTCGCCAGAAATGACATCGCAGTACTCCCCGGAGGCCATGCCCGTGCTCAGCTGCTCGTTCATTAGCCCGTCGTTGTAGTTTATGGCTATGAAGGCGGCGCCACTGCGGCCGAAAGCGATTCGGTTGTTGCCGTTCGTCCACCAGTTGCTGACCTGCCTCTTGCCTGGAGCGACGCGGCGCCTGAGCCGTTGGAAATGGCTTGGCGGCTCAAACTGGCGAGCAGATGTGTAGCAACGGGTGGGCAGGGGACCACATGTTGCCGGGCGCCAAGGCCCAGGGGGGAGCCAAAAGGGAGAGCCAAAACAGTATGGCCTCCACTCTCTTGAGATTAAGTTGACAAGACTTCGAGATAACCTGTTCCAATAATAACCAAAAAATTCTAAAAGGAGTTATGAGTTGTGGGGAGTTGCATTTGAACAAAGAGTCCTCCGAAGAACACGGGTGCCTGAAGAACTCTTTCAAGATGGTAGTCTCACTGCAGCGGTAGAGATTTCAACAATAATGAAAGACAGCTTAGACTACCACCGACAAGAAAATTCAACTGGGTTTTCCAGGTTCACAGATCTTGCTGCCAAATTTGGCTTATTGCTGGAAGTTGAGAGCATTTCAAGACATTTGATGTGACCAAGCTCCACAATCAATGTCTAGATAAAGAAAATAAATATCATTCATTTTTATAGCGACCCAAGAGAACTTAATCTTTATTCGGGTGCTTCACGTGTGCCACAGAGCTCAAGCCACGACCTTGGCCAGACCTTGGTCGGGGTGAGCGCCTAAACCACTGGACCAAACTGACTATGATGGAACGGATGTGTACAAAAAATTGTGTGACTAAAACCTTTCTTGCTACGCGTTATGACTCGTCACTAAAGACACCGTTAGCGGTCATGTCTTTCATTGCCAGTAATGGAGAAGATGTGTTTCCTAATTTGAGAGTTTCCCTGCAAGCTCTTCTCACCATAGCTATATCAGTAGCCAGTTGTAGACGTTCGTTTGGCAATCTGAAAATCTTGTTTTATCTGAAAGCATCAATAGGGCAAGATCTACTCTCTGCTTTCGCCTTGTTTAACATAGAGAAAGAAACATGGAAAAAATATGTTGACTTTCAAAGTGTAGAAGATCAGTTTGCCACGTTCAAGGCCGACAAGTTCACCTAAATTAAAGCAGTGAAAGCTACTTTGTACCTATACTAAAGTTCATAAAACCTTCTCAACTCGTTATACCCGCCAGCGTGTTTTTTTTCGCATTTCTTCTGCAGTACAGTTATTTTGCAGAAATTTTTGACAGGGGGTGCCATTTGTAGCTTTGTCCCCAGGCGTCGAAAGATCTCACTAGGCCTCGGCTGGCGAGCCCCTTCCCTACCGTATGGTGCTGCTAGCGCCTCTCACCGGCTGCGTTCCTCCAGGCGACCATGTTGGCAACGGCCGGCCAGCGATGCTCGCAGATCCAGCCACCGCCGCACTGCCCATCGTCGCCGACGAGGACGTCGTTGATGCTGCCGTCAACCGACGGCGGTCCGGTCCAGTCCTCTACGATAGAGAAGCTGCTCATCACCTGCGGCACGCCGTATGGCCAGGCGAGCATGAACACGACGGACAGCTTGTACGGCCGGCCGATTTCATGCGTCAGGATCACGCCGCCCACGCCGCCGTGGCCTCGCTGGTTGTCGTGGTTGTCGACGAACACGAACGCCCTCTCCGCCGGCAGCATCATGCCGCCGCCAGCGGCTGCAGCTGGCGCTGGGCCGTAGCCGAAGTCACGAAGGCCGCTCAGGCCCTTGTTGTAGTGGATGCGGTCGGACAGCTGCAGGCCGTACTTGAACTCCATGACCGCGCCGAGTGGCGTGTAGTCGGCACCCGTCACTGCCTCGCTGCCGTACAGGTCGATCACTTCCTGATAGAAGTAGGGCCGGCCGCCGGAGAGCGTGTTTCGCGTCTTGCTCAATATGGCCTGCAGGTCGCTCGGCCACATGTGCTTGGCAGCGTCGATCTTGAAACCTGCCGCAGCACAACGCCCGCTCGCGTTAACTCCTCCCTCGCTCGCCGCTAAGCGGCACCGCTGCGTCTCCGACCCGGCGTCGGCGCTTGGCTGCTGGCGGCGCGGCCAGCAGCCGAGCGCCGACAAGAGGCTGGTGCAGCGGCTGCATCGGCACTGGTGGCGCTGGCTCGCCCGCCCCCACCAAGCCCTAGCACGTCGCGCTACTACCATCCACTCCGAGGGCGATGACGTCGTTCAAGTAGTCCACGATCTTCTGTCGGACGGAATCTTGGCCGAGGTCGAGATCGACCAGTCCGAACAGGCGGCAGTTCCTCACTTTGTTGGCGTCGTCGTAGTCGTTGCCGAGAGTGCAGTCTGCGTTGCTGCATTTGTCACACCCGCTGAATTCGGACGCCGTGTACGGGACGCCAGGGTAGCTGAGCGCGCCCGCGTTGTACGGCGATCCGCCGGTGCCTACGCCGCTTCCTGCGTCGGACCCGGTCATGTGGTTTATTACTGCGTCCACGTATATCCTGCAACCCGTTGGCCGCGACGACAATGGTTAGCCGAGTCAACAGCCTCGTTTGTGCAGCGGTAGAAGAGCCTCTAACGGCTAACGCCACTGCTTGCAGTGTGGAAAAAGGAGATCGCCCAAGACCGGGCTCGAACCCGCAACCCGGAACGCGAAGAGAGAGCAGCGGCACACCCCTGAGCCACAATGCTGCGGCGAACAGCCGCCCCGTGGCCTTTCCCCGAAAGCTGCGCGCAGACGACTAGATGAGTTCTCGACGCCATTTTGTCTGGGCGTCACCTGTAGACGCCGAGGCCGCCGCCCTTGGCCGCCGCGCTACGCACCTGACGCCGGCAGCGTTGCAGCGCCGCACCATGTCGGCGAACTGCTGCCTGCCGCCCGAGCGGCTCTCCAGCTTGTAGCTGACCGGCTGGTAGCGCTCCCACCACGGTCGAAACGGCGAGGCGACGATGCGATGCTCGCTGGGTGGCGAAACCTGTGGCGGCGGAGGCAGACGCCGCGGGAACGTTGGCGGCGCCGCCGCCACCGCCGCGACGCACCGTCTGCACTACGCTTCGCCTCGCCGCCGGGGAGCTGTTCGGGCAGCTGACGCAGACATTATTGGCCACCGGCCCGCCGGCGCGACGGGCCAGAGCGGCACCAGCAGCACCGCGCGCGGCGGCTGGTCGGCTCGACTAAGAAAAGGAGGCGCTCTGGCGAAGTGCCACGAGCGACGACGAACTGCGGCATGGCCCCGCTCCTCGCCGCTCGCCCGCCCCCGCGCGAAAAAGCGAGCGCAGCG
Organism: Cristatella mucedo; assembly: GCA_009760855.2. Lineage (NCBI taxonomy): Eukaryota > Metazoa > Bryozoa > Phylactolaemata > Cristatellidae > Cristatella > Cristatella mucedo. The sequence continues at coordinate 1,415,748 of WPIO01000048.1, read as the reverse complement.
GTCAGGTGGCAGAGCAAGCGCTGCCGCTCCGCTCGGAGCGATGCGCAGCGAATCGAGAGGGCGACCTCCGGACGGGCGACCGAGTGGGGTTTCTTCGCAGAACGAGCGCGCCGACCGACATTTGGCGGCAGCGCGGGTCAGCTCGGCTCAGCCGGTCACCGCCGGCGCAGGCTTTGCGCGTGCGAGCGAACGCGGCCTTTCACCTGCGCCAGGCTGGCGACTGACCTGGACGCCGCAGTAGCCCTTCGGGCCGAGGAAGCGCTCGCACTCGGCGGCTACGTCGGTCCACTTCCACTCGAACAGGTGCACCGTGACGCTGCCATTGCGTCCGCTGGCGCAGTTGGGCGCGAACTGTGCGCTGAGCCCGGCGACTTGCAGCGCCAGCAACAGCAGCGGCGGCGCGATGCCTGCTGCCGACATTTTGTTTTCGCTTGGGAACGCGGCGGAAATTGGCGGGGCTGCGTCAAGGGGCGCGGCTTTTATGCGACTTTTTCGCGAAGCGACACTAGCTGGCGTTCGACGTACAGATTCGGCCGCCGGTGCCGGAGGGAGGCGCTAACATGTGACCAACTGACACGGGTTTAGCCAGGTGGCAGCGCTGTATGTTCGACGGCCGTCTTGCGCTGCTCTATCGCGCTCCGATAAGCAGCTGCGGGTTCACGCGGCGAGCCGAAAACTAACTGAGATGATCGCCACGGTGAAGGTCGCGCCTCTCAAGGTCGCAGTGAACCGCAGACGCCGGCGCTGGCTCTCGATGAGGATTGTGGTGACGCTACTGGACGAAAAGGAAGCGCATTTTAGCCAATCTCAGCTCCCGACAGACGCCTTCGTCTCGTGCGAGCAACGGAAACTGGTCGCAGCGGATGCCGCTAGAAGCATAGGGAGCTTTTAAATTCGCAGTGGACAGAGCTCTTTGTCTTGTAATTGAATGAAGTCAAAACGTCCATCACCATTCGATCATACCATACGACCGCTTAATCCTCCGCTTTAGTTTCACGTCCGCCGTCGGGCGCGAAGCCTCTGCTGATCTCGTCTGCAATGGAATGTTTCAGCTTTTTCAGCTGTTTCAACAGGACCGATAGGCCTCTATGTCACATACATCCCGACTTGCGTCAGAACATCCCCTGACCTGATCACACATAAAAAGGATTTAAAAACACACCTATTTAGGAAAGCATTTAGTGGGTCGTCCTTCATGTGCTTATGCGTGCTGACACTGTGCATGCTGCCACTAACCACATTTGCATGCTGACCCTGTGCATGTCACCCCTAACCATGTTATTCATTTTGTTCGTTTATCAAGCATGATTTTACTCACCATTCAATTGCATTTCCCTTTGCAGCAAATGTAAAGCGCCTAGAAAGAGATTAGGTTCTCTGAGGGCGCTTTATCAAGAGCATTATTTTTATTGTATTATTATACTTACTAAAAATCTCCTTGCGAGATTACCAGACTTGCCGCAAACCCGGTACACCTCTATCTATAGTGTGAAGTAGGAACCGCAGTCAGCCACGTGATTCCTATTTTGGAAATTGCAGATGGATGGCAGCAGATCGTAGAAGGTCGTGGTTCTTCGTCGATCTTCGTGGGACAGTTGCGACGCTCGGGACAGACGAGCCGCGACAGAGCAGCAGCAGGATATTTGCCGCCGACTGTGAGCGGCGCCATATATAGCATAGGCAGGAAATCACGCCCCCGCGGGGGGGGGGGGGTTGGGGGAGCTGGAGATCAAATTTTTCACAAATGTGCGAAATTCAAAAGTTGCGTAGACAAAATTTCAAAATGCCCAAACCATCTCGGCTTCGGTAACCATATCTAAGCCGGCCCGAAATTATGCGATGGTATAAAGCTGAAACTTCACGTTCGAGTTAAGGTGGTCATCCGTTGAAAGGTACGAGCGGAACACGACGTCCAGATTGAGTGTATAGGCTGCCGGAGATATGCCTGCCGAGCCATTTTGACGGCGAGGCTCGCTAGTTTCTAAGTAAAAATAGATTGTCCCGTATCTAGTGAGTTATATTGTATTTGCTCATATTCAATCGGGGATTGTTTGTGCCATCCGAGGACGAATGTAAGCAGCACGTGCTTCAAGGGATTAAAGAGATTTCTTCATGCTGGAAGGTAGGAGATTCATGACACCGATGAACTGTGTCATCTGCATAAAAATTAAATATTCGAAATTTCCCAAAACGTGGGTATAACCATTCTTTTTTTAAGGGGCTAATGAGCCCACTTTTGTGGAGCTTCTTCAGCCGGCACGTAGGGCGGATGTCAACTTTCGCAAAAGGCTATCGTCGCATCTCACCAGAGGCTAGGCGAATACTTATGGAGTAGATCGTGAAGACTTGTCGGGCGGCGCACGTTTAACGTGAATCTTCGAGCTCTGTCTCCGCAGGGGAGCGCCAGACCGAGACGATTACTAAAAGGCATTTAAAGCTTTAGTTTCAAATCGGTCTCTTTTGGTCTGGTTAACCAGACGCTTCCAGAGCCCTCCATATTGTGAGGAAATTTCCTTTTTAGTCAGCTCAATAAACTGCTAGACAGCGATAACCTACTGGTGCCCGCCAAAGAGAGTCACGTGGAGAGGTAAGCGTTCAGAGCATCAGGTTGGCCCGCGGTCGCTCTAGCAGGGCACCTCAGTGAGACGAAACGTACAACTGCTGCAGAGCAATAGGCCAGCCGTCTCCGCTACCCCGGAAGCTCCACTCAGCGTGGCCATCGCGGTTCCAGATACGGGGGCGTCCGATCAGGCTGCATGAATTTCGACAAGACTTTGAGAAAATAATCTCAAAGCGACTCCAGGGGCTTGTCAGGATGTAGCGCCGAAAGCGACGCGATTCGAAGTGCTTCTGCAAACGAGGACTGTTGCTTTCTTTTTTGAAATGGCTAGAAAGCCTCCTGGAGTGGACCGATTTGGGCAGTCGTGATCAGAATCAATTGCCTGAGGGTAAAGAGTATCGTAAATTTCTTTTGCACGTGTCTAAAGAGGACGGCCGAGAAGCACACCATATTTTCAAAATGGGTGCGTGTTCCTTTTCATACTTTAGTTAAACTATTTTGTTTAGGCGGATGATTATAGAGGCTTACGAGTGGCAAGCCTTCCAAAGCACGGAGCTACAAGCTTTTCAATTTTTTTTAGATTTAGTCCAACAGTTCACCGAGCATTTTCAAATAAAAATGGTCCAGATTTTAAGTACTTAGAATGGACGAAGAGCTTTTCCTAGCAGATTTCGAAGGCAAGCCCCGGACTTGCTACCATGTAAGATAAGGTCAATGTTTAGCCCTATAACAAAATGTTAGCTACACTCTTGGTCGCGTCATGCATTTTCTTTCTGCTTATTCTTTCTCGTGGAAACGCTGGAAAAGGGGCACACTGTGTCGACATGCTCAACCACCTTACATATTTTGTAGCAAGTTTTCCTTTGCAGCGGTGCACTCAGTAGCCACACACGGACTCAACTGTACGCCATGACCCCAGCATGACCCACTTCATTATTTTATCGTATGCTAGTAGAATCTTGTACTGATAAGCCGCTGTTCCCAACACTGCGGATCGCCAAGCTGATCCGGATTCGTCAATCGGAGCGCAGACAATCAGCGGCTGCAGCCTTAGTCGATGCTGAACTTGGATTACGGATAACAGTCAGGCTTTGCTATCAGCAACAAACTGGATATCGAGCCTTCAGTTACTGTGGATCCAAAGCCCGATACTTAGTGCCAAATGTCATCACGACGTTTTTGAATTGGTTTAATTTAAAAATAGCTCCTGACAACCTATTTTACACAGCATTCATCTTCTTTCTCTGTACGGGGGTGCCTTTTGCGTGCAACTGCACATGCTGCGCTTGCTCGGCAGCCGATAAACAACGAGAGCGTTGATCACTTTATCTTTTCCGTCACTATTCAGTTGAAGACTCCTTTCCAGCCTGCGAGAAATACTTAATAAGCAATTCAGCTCCATTAAGGCTCCGGACAAATACATGAACGGGTTAATATTATTTCGATAAGAAGTACTAGTCTTCGTTATATTGTCGAGTGAGAAGTGAAGTGCGTATGTCAAGTAAAGCAGCATTTGAGTTTACTGGCAACAAATGACTTGCAGGGAAAGAAATCAATGACAAGCCAGATTGGCAGCAGATACAACAAAAAGCACAGCAACAAAAACTACTGCAGAAGAGTGGCATAGTCTAGATCTGAAGGCAATATGAGCCAAAGAGCAGGGCAGCTAGTGCGCTTACGCGATAGGTCAGCGAGTGAGAGACACGAAATTATATTATGTTGGTAAGCAAGGTAGGAAGCCTAGAACTACACCGTGGTCATCGAGAAATGTGACCAAATGCGGCAGCCATTACGAGGACTTAATTGTGGCAGCTCGGTGGCTATTTTGTAGCAATACCAAGGAAACACTACTCCGCAAAGCGATGTTTTTACAATCCTTTTTATTAGCTACTAAAGAATTCAGCTTCGAATACTAAAAATCGTAAGAATCGTTTGCGAAAATTTTCAGACTTTGAATCACTCGAATAATTGTTCTGAGATCAGGAGCCATCAAATACTACCTACATAATAAATAATAAGTAAATAATAATAAATAATAAAATAATAAATAAATACCTACGCGTTGCTAGAATACCGTACTTATGCACAAATTCACGGACTCCAACTGTAATCATTAATACTTTACGTTTATAACCTAGAAAAAAGTTTGAAAGACTCATGACATTATGTCTGTAACACACAGCCTCGAAGCCTCAGCTAAAGCGTCTGCTGCCCGCCACGTTCATCCCTACTCAGTATGAAGCAATGGCACCCTCCTTGCCCCACCATGCCACTGACCAGTGAGGCTCGTGCGCTGGCTGAAACCAGAAGCCGTCATTGGATGACAGCAGGCCGTATAGCAGCATGCTTAAGGGTAATTTATATTTGCATGGCTGAAATATGTGGCAACAAGAAAGTGCTACATAGTCTACCAAGATAATCCTTAACAAACCGACACATTTTTCTCGTGATTTTAGGGTAAATGTGGAGAGCATGCTAAGAGGATTGATGAAACGATTGAACAACTATTTCTGGTATCTTTAAAAAGACAAAGGTGTTAGAAAATGAATCTGTTTTTATGATTTCCACATGAACAGAAAAGTAATCAAAAATAAGATTAATCAACCATGTCTAACTTTGGATGTTCATGTCATCAAACGTACTTTATGTCATGCCAAAATAGATAGATGTAGCAACAATTATCTAACCGAAATCAGAATTTAACTAGAGCAGTGATTAACGCCCAGACCTGAACTTGCATTTGAACTTTCAAGTTGATCTGTCAAGTATTGATTTAGTTGTTGAATTTGCAAGGGAAATAACTTCAGCGTAATTTAAACTGTTTAAATCTTAAATTTAAATTTAATCGCAAGCATGTACCTCAAAAGACTGCAAATATGTACCGTCATCTAACAAGGTTCAGCTTATTAAGACAAAATTCGTATGTAGAAATCGTCAAAACTTCAGATCTCACTTCTTCTAACATGCTAGATTCTTTTAAGGTACAAGGAAAAACTATTCCATTATTGGACCAATCTTCGTACTTTCTTTACATCTACCCTTAAACTGGAATTATTTAATTGCAGGCATGTTTATGTATTATCTAAATACGAAATACATAGTATTTATATACTTACGAAAATTCCACTTGCGACAGGTTTTCTAGTCCATATCTATACGGAATAGATATGGAATGGAAAACCTGTCGCAAGTTAAATTTTCATAATTCTAGAATGGTACATGATACATTCTACTATGGTACGTTCTGACTTAAACATATAGAGGTAACGAATTGAATTTCCTTAAATACATCACAATTAAATAAACAAACACAATTAAATGAGATTATATTTACATACCATACATGGGAGTATTTTTAGCATACCAAAGCAGGTATTTGTAGAACTATACAGTAAGTGCTATTGGGAGAATGGTGAGGTGTTGTGAGAAAGGACCTGGACTTGCTCTTTCTGGAGGATCATCAATTTCCTCTTCTTCTAAACCAGCGGTTCTCAACCTTCCTAATGCTGCGACCCTTTAATACAGTTCTCCATGTTGTGGTGAATCCCAACCATAAAATTATCGTGTGCGAAATGTGGAAATGCGTGTTTTCCGATGGTCTTAGGCGACCCCTGTGAAAGGGTCGTTCGACCCCCCAAAGGTGTCACGACCCACAAGTTGAGAACCTTCTCGGCGGTGAAGAGCACCCGCACGAGCGTCTCGGTGCAGAGTACAGAGGAGCTCCGCGAGATAGAGGTCAGCGGCAAGGCGATAGTAGTCTGTGATGAGGTATAGGCTGCCCGAGAGCGAAGCAGCGAGAGCTTCGATGAGGCGAAGAACAGCAGCGAGAGCGTTGCAGCGGCGAAGAGCACCGGCGAGAGCCTTTCGGTGCAGAGTGCAGAGCAACACAACCGAAGAGATTGACTCGGTGGAGTGGAACTACGAGAACGACGAGGCCGTAATGAGCAGGAGTGTTTTTCCAAGGGTGGGGTCGGCCGGCGACGAGCGCATGAGACCGGCCATCGGGGCTCGCAAGGAGCTGACCTACGAAAACCGCCTGACAATGGGAGCGGTGCCCCACCTTTGCCAAAAGGTGGACAGCGTCAAGGTGCGGCTGCTCGAGAGGCAGAGCAGATGTTCGCCTCCTGCGAGTGGCTGTCACGTAGCCTGCACCCCATCCAAGCCGGTCGGAGCTCTTTAATGCTACGTTACTATCCTAATAGAGCACGAACTAGAAACCGTTGGACATGGCATCACTTGAGCAGGCAGAAGAGGAGAACGATGGAAGCCGTTGGCCACACAAATTACCAGTCAAGAGGGCCACCCACTCCCAGCTAGGCTGGTGGACTATGAAATATATTTTCTATGGGGGGAAGGGATGTTGTCTGCACCTGCGGCTTCTGCTGTAATTAGCAAAGCGCCCGACACTAATGTACACGCCTCACCTGCGGCCAATATTTAAGCCATTGAAGCTCAGCTCAGCCTCAGGCTACTAATGCTGGTTATATTTCGTATCGTCTGCTGCAATTGATTGGGCTTCCATATATGTACCCGTTGAGAGTAATAAAGGAGAGTCTCGTTCACCGCGAACGTTCACCTGCTGTGTCTTCGTGAGACTCCCACAAAAACAGCAGCCACCGGAGACACTGTCATACAACACTCTAGGCTTTCACTTCTATGCAGTTGACACAGTATGACAGTTGAGTTTGCTTTTGCTTTAATCTCTCCCAGCCCTCCAGCACGTCAAACTCTCTCAACTCCCTTGCTGCATGTATTGATAACCCCACATGCATGGCGGCACATTTTCTTAAATTGAATGATAACAAAACCCAACTTACTAGTTACGGGCAAACCAAGTGTGGTTCAGAAACTGGAAAGGCTAACACTCAAAAGTGACTATGCCAGCATCTCTCCTGCTGAATCTGCACGAAATCTAGGTGTCATGTTCTTAATTGACTTTTCGTTAGACGCCCACATCAGCTCCATAATTAAGTCTGCCTACTTTCAGCTACGTAAGTGCTGAAGTTCGGGCTTGTTTAGACAGGGATACCACATTTGGTTCATGCATTTGTGACATCCCGTCTTGACTTAACTTAACGACGTCGTAACTCATTGCTTGCAGCTCTACCGGTCTGTGCGATCAGGCGCTTACAGCTGGTGCAAAACTCAGCAGCTAGGCTTGTCTGTCGTGATTGCCCCAGCTGCCACATCACAACACTTCTCGCCGACCAGCACTGGCAACCGGTCAAGCAACGGATCGACTTCCAGGTTTTATCACTCACTTTTAGGTCTTTTCATTCTTTGGCTCCAGCCAACCTATCATATATACTACCTCACCAGGCTAATCATCGTACCACCAGCTCTTCGAAAACTGACTGTTTACCTATACCATACAAACCCCAAATCCTTTAGAGACCGTGACTTTAATTCGTAAGCTCCCAAAACCTGGAACTCGCTCCCGACTTCCGTCACATTCTCTGACTTGACTACATTTAAAAAGAAATTAAAACGCATCTATTAATCACAAACTTTGGTGTGTCCCTGTGATTCGTCCTTTACATGCGTATTGGTGCTGACACTGCATCCTGCCACTAACCACCTTTGCATGCTGACCCTGTGCATATCACCCCTAACCATGTTTTTGTTGTTTATTGAGTATGCTACCACTATCTATCCGATCACTGTGCATGCTGCCACTAACAATACTTGCATGCTGACCCAGCATATCACCTCTAACCATGTTATTATCAGTGTTTATTGAGCATGCTACCACTAACTATTCGATCGTGCTTCCTTTTTGGCAAATATCAAGTGGCTAGAATGAGATTGAATTCAGAGAGCGCTACATCAAATGTATTAATAGTATTATTGACTAGTATGACATTAGCTGTGTACCTGATCTCACTTTAAAGATTAACTTTGCTTCACTTACTAACTCATAATTACCTTCATGCACAAGAATGAGTGCTCTCACAAACCAATCCGAAAATCATTTTGATAATCCAAGCAATGCTTGGCCACATTCTGAAAAGAAGACTGCTTTGTGAGGTCATTCAATGGCCGCATGCTGCTTTCAGGCTTCACCGGAAGGGCCTTCCATTATACAGCTCAGCAGCTGATGCTCGAAGAACATATGCAGATCATCGTCTTGCCCAAACAATGCAATACACACTAGATTGCACAACCAGCATTTATCTGAATGTTAGCCTCGAACTTCGGACGCAAATATTTCAACTACCATGTATCAATAAGTAATAAGAATGGCAACGATAACCAATTTTATTAGCAATGTAACCCAACTACCACAAGACGTCAGGCAGGCATCCTAAGCTCAGTCACCACTTAATAAGGCAACATCACCTGTAAACATCGCCTCAATTCCGACGCTCTCGTGAAGGAGTGCTGCAGCGAAGCAACGCAGTGATAAAAGAGCCATCATTTATTTCTTGATGCTGCCAACAGGATCATCCTGGATGCTACCCAAGACAATCTGTAGCAGTTCTCGGTTGACGATTTGTCCGAATCGCAGGGAATAGTACAATGTCCTTGTGGAGCTGTAGGTTCTGAACTTCAAGTAAACATCACTCTGAATTTCTGACAGATCTCCAAGAGGTACTATGTCACTCACATGAATAAAGATATCCTTCCGCCTACCCCAGAACGTCAAGTGTGCCACTTTGACCATACCGTTCTGGCGATCAACGCTAATAAGACCAATGAGGTTGCGAAAGTAGCCACTCATAATGTACAGCATGAGAGTGGCCACTCCAGCAACGCCATATACGAACAGTAAAGTCTGCATGTTCGCCTGACCAGCAATGTACATATAGTGAACGGTCGGCACAGCCAACACGGTCAAACACGTTTGGTACAACTTCAATCGCGACAGGGCTTGGGCAGCGACTATGTAGCGGAAGCGATAGGCAACTTCGTAGCCTTGAACCGAGTTCTTAGTGCTTTCCGAGCCGTTTCGACGCTGAGGTGAGCAGCTGACCGTAGGGTATAATACATAACGAGTTCCCCCACAGAGAACTGGCGAGCGGCTCAGGCATTCCCACGCTGGACAGTGAAAGCAGCCAGTCGTAAGAAGTTTTTTGCCTAACGACGCCAACATTGTCTGAAACTACAGCCAGTAGCGGTAAAGTGGCAGCCGGTTGGGCACAGTGCTGGCATAAGCACGCGGTCAATCAGGAGAGCTAGCCAGGAAGATTCTGGAAGGGGCCGGCATTTAAAGTATGTCACCAACACACGCACTTCGTGCGCAGACCATTAATAATTCACACCAAAATGCAACGTACCCGATGTTTCTAGCCCACCAAAGAGCAGCGGACGCCGAGGAGACAGAATATGAGGCTGACCCCACAGCCTAACATACAACGGTTTATCATGTACTCGCTGTATTGAGAGCGGTTTCCGCCAGAGACAACGAAAAACGGCTCCGCCCAGATCAGTCCCCTCCCCCATGACATCCCGTCCGCCCGATGAAAGCAGTCGACGACCTACGAGAATTTTAGCATATATCAATACCTGCTGAAAGTAATATTACTATTTTCTATAACTTACCGTATAATGAACAACATTAGGAGTTAATCTGAAAAAATGCTGGGCTGAGGTAGAAGACATTCCTACCTAGTACCTCCTACCTCCTACCTCCCCCTCCCTCCTTTGAGTGCGTTATTGTAGGGGTAGGGTCGCATGTTGTGTCATTATTGCATGAAACTCAGCCAAATAATGTGCCAATATTCACTGTATTTTACTGTTGGAATTTAAACTCCTAAACGATATCCCCTGCCTCGATCGGTCAACTGGCTAGAGATCTCGAGCGGGCGCAAAAAATCCTCTCGATCGTCACGTGACCTCGGTGCGTGGCGACTTGCTTGCAAGTGAGTAACCACAACCAGTAATCTGCCCTATAAAATAACCGATTTCATGAATGTGTTTAGTTTGTTTGACCAAGAGGTAAGGTGCTCGCCTTGACCGACCGAGATCGTGGACTCGCTCTCTGCAGTGTAAGTTATGCACGTGGATAAGAAATTTAATTCTTGTAGGGTGCTGTACAGAGGAATCATATCTTTATGAAGATCAAAAGATATAGATTTTCTCATGATAGGATTAAATGCTCTGTACGGCATCTCTTAAAATATATTCTGTAATAATATATACTATATACACAAGCTGTGTGCATAAATTGTAATTATATTAAATATACACGGCTCTCCAGACATTTCGATGCACCTGGTCCATAGATCTGAGTTCAGTTGTCGCTAATGCAGTATTCGAGTAAGTTTTTAAGCTACACTAATCATTAGATTGCAACAATCTGTCTGCATAGTTGTGCACTAAGTTGCAGTTTGCTATGCTTGGCTTAGTAAATAACTGCATTCGTCGGCAACCGAGTCAACGGCTCCCACAAGGGGTGGTCACGTGACCACAACTTCTCATCTGTTTACATCAAACATCGTTTACTAAGCCAAGCGTAGCAAACTGCAACTTCGTGCAAAACTATATTTACGTATAGTTTGTATTTAATTATTTGTGTAGCTTAACGGCTTACTCGAATACTGGCAAGCAACAACCGAGCTCAGACCACTGGATCAGATGAGCAGTTTTGGAGAGCAGTGTATAAACGTATACATTATATTTTAATTATCGTATGTAACATTACATAAACTCATACTAACGTGAGTTGTCCTTGCTCTCAAATGCATTCCGTGCGAACGCTGGTTTGGTCCATTGATGAGGTTCTCGCCTTTAACGACCAATGTCAAGGCGAATAATAATAATAATAATAATGCACTTGATAAAGCGCCCTCAGAGAACTCAATCTCTTTCGAGGCACTTTACATTTGCTGCAAAGGGAAACTCAATTTAATGGTAATTAATAACATGCTTGATAAACAAACAACATGAATAACATGGTTAGGGGTGACATGCACAGGGTCAGAATGCAAATGTGGTTAGTGGCAGCATGCACAGTGTCAGCACGCATAAGCACATGAAGGATGAATCATAGGGACCCACTAAATGCTGTCCTAAATAGGTGTGTTTTAAGTTATTTTGAAATGTGGTCAAGTCAGGGGATGTTCTGACACCTGTCGGGAGTGAGTTTCCGGCTTTGGGAGCATGCGAACTAAATGCACGGTCTCCAAAGGATTTAAGGTTTGTACGAGGTATTGGTAAACTGTTGGATTCCGGAAAGCGGGTGGTACGATGCTTAGCCTGGTGGGGGAGTAGAATGCATCTCTCCACCAAACTTTTTCCCGGTTGCAGAGCGATAGGTTTTCCAGTCCCACATCGTTTTGGGGAGTTTTCAAAAGTCCCTCTCTTTTCTTTCGCCCTCCACTCTTTGTCTCTCTCTCCACCTTTCTCTATACCTTTGTCTATCTCTCTCCATATCTCTCTCTCACTTTCTCTCTCTTTCTCTCTCTCTCTCTCTCTGTCTCTCTCTCTCTCTCTCTCTTTCTCTCTCTCTCTACGTACCTAGTTCACTCTCGTTCTCAATCTTTCTCTCCCTGTTTGCCATTCTCTTCTGTTCATCTCTCTTTTATAAGATTATTAATTGATTATTATATCAGATTATTACTACTAGTTGACTATTATAGGCTAGATGATTATTAATTGTATAAAAATTTTAAAATATCTTTAACTATTTAAAGATAAAAAGTCTACCTCTAGCCATTTCACATGTACATACACTGCAAAGGAAGCATACCAAACTATGTATCGCACATAAACACATAAAACGATTCACATTATAATTCGAACGCTGTGAGAACAACTGAGCTTCTGGTTTTACTTTAAATATTTTCAAGTCAGATACTTCGTGATGTCACGCAGCAAACTTCATGACTTACAGGCGTAAGACTTAATGGCAAGCCGTCGTTGGGATTTTGAGATTGATCGAAAGAACAATAAAGCGACCACACTCGGAAACGTGTTTCATACGAGGTGAGGGCCAATGAGAGAGTATATATATAAGAATATAGAAAAGCGCAAGAAAAAGTAAGAAGAAGCCTCAAAATGAGCGAAGAACCGCGGAGAACTATGGGTGGGCTTGAAAGTGGATAGAGAAGGCGAGCTTGAAGAGAAAATAGAAATATGGTCGAGCGGAGAGAGAGAGAGAGAGAGAGAGAGAGAGAGAGAGAGAGAGAGAGAGAGAGAGAGAGAGAGAGAGAGAGAGAGAGAGAGAGAGAGAGAGAGAGAGAGAGAGAGAGAGAGAGAGAGAGAGAGAGAGAGAGAGAGAGAGAGAGAGAGAGAGAGAGAGATAGTGAGAGAGAGAGAGAGAGATAGTGAGAGAGAGAGAGAGAGAGATTCAGAGACAGCACGCTGATGAGTTCAATTGCAAGGCTACTCTGCAGCTAGGCTTGTCTGCCGTGAGCGTCGCAGTTGCCACATTACTCTACTTCTCGCCGACCTGCACTGGCTACCAGTCAAGCAAGGATTGACTTTAAGGTTTTGTCGCTCACTTTTAGGTCCCTTCATTCTATGGCTCCAGCCTATCTTTCAGATATACTACCCCATCAGGCCAAGCATCGTACCACTCGCTTTTCGGGACCCAACAGTTTACAGATACTTTGTACAAACCTTAAATCCTTTGGAGACCGTGCATTTAGCTCGTATGCTCCCAAAGCCTGGAACTCCCTCCCGACCTGCGTCAGAACATCCCCTGACCTGACCACATTTAAAAGAAACTTAAAAACACACCTATTTAGGACAGCATTTGGTGGGTCCCTGTGATTCGTCCTTCATGTTCTTATGCGTGCTGACACTGTGCATGCTGCCACTAACCACATTTGCATGCTGACCCTGTGCATGTCACCCCTAACCATATTCAAACATGATTTTACTTACCAACCAATTGCATTTCCCTTTGCAGCAAATGTAAAGCGCCTAGAAAGAGATTGAATTATCTGAGGGCGCTTTATCAAGTGCAATATTATTATTATTATCACTCCGGGGATTTTTTCTTCTTTCATCTACTCTGCTTAAACAAATTTAGAACACTAATCTGCTAGATTGTGACGAGGAATGGCGTATTTCATTAGAATAAGAAACTTAAGAAAAAAAGACCTGTATACTAGCTAAAGCCTGGGAAAAATCATAGAATGTTTTCCGTTCTATTTCAATTTGGCTTTGGTGCCCGCTGACCCGCTGAGTAAGCCCGCTTGCTAGCAAGCCCAGCCTAACGTATAGCAAGGACTCCATACCACAATGTGGGTTGAACTCGTACCTTCAGTCTCTTTCTGTTTTTAACCTTGAAATGTAATGTAATGTATCTCCTTCTGTGACTCCACAAAGCCATAAAGACTTTGTGGGTGTTACACAGGAGAGCTTTGTATAGCACACTCACAGCCTAAGCGGCTTTCGGTACGCATTCTGTAGCCAACAGACTTCGTCTCACGCAACAAAGAAAAAGTGGGAAGCATAGCAGAGTCAGGAGAGCAGTTGAGGTAGTGAGTAGCATGGAAGTAGCAGCTCAGGATCGCTGAAAAGGATGAGCCGTATTCGGAAGCAGGAGAGTAATTGTCGTTGCGTAAGAATTGTGGGAGCGAGTTCCACAGTCTATGACCTGCAGAGCTAAAGCTTCTGTCGCCAACGGTCTTTAAGCGGAGCAATAGAACCAATAGAACAGCTAATTTACTGTCCACGGCGGACCTGAGGGCGCGAAGAGGCTGAAACTAGTGCAGCAATTCGGATAAGTACGAAGGAGCCAAGCCGTGGTGGGCCTTGTGGGTAAGCGTAAGAACTTTGCTCTGTATCCGTTGCTCAACCGGCATCCATCCTAGCTCCTTTAGCAAAGGAGACACGTGCTCAAACCTCTGGAACTTGAAGACTAGCCTTGCAGCCATATTCATAGTCAGCTGCAGTGGCCTAGTTGCTTTCTTTGGTAGCCCTGCCAAAAGGGAATTACAACAATCAAGCCGAGACAGAACTATGGAGCTTAAGTAAGGCCTTTGCTTACCATTAATTACACACAGCTCCTTGGATTCTCCTTCAGTCCCTTTTTACTACCGAGTTTGTGATATGCAACGCGTCGATGGAATTTTAGCAGTTTAGTACTAAATATTCTATTACAAATTCCTTGCTGTGAAAAAACATTGCCAGTCCACACTGGCAGGCGGAAACCACAGATTGAGTACGGAAATTAGCTTTTCTCCCGAGGAAAATCTTGGAAAAATCCAACTTTGCTATGGAAGGCGGGCCTGAGTGTTTGCGGACCAAGCCGGGGTGAGTCAGCCCCAACGAAAGCCAAGCTTGGAGTTCATATTTATCAGTGCCGAGTAGCCAATCGTAATTGATTGGCGTGTACGGAACGACGTGCAGACCGTCTTTAAAATTACGGTTACTTTATAGTACGCCCGCTTAAAAACCACAGGCAGATTATATTGACGCATGTCCAATATCCATCACTTACCAAAGGCGGGGGGGGGGGGGCAGCACGACTTTCGGGTGGTCATCCTCACTGTTGCAGCATTCCAATTTAAATATGAATGAATATAATTGAATCGTATAGCGCCCAAAGAGAACTTAATCTCTATTCAGGCGTTTCACATATGCCACGGGGCTCGATCCAGCGACCTCGGCCAGACCTTGGTCTGGGCGATCACCTTAACGACTAGGCCAAATCCAATACCCCAAGTCAGCTGGTCCAAGCAAAAGCTCAGAAGCGCCAGTCGTCACTTCGGGCGACAGCAAAGTGGGTCGTAGTGCAGAAGTCGCCAACGGCTATAGGGTACGGCCCCCCTTTGAAAAAACCCGCTCAAGTTCATAGTCTTGTGAAGTTGTAGCATTTCAATGCGTTGTGTATGTATAGACAGTATTGTAGCCGCACTCTTCGAAAATAATCGACGTAACAAACATGCGGACCTATTCACAAGGTCACAAGGTCATGCCCTATTCACAGGGTACCATTACAGGAGAAATACGCCGTTTGCGGTACTTGAGAAATCTCCACCTCCGCCAGTCGTTACCTGCGCAGACCCAGAGTTCAATGACCAAGCGTGACGACTCACAGCGCTGATCCCTGGCACCAAACGCAGCTCCAACGGAGATCCTCTCTCCATCATTGAAAAACTGTCCTCCTAACGCCCCCAACGTAAGGGCTGGAAAAAAGCGATTTCGCGTGCGCTTGCGAGCGAGTCCGACGTCCGCCGTCCGCGTCTCATACCTTTCCGTTGAGCATTCGACTTCGGACCTCTTGTTGCCCTCGTCAATAGGTGATGTGAGTCCAGCTGTGGCGAAGGCTCCAACCTGCTAGTTCGCTGGCTAGCCGACTTGCTGTTTGGCTCCGCCGATGCTACGGCTGACAGCCTCCGGCTGACAGCCCGGCTGACGAATCATGGATGGATTACGGCAGCTCTGACGCTGACGCTTCGGCCACGCTGACACTCTTGCTCCTGCCGACACTGGCTCTCCAAACATTCCCTCCTGCTCAAGCTTCGCCTCCAGGCAGAATGGTCGAAAAAAGGATCAAAATTTCATTTCGTTCTTGACGTTTGCCTTTCAAAAGACAAAGAAGTTAGAAATGCAGCACGAAGTCTCAGCAATATATGTTATCTATTACTTGAATCTGGTTAAAAAAATAATTGTAAAACTTTTACACAGGCAAAATTATTTACGAGGGTGAATAGATACCACTACCAAGCCGCTGTCCTGTCACGTGATTGACTCGCTATTCGTCTGACGGCACTGAAAACATGCACACGGGGTGTCTTAATATTTCCGATTATCAGAACTAAGGTAATACATGCACTAATGGTTACTCACATCAATAGAAGGTCAGACCATCCCTGTTCTTTATGACTTCCTGTTTTCGCCACGGCGTTGACTCTTTTTTGGCAAACATCCCATGTAATGCAGTCTCGCAAATGGTTAAGCCGACCAAAATGCTGCTCGTGGGAAGACGCGATGCTGTTCCCAGCTCTAAATGAGGTATCCGACCTGTCCCACAGATGTTCAATAGGGTTGAGAGCTGGAGATTGGCTTGGCCAGCTAAGGACTCGGATACCTGAATCTTCGGAGCATTGCTTCATTGCACTTTCAGTATGCTTGGAATCATTATCCATTTGCCAAACTTAGTACACCCCACAGTAGTTCTGGCACAGGGCATGCTAATATTTTGTATGATGTCCATGAACACGTTCCTGTGCATACTCACATTGATTCGGCGTCGATTTCCTTTGCCGGAAGCCGAAAAACAAGACCAAACAAGCACACTTCCCCCTCCTTACTTGAGCGTAGATTGCAGGCAGTCCGGGTGGCACTCTCTGCCTTTTATTCGACTGACAAAATCCCTCCACTTGCGATCTCTGCCGACTATAAATTTACTTTCAGCGGTAAATAGAATACTGCTCCAGTCGGCAGCTGCAAAGTGGGCGTGCTTTCGGGCCCACTGCAAAGTGCAGTTTTGTTGTCGTTCGTTAATTAACGGCTTTCGCACACCAACTCTTCTGTATATTCCGAGCTCCGTAAGCCTCCTAAAGACCGTATCAACACTTGCAGCCTTCGCGATGGCCTCTTCTAAGGTCTAGGAGAGAGCTCCGAAGCGGTGCTTTCCTTCGACCCAGTGCAGCCAGTTTTAGCAGAAGATAATCTTTTTTTTGTCAGCGAACGTGGGCGGTCATAGTGTGGTAAGACGTCCATTCTACCGCCGTGAAAGAATTTCTGGTCATACCTGACCGCTCCTCAGAATTAAACCAAGCTTCCGCGCCATCTTCATACTGCCACGACCCATTTTGGGATAGGCGCCGGTGTGGCCTTTGATTTCACTATTTAGCTCCTCCTTTGTCTTTCCCGTGGCAGATAGGAACAGTGGGAGCAGCTCTACACGTTTTTGCACTTCCTCGCTATCGCGAGGAAGTGCAAAAATAACTCCCCTCGTGCGCACAAGTGAATGTTCAAAAAATCTTTGGCCGGCTGGATTGCAAGTACGACAGTCGAACTGCAAGTTAAAACTCCGCTTAAAAGTCCCGCCACGTTTAAAGGTAAGATGCCGTTCTAGGCCGCCGGGGTATTATTATTTCTTACATTTATCGCAGAAGCTTCAGCTCTGCAGGTCCTAGACTGTGGAACTCGCTTCCACAATTCTTACGCAACGACATCTACTCTCCAACTGCCGACTATGGCACATCTTTTTCAGCGGTCCTGAACTGCTACTTCTATGCTACTCACTACCTCAACTGCTCTCCTAACTCTGCTATGCTTCCCACTTTCTCTTTGTTGCGTGAGACGAAGTCTGTTGGCTACCGAACGCGTACCGAAAGCCGCTTAGGCCGTGAGTGCGCTATACAAAACTCTCCTGCGTAACACCCACATGGTCTTTATGACTTTGTTGAGTTACTGACGGAGATACATACATACATACATACATACATACATACATACATAGACACGGTCATCGCGAGATTACGTTCATTTTTTATGTAAACAATCAGGTTTATGTAAAACCCGGCCCACACCGGTGGTGGACCACCAAGAGTGAATAGTTACTTTGTAGACAGTGTCTAATGCATCTTGTAAATACTTTTGCGGGTGAGTGTGCATTTAACTCACTAATGTGAGCGTTGGTAAATATAAATCCAGCAGAGTGGATTTACCCTCATCACAAACTTTGTAAATATTAGCT
The DNA here is from genome assembly GCA_009760855.2 of Cristatella mucedo. Classification (NCBI taxonomy): domain Eukaryota; kingdom Metazoa; phylum Bryozoa; class Phylactolaemata; family Cristatellidae; genus Cristatella; species Cristatella mucedo. Next base: position 1,397,584 of record WPIO01000048.1, on the reverse strand, counting down.
ACTCGGCCCTCAGCGGACACCGGACCATATTTCGAAACCATACAGTGTACGTAAAATGTTCAAAGTAATGGCACGCCCCTAAGGTCAACTCTGTGACTGAGAGTTACAAAGATCAAAACAAGCTAACATTAACGCGCTATCCACACCCTCAGCTACCGAAATCTAAGCGGCCATTGCTATCGGGAACCGAGTTATCAGCTGTGCTAAGGAAGCATTAACAAATACGTCTACTTCCTGGTTTTCCCTAGTTAACGTAACGTAACCTCATTATGTCATGTGTAAAAATTCGTAAAGTCAGTGAGCCAAAATAAGACCAATCGCGAAGCGAAATCTAGGCCTTCATTTCTCTGTGAATGCTACGCAGCTGTAGCTATTTTTTTAAATATGCCTGCCTTCCAGCACGTTAGATCCTTCCAACTCCTTGCTGCCTATTTTGCTCACATTCGCAGTTGTATGACAGCAAATTTCGTCATATTGACTGACGATGCAACCAATTTACTAGCTATGAGCAACTTTGGTTTAACTAAGAAACTGGATAATTTAATCTTCAAAATTGGCTCAGCCATCGATCTTCTGTAGCATTAGCTGTTCTATTTAGACGATTGAGAATAGCGATTCAGCTGGCTGACTGGTCACTGGCTTGGTTCTGTTTGTACATGCATTAGTCAATATGATCACGTTAAATCTGTCTCGTGTGGTTATTGTGTATCAAACTAGCAAACCACGTACACTTTGAGTTCACCAATGGTTCGTCCTTGGTTTTTTTGCCGCTCGCTATGTACGCCAGACCTCAGGTGAAAGCGCTTTTGGACTATTGTTCTATTTTAGTCTTTTGGTCTACTATTCTTACACTGGCCTATCTACGACCTGCTATGGCTTGACTTCTTCATAGCTGGCCTAACTGCTACACCCACTGGTTTTAGCTTCCTTGGTCCATCAGGTCCTCTATGGAGTATAAGTATTTTCCATTCATCTTCTGAAATACCGTTGGTGATTGAGATTTTTTCTCTGCAGGTCCTAGACTGCGGAGCTCGAGTTCACATTCACTTCAGCAATGACATCTATTCTCGTGCTGCTGACTGTTGCACATTCTTTACAGCCGTCTTAAGCTGCTACTTATATGCTACTCAATTCCTCAACTACCCATATGACTCATCTATGCTTTTCACTAGCTCTGTCTTGCGTGAGATGAAGTCTGGTGGCTACCCTGTACGTACTGGAAGCCACTTAGGCTGTGAGCAGGCTAGTGAAAGTTCTTCTACGTAACCCCTCCTCTCCCACTTAATTTGTGTCGCTATCTGGAGCTATGGTCGAGATACACAATAACTCGCTTTTAGGTCCCACCATTCTCTTGCTCCCGCCTACCTGTCCGAACTGTTTACCGTTCAGGCCAAAAATAGTACCATTCACTTTTCTGACTCAAGTCGTTTAGCTTTTCCTAGAGCCTATCTAAAATCGTTAAGCAGGATCCAAAAACCCGGAGCTCACTCCCAACTGATGTCACAATATCCCCTACTTGAAGACATTTATAAGAAGCCCAAAACGCACCTGCTTCTCGCTGCATTTGTTGCGTTCACGTTTTAATTTGTGTGCACGTGCGTGCAGACGCTATGCATTATATTACTTAAAATATCAACATGCTTCCCTTATAGCATATGTAAATTGCCTTCAAAGAAACTAAGTTCTCTATGGGCGCTAAGGAAATTTCTTATATTTAATAATATTATTAGTATCAACTAAATTAAATAATCAAACCAAAATAATGAATAGCTAATGTACATCCGTCCTCTAGCGTTACAAAAGAAAAAATTTTAAACTAACAAGAAAGCTTCAAAGTACATGAAGTATTATAAACCGCCTTACAAATCAAATAGAAATGTGTCGTTTATTGTGAGACAAAATGTAGTATCGTGAACTTCGAGGGACTAACAGGGGTACGCTGGTACTAGAATTAGGGTACGAACCTTCATTAGCTCACAAGAGATATTTAAACATATAAGCTTCAAAGAGTTTACTGGAGGTTAGTCTATCGGACAGGCTTCTGAGGGTGCTGATGAAGTTCCACCATAGCAGGCTCTGGCTTCCGGCAATAGGTAACCTTCAGAACCACGTCTGCCACTTGGGTGAGTTTCAAAAACGTATGTGCATTTCGTTTGTGTTTTTGTGCTAAGCGAAACAAATCTCATTGTTTCTCTCCATCGATTTGCGCACATTTAATTTTAGAGGTAAATGTTCCATAATAATAATAATAATAATAATAATAATACATTTGATATAGTTCCCTCAGAGAATTCAATCTCTTTTCTAGGCGCTTTACAGTTCCATGCGTATATAGTTGTTTCATGATTAACTGCATTTGGATTTTCTAGACTGATTTGTGTCGAACCAAGTTTTCGTATGTGTACGATTGTAATTTTAATTCTGGAAAGCTCAGCAATGACAGAATTAGATTAGAATCAAGTAATGACTGAGGGAATTTTGTAAAATACGATCGGATGAGGTCACGAAAATTTGAATGCTGCAATACCTCCTTGAATAAATATGAGTTGCAGCACACATGCAAGTTGGGAATATCTCTCATGTTTTTTGAAATAGCACTAAGCATAGATTTACTCTAGTAGTAGTACTCATGATATCATAAAGGCACAACGTAAGTGCGACGTCGACCACTTGTGTTACAGGATTGACTGCCTTACTCGCTCACTCACATTCAAAATTGTATAGGCTGGTGGTCTTGTTATTTATTAAGAGAACTTTGTAGCCCCACGCTCTCCAATCGTATCAAGGGCTTGAGTTATCAATCCTTTGTTATCTTTTGAGTTATCAATCCCAACTGAACTTGACAACGAACATAGCGCTCGTAGTGATGCCAGTCCCAGCCGCCGTGCATCAAACGCGGGCGATGCTCCGAGCCTTTTAATCGCAGCTACTGGCTTGTTAGGTGCAGCAAAAATGCACGCGGATATGCCTACAGTTGCTTGAGTAACACGGTAGCAATGGAGAGCGCTCAGAGCTTGAGAGATAGAAATTCCATATCCATAGCGTAGATTCGTTTTAGTCGATAGCAAAGGAGACTTACAGACTTTTATTACCATCAATGGCTCACAACTCTCATACGGCGCGTGACGCACCACTAAACTGCAACCAGTTCAAAGCCTCGGGCGCAGCTATCGCCTGGCCCAAATGCTAGCTCAACTCAGCAACACTGACTGCCTAGCACACGGTTCCGGAATTTACCAGGCCAAACCGTGGATTCACACATAATGCGAGTAATAAAAAAAGTGCTACCTGATTCAACAGCTTCATTTGTATCGTGGCAGGGAGGTAAACAGATAGTCAGACGGCTTTTAAGCTCGCACTATAAGGCTTGCTTTCCACACAAGAGCGGGCCCAATCCAGATTTTCCTGTCTCGCTAAGTATAAATATAGTCGTCGTTGTCCAGCTCGAACGTGGGGGGCATCATCTTCATCTCTTCGTCTGACTACGAGCGTGTTCCGCACTCCTACCCACCGATTTGTTTGCTGCTCAGTGATTCGGGCGGGAAGCATTTTTTAGCACACTGAAATGCTTCTACAGTGCTAAAAGACCGATCCGATGACTGTTTCGGGCGACTACACGCCGACGTCCACGCAAAACGGCGACACAGCATATCCGTGCAATTCGTACGGTTCCGCAAGGTTGGACGTCGCGAATGTTGTTACAGAACGGTGATAGGCCAGCCTGAGCTTATTTGGCGAAGCATCACTTTAGCTGCCAGCTTCAAGGTCGCCGCAAGAACAAATTCGGCATACAGGGTAATTCCAGTCTAAAACGTCGAATTTTGCAGGCCACACCAGGAGGGGCGTGCTTGTGTAACCTTTACCTTTGTGCTAGGGTTGCTCAATGTCGAGATTAATGTTTCAGACGTTTAAATGCCTTGCTTAGAATATTTCTTAAATTAAAATTATTTAGACATGTATACAATATATCTAATTAACACTTGTGCTTGGCATCGAGCAGGTCTTGCAGGGTGCTGCCTCTCCGGAGATGACGCCTTTGGGTTCACGACCTTTCATCTTGTGTATCCGACCGGCTGCCGTGTCGTTGGGGTCGGTAGGCTTCGTCTCTGTCTTTTGGGTAGCTGCTTAGCGCACGCACTATGAGATGGCGCAAAGACGAGATAAAGGTAAAATAAGAACCAGTATTTGCTCTTACGGATTAATTTGCTCAGATATAGCTCAATTTTCTTAATCTTCATCGGCTGTGTCGGCCTGTCGTACGTCGGCGTTTGGTCTATGTTTGCTGGCAAGTCATCTTAGTTGGCTTTGCATTCACGCTGTTGCAGTTGCGCCTTCAAGCAAGATCCGCATTGAATTGGATGGCGTAAGTATAGTGCCGTGTGGTCTGTGTGGCGTTCGCGGCTTCCTCTGGCCACTCATACCTTGCCGACGTGTGTATGTTTATGTTCCCAAAGAAACCCTAAAGAGTTTCCACTGGGATATAACCTGCAGCAGAGCGACGTGTCGATCACACAGGGCTGAGCCGTTCTATCATTTCTGCGAATGTTTTGGATAGCCTTGGCATAGCGCGGAAGTGCTGGTGTAGCTGGCTCGAAAATGGCCGCTCTGATTTGTGTCTATGCAGCCCTCCAATCTTAGCATTCTGGCATGGAAATGAAATGTTAACAGGATTAAAAACGCTTTATTCTCCACCTTGAATTTCTAACCAAAATATAGTAGCTGTGCAAGTGCGGCCGTTGTGCAAGATGCAGGCTAAGCTAAAGGCTGGCTGCTGTTGACTGCAAGCCACTTTTTGTAGCCTCCTGACCACGAGCCTCTCACTAAGAGACCGCGTACGAAAGAAGATTTTATCGAATTCTGCACGATAATTTTGGCATACACGCAGTATGAACCTCACATTCGCGAGCCGGTGAGTGACCCAGTGTTACTTCTCCGGTTTCTCCGAGATGCCTCATGTCTTCGGCAGAAGTTCTAATGCGCATGATCCAAGCGTCTGCTCAGCCTTCATTTGCAATCAAAACGATGAATTCCTGAGCAGCACACGTTAACGAGCACGACGTTTCTCGTTTCGCTGTTTTTGCTTGTGGAAGGTGTTCATTTTATGGATGTCCTTAGGATTATTCTGGCAGAAGCCGAAACAGCCCAATCAGCAGTGAAGGCAGTATCACAGAAAGTCACTGCTCGAACGACTCAGAAGCTGCTCTTGATGACCACCCAGGTATGCATAATGCTTGTTAAAGTGCCTGCATGTTGTGCTGTCGCTCAGTCCTTTAGAATGGGAGAGCCTGAAAGCGATACCACAAGAGTATGTATGAACGTGCCTTATCTGATTGGCTCAGAAGTTGGAAAAGCCTTGGAAAAAGCCAAGTTTTTTCCATCTTCCAGGGCAGCTCTTTTATCCTTAAGCTGGCTGAAGCATAACCGACGATTTTGGAGAACAGGCATGTTTTGATTCTCGTGCCAGCCTAACCTTTACACCATTCTCGTTCCTTATCGCTCGAGTGTGTGCTGTGTTGCTATGAGAGCTTGAGTGGCACTCGTCATCCAAAATTTGGCTTAACTATAACTCGGGTGCTTGGAAATGTGCACTTGCTAGCTGTCGATCGACAAAAAGATTCAAGCTGATTGACAATATTGCACTTATGGCCTCAGTTAACTGTGTAGGTTATGACCTTTTTCTTGATATACCCACCGTGTTATTGCATCCTCATGTGTCGTTTGTTCATATGTCCTATCTAGTGGAGGAATTGTGGTCAAGTCATGATATGTCTTGGCCATAACATTTCAGGCTTTCAATACTGGTTTTGCCAAACGGAAAATTGGGTCTTCGAGTGTCCCTTAATAAAAAGTGACTGCTTAGTATGGGTCAAGCCTCTATCTGTCGTGTGCACTGGCACTTCAGATAGTTGTATTGAATGCTACTGGTGACTACTTGCAGTGCTCGAGCCCATTGCTCGCGCTCACTGTTGTCGAAACAGACGGTTTACTTGAGCTATGGCCAACTCACGAGGAAAATGTTGTGCATGCAGTTAAAGAGCTGTAGGTAGGTCGTACCGTGTACAGCAGTGTGTTGTTGGAACAGCAAACTCGTGTTAGTAGTGCTGGTCACTGTTTCCTAACGTCATGATTATGAGCTCATTACCTATAGTGCACATTTTGGCTCGTAAAGTGCTTTTCCTGCTACAGCATAGGTTTTAATTCGTTTCATGACTTTATTAATTCTCAAACTGGAGATGACCACATTGTTATACTTTGCTTGTAACAAAGCCTGCTGCCAGTGAGTGACTAGGGCTTCTCGATAGACTTGTAGGAAGTGCTATGTCAGTTAATTCTCTATGCAATAGCATCCGAGTCGTATGCCGTCGAGTGCGTTTCGTTTGCATTAGAGTGTGTGTGCTTATAGGGGCTTGCAGCTGTCGCTCATACTCGTCGACTTCATGCCCTCCGGAGTCGCGAGAGTGCTTTGGCACGGCACAGGTGAGAACAAGAGCAGGGAGAGGTGCGTGAGATGGAAAAAATATGATGCAGGGAAGGGCTCGGGTGTTACCGTGTGAGCTCATGTGAACTACGTATGACAGTAAAGTGAGCGAATGGTACTGGTCTTTCTACTTCCGGTTACTGGTCTTCCTACTTCCTGCGTGACTTGAGACTTGACTTGAGAGGAAGTGCATGAAGGGATGAGCCAGTCAAGAGCAGCTGAGGGATAAGCAGGCGTCTTAGAGTTGTTTATGAGATATGGCCCAAAAGAAAAACCTAGCTGAACTTGCTTCTGTTGAGGTGTGACTAAATTGGGGCTGATAATAGAGGGTGGGTGTTAGCAGTCGTTGAGTCGAGGTTTCCTGAGGACTAAAGCATTGCTCGTAAGTTAATAGTGGTATATCGTTAGTGTGATGTCAAGAGATTATTATTCAGACATTTGTGATGTGCCCATTTTTAGGGTTCCAAAATTATCGTCTTCAATCTTGTGTAAAAATTAGTGAGTTGCTGGAGCAGTAGCATATGGCATCAAATGTCCTGTCTATCATTGGCAGAGCCATTTGCAAGGACATCTTCGACCTGGAGGGCCCTAATAGTCTTTATCTCCTGAAGCCAGCCATTTATTACCCTGTGTGTAATTAGTTTTTGAGTTAATAATAGTGATAATAATACATTTGTAGTGCCCTCAGAGAACCCAATCTCTTTCTAGGCACTTTACATTTGCTGTAAAGGAATTTCTGTCGTTTGCCCTGTGTGCTGCATCGCCTGCTCTGCCTGCTGGTGTGCTATTGATAGTAGCTGAAAGTGAGCCCCATTGCCTATGTCAAACAGTATGCTGCCTTGCTTCTGTTGCCAGCATATCTCCTGTTGAATCTGCACGAAATCTAATCTAGGTGTTCAAAGTGACCTTTCATTAGACGACCACATCAGCTCTACAGTCAAGTCCAACTACTTAGCTTTGTTAAAATTTGGGCTGTTTTAGATAGAAATAAGCTTTGTTAAAATTTGGGCTGTTTTAGATAGAAATATCACATCTAAATTTGTCCGTGCATTTGCGACATCCCGTCTTGACTTCTGTAACTCACTGCTTGCTGCCCTACCGACCTGTGCAATCAGGTGCTTGCAGCTGGTGCAAAACTCTGCAGCTAGGCTGGTCTGTCGTGAGTGCACCAGTTGCCACATCACACAAATTCTCACCGACCTGCACTAGCAACTAGTCAAGCAACAGATTAACTTCAAGGTTTTGTCGCTCACTTTTAGGTCCCTTTATTCTTTGGCTCCATCCTACCTATCAGATCTACTCCTCCATCAGGCTAAGTATCGTATCACCTGCTTTTCGGAAACTGTTTACCCATACCGCATACAAACCTCAAATCCTTTGGAGACCATGCATTTAGTTCGTATGTTCCCAAAGCCTGGAACTCACTCCCGACTTGCGTCACGACATCCCCTGACTTGACCACATTTAAAAGGAAATTAAAAACGCATCTGTTTATGACAGCTTTTAGTGGGTCCCTGTGATTCGTCCTTTATGTGCTTATGCGTGCTGACAATGTGCATGCTGCCAGTAACCATTTTTGCATGCTGAACATGTGCATGTTACCTCTAACCATGTTATGTTTTTTTTCACGGAGTATGCTGCCACTAACCATTCAATCGTGCTTCCTTTGCAGCAAATGTAAAGTGCATTGAAAGAGATTGAGTTCTCTGGGGGTGCTATTTCAAGTGCATTATTATTATTCTTTGATTTTCGTTAGATAGAGGCGATTGACCCTTGTACAGCTTTGCATCGGTATTTGTTTTGCAGACAGAGCATCTGAAGCAGTTACATGCTTCTGCGGGAAGCCGTTTGGAGGTCGCCCGATGATCGAATGCTGTGTGTGTTTGACGTGGATACACTTGTCATGTGCCAAAATACGAAGGAACAGCATCCCAGATGACTTTGTCTGCCAGCAGTGCCGTGAGTCCAAACAGATATCTAGGAAGTCAACCCGAATGCGTACGGAAAGTAGGCGGCTAAAAACGAGCAGTTGATATGTTTGTCACTGGCATACTCTTAAAGTTTGTGAAAAGCTTATGTGTTGGCCAGATGTCATTGGCCCATCGCATGAACCAATGCCAGACGACAGGGCAGCACAGCAAGTTGTGCTGAGGCATCCGGAGCCGGCCGCAGCGCCTGCCGTGCAACCGGCTCGTCCAATGACCCGCTGTTTCGGCACTGGTGATGCACCGCTAGGGTCTGCCACTGCCCCGAAGTATCAGCCAGCTACTAGTGGGACACAGTTGTCGTACTGGCATGCATGTGCCACGTCACGTTTTGACGATGGTCCCTTGCCGGATGGCATGCATGTGCCACGTCACGTTTTCACGATGGTCTCTTGCCGGGAGTCTATAGTTGGATATTCATTTCAGCAGCCTACGTCTGCCGTACTTTCCAAGAACGGGTTCCATAGCGCCACATGATTGTCCGATAGTCGACAGGCCACTGCTTCCTTGATGGCTGTGTGGTCGAAGCCAGCTGGAATCTCGTATTTCATCCAATGCAGTCAAAATGCTCGTGTCATATTTATGAGGAGTAATTACTGCTCCAGACATTTACAATGTATGTATCTTATAATGCATTTATTTATTTGAATTTTTGCAGTGGCCTCTCAGTAATATTTAAAGTATTTGTACGACCATATTCGTGTGATAACCCATGCTGCCTGATGCATGGACGTGACTAGGAGAGTATTTCTGTCAAGCAGTTGTACCCAGTCCCACAGTGGCTGTCATTTTGCTGGCTCGTGTAGTAAGTATACTACCCAGCATCAAGTATTTGTTGTACTACGCAATTGCTTGTACTTGCATTATTCTCTTGGTGTATTTTATTACACACATATCCGACAGCTCTTGAAGTTCTTATTGCTGTTGACCCTGTCTTCAGCTTCTTAAGAAGTAGCAACTGTTGGTGTTTGGCCAATAGTTCGTTCCTTGGCAGTAGTATTGTTTGTTTCTGGTTAGTAGAGCAAAAAAAACTGAGTGCTAAAGTCACCCTGAAGGCAAAATGGTCAGTCGTTCTTTGGCTCAGTTCCTTGCCGGTGATAGCAAACACGAGTCTGCCAGCAATTAATAAAGTGATGTAGCTGCCTGGTGCCCGGTACCAAATGACAGCAAAAGAAATACTCAAACTTTACAGCCCGGATTATCTGCCGTAGTCTTTCTACATGCAAATCTGTTTTTTCCACGTCAAGTGGATGTGAAAGCCGCCAAAGCTCGTCTGCTGCTGTGTTAATGAGGCTATTGAATCAGCTTATCGTCACCACTTTATTTCAGCATCGAGGTGTGGGTCTGTACTTAACGGGCTGCTTCCTATTATGCTTGTCTGTGATTGCAGCAGGTTAGTGAATTGCTAGCACGGTAGCAAATTTGCATTAACTGTGGCTCTTGGGGAACTTTCATAGAACACTTTCTCTGTCGGTTGGTAGATGCATCGTTGCTATCCATATACACTATATGCCAGACTCTCTGCCATGTACTTCTTCAAATCAGCAATGCTACTATCTTTTGGAACAAGTATCTCAGTGCAGAAACTGCGTTGTTTACTAGCTGCATCATATTGCAAAAAGAATGCTACGGTATTTGTCTTGCCAGATCTTCAAAAGAAGTAGCATGTTGTATAGCTACGAGTGGAACTTGAACGAGTTATTAGCTTGGAATAATCTGCCCTGTACTAAATAAGTAACTGCATTTAAGAGGTGGAGCAAATTTCTTTTACACTTGGTTAGAAATGTAAAAGTATTTCCTAAGATGCATTTAGTTTTGTGGACTACTTCATGAAGTGTAATAAGACATGGGTTTGCTGCAAAGGACGTCAAAGATATATGTCGCCAGTGGCACTGCTAAATCACAATCGGTCGGCTCTTACTCAGTGTTACTTACACCTCAGTTATGGGGCCACGTTTTGGTGTCTGAGATTTGGGATCTTCAAATCTTCTGCTTTGTGCATGTTTCATCTGTTCAGGGTCTCATACTGCTGTCATGCCTGCAAGCATATTGTTCTGCATACGGGCTCGCCTCACAATCATGCATCGATAATCAAGGTGATTACTGTCAGGATGCCCACAGTCAGCATTATGCCTGCCACTCTCTGTTAATTTCAATGTCAGCCCTCGAGGACAATGTGTAAATGGCTGTAAATTTTTTTATATCTTAACCGGCAGTTCTTAATTTTTATCAATCCCTTGAGCACACTTAATCGGAAGTAAATATAGTTCACTAACATCTGTGGACCAGGTAGACGTGCATTCTCAAATCAGACGCTATTCCTGATCCATAACTGGTTAGAAAATGAGTGTTGCGTAGCACAAGCTCTATTGGCTGGGGCTGTGCATGCGGTTTATGTACTTATCAGCTGTGCGACTTTTGTCTATGCATACATCTGACTGCACAACACGGATGATACGGAGCATGAGCCATCGCCAAGTTTATGTCATCTACTGCTGTTAGCTTGCCTTTGCACACTTTAATAGTTATTTGGCAATTTATGCTGGAATGTTGCTAAATTACATGTGGGCCTTGCGAGCATGCCATTGTGTTTATATTACTGTGCAGGTTCGATATCGGCTGAAAATTGCATTGTTTTCAACTACCTTTTTTAAGACGGGAAAGCTGTTCTACTGAACTACGGTCATCCCACAAGCTATAAAACTGCTGCCGTTAAGCTGATGCTACTGCGAATGCAGTGACATTGTAAACTTTGTTAACTGAGAGCTTCATTTTCTCTCTCAGTTGCTGCATGGTAAGTTTTAAACCTGGTTGGAACATGGGAGGCACAGTTATTCGTCTTACTCACTATGTCTAGCAGTGCTTTACCATTCCCTCAAGGATTATTGCAGTGCAGTGTTTGACCTTGATTTCGTGCACTGACTTATTTTCTACACAGCACTAAATAGAAGAGCTAAGATTAACTCGTGCAATTTAAATGGATAATTCATCCAAATCGATTTCTTTATCGCTAAGGCTACCTTGCATGCATGTGTGTCAGTCCTTATTCTGCCTTGTGTGAACGGATCTTTCGCCACCTCTATCCAGTTTGCCATGCCCTCTGCGATTTGATGCTTGACAGCATTTGTGATTGCTGATGGTTTTGTTTTAGACATCTCAGGACACCATTTTGTCATACTGCTATTAACTTTCAGCTAGCAGTATTGCAAGGCTATCTTGGCGATCGGCACAGTCATGAAACATCGATGGCCAGCTGTTAAGCATTGCAGAAACTACATAGTTTGTCATACCTTTGGTGCTGGACTGCTGCTGTGATCAGGAGATTTTTTAAGCCATATGCTTCCCCCTCCCCGTTTAACATCGTGATTGCCTACTCCATTGCCTTGAGGCTTGTTGTGTTTACTTGTTTACCTTAATCTGACCGTCTTTCCATTTTCAATGTATGCAATTATATCTTGCTTGTGCAGCTGCAGCATGGCTCAGCTGTTACATCTATCCTCTACCACAGTCGCTCTAAGGTCGGAGCTAGGTGGGCTGAAGCCTTAGTCATTTTTAGCCTACACATCTCCTCAGTTTATTGTCATGTAATGAAAAATCTGGGGACCTACATACGTATATCATGTGTGTGTTATGTCCATCCATCACGCCACAAATGCTAAGGCGTTGTTATGCTAGAAAGTTTTATATAACGCACTAAAAGCTGACTGATCTTTCTGTACGAATACGGTAGTACGCAAACTCTATCTCATGCGACAAAGAGAAAGTGAAAAGATAGCTAAGTCATTAGTGCAGCAGAGAAAATGAGTAGAATGGAACTAGCTGTGCAGGAGAACTGGAAAGAATGTGCCATAGTCGGTAGCACGAGAGCAGACGGGTTGCCTAAGAATTTCGGAAGCGAGATCTGCCGTATAGTTCCTGCAGAGCAGAGTCGTCTTCTGCCTAACAGTCTTTAGTGAAGGGAAAATTAAATAGCTAATGTATTGCCCGTAGAGGACCTCGGGCAAAAGGTTGAAATTAGTGCCGAAGTTCAGCTACGTCTGAAGAAGCCTCATTATGACCGACATTGTGGATCAGAGTGAAAATTTTGTTGTGTAACCGTAGATCAATTGGAGGATCCTACACTTAAGGTTACACATGACTGGACCTCTTTGGATAAGTCACCTAAATTACCAGCACGTAACAACTGTCGAACTAGAGCATTGCCAATTAGAAGAGCCAGGTCTCCTAGCCCCAACGCGTGTTTATGGTGTTTAATGATTAGGAGTTTGTTTATATCATCGTGTAACTGCAGAAAATTGGCAGACATCCAGAATAAACTCGGAAACGAAAACATGTAGCTTATCCGACGCTGCAGCTAGTTCTGATGAATTAAATGAATAGTGGCGCTAGGTATCATCAGCATAGAAGTGGTAGCCATTTCATCAGGCCAGTCACTTTTTCGAGCGCAGCAATATAAATAGAAAATACCATGGGCTGATAGGAACCCTTGTTTAACGCCTGCCGATGACTGGTCTGCAAGATAATAATAATAATAATGTACTTGATAAAGCGCCCTCAGAGAACTTAATCTCTTTCTTGGCGCTTTACATTTGATACAAAGGGAAATGCAATTAAATGGTAAGTAAAATCATGCTTGAAAAACAAACAAAATGAATAACATGGTTAGGGGTGACATGCACAGGGTCAGCATGCAAATGTGGTTAGTGGCAGCATGCAGTGTCAGCACTCATAAGCACGTGAACGACGAATCACAGGGACACACTAAATGCTGTCCTAAATAGGTGTTTTTAAGTTCCTTTTAAATGTGGTCAGGTCAGGGGATGTTCTGACACAGGTCGGGAGAGAGTTCCAGGCTTTGGGAGCATACGAACTAAATGCACGGTCTCCAAAAGATTTAAGGTTTGTACGAGGTATTTGTAGACTGTTGGATTCCGAAAAGCGGGTGGTAAGATGCTTGGCCTGATGGGGGAGTATCTCTGAAAGATAGGCTGGAGCCATAGAATGAAGAGACCTAAAAGTGAGCGACAAAACCTTGAAGTCAATCCGTTGCTTGACTGGTGAGACTTGGCCACCTGACGAGACGAACTGAGCACGATCTGACCAGTATGATCCAACCACACATAAAGCATCTGCCTGATGTTATTTGGTGTCATTTTCAATCAGTCAATTAGTTTATCGTGGTAAATAGTGTCGAACAATTTCATGTGTCGAACATACCAGCTCAGCGATGTTGACAACATCGTTGCTGCATAGAATGTAGTTTGTCGTAAGGAAAGCAGTTTCAATTGAATAGTCTCGTGTTGCTTGGATCCCAGCTGAAGCTTTTATTAAAATTCGTTCTTGGTAATATTCTCCGAAAGCTGCTTAGCGACTGTCTTTTCTAGAATCTTGGACAAAAAATGAGAAGGGAGAGTGGGCGTTAGTTTGGTCGCACCGCCATATCCAGTCAAGGATTTTCAGCTAATTGTTGAACTATGGCTGATTTGATAGATTGGAACAGTATCAGTATCTAGTGAAGCACAACAAACTGAATTATAGATGTGATATGCAGTCTGTCTGTGGAGACCAATGATTGTATGGAACCGGGTCTGTGTGTAACAATTTGGTTTTCTTGACTTTATTATGGTGGCTACTTAACCTACAGAAGTCTCGACACTTTATTTGAGGGAGGTTCTGAGGTTGGGAGCCTGTGCTTGCATTAGTCGGTGATTTTGTGTAGTCACGGATTTGTGCAATTCTTTCAGCAAGGAAGGCTAACAAACAGCTCATGTGCAAAACAGCCAAAATCCAGCTGTGAGACGTCACTTGGTTATGGTATGCATGGCAGGATTGCAAGCTGCGAGAGAACAAATAAGTTAAGCATTTCTGTGCTTCCGCGTGTAGATTCAAGAGCGTATTCTATCAGCCAGGCTAAGTCATTTTCATTGATGATATTACGAATGGTAATGCTAATCATTTGGCCATCAAATTTGGGGCCACCCAAGTACAAACGTCGTCGCGTAGTCTTAGGAGATTTCCTGTATTTCTTGTTGACACAAAGAAGAAATTGTAAGCAAAACTTAGGTATCGGACCAGGTTGAGTATCTTTTGCATAAGAAGGTAAACCCGCATTTTTGTGGTTGTATATTCTTTCTGCAAATCGACTGCCCCTGCACCATACCAATACTTCTCGTCTGCGTCTCTCGATCCCAGGGCCACCATCCGGTTTTTTTCAAGTGGAACGAGTGAAGCCATATAGAAAACTTACAAATTTTAGCGTGGCAACTGACTAGTGAAGTTAAGAGCTGGCTCTACATACAGGCACGGTCAAGCTTGCAGCCTTTTTGGCAGCACCCACCCTCATGCAGGGAATGTTCGAGAAAGTACTAGTGAAGCGGCAATATGTAGTCACGTGTAGTATGCTGCTATTACATCGACTGGGAAGTATTAGCCAGGTATCCATCCACAAATCAAGTCAAAGACCTGCTAGCCTGTTCTTTCGCCTCCAACAACGACTTTGCAAGTTAACTTATCCAACTCGGGATTATTTCAAAGTAGAGAAGTACGTTTGGGCTACCTTATAATGGATATGCGGTGGAATTATTATTATTATTATTAATTTTCTTTTGGAAAGAATGCAATCAGTCCAACTTGTTAACTCCCATGTCAAATTTTTAAGTGAACTTACCGCAATCTTGACGTAAAGTTAGCAAATTTATTACCTAACTGTAAGGTTTGAGAAACTGGTGAGCCGAAATGGCGAACTAGGTAAGGCGGTAGCTTTTCATGACCTCGGTGCCGAAGTCGTGGATTCGAATCCTGAGTTGGGCGATCCTTTATCGTCGCTGCAAGCGGTGGTGGTAGCCGTAAAGGCTGTTTCGTCGCTAAACAAAAGAGGGTTTAATCAGCTATTTAAAAAGATTAAATTTAAACCGAGTCCCTAAACTTGTTAGTGATGAAGATGGGGATTTGCACTGGCTGTGAATCACATGAATCTGCTACTCACAAAGCTTCAACGAGGTGAGTCTGGTGAGTTTTCTTAACTCAGTGTACCCGTGCCACCCAGCTGTCCGGGAAATTTATGAAAATACCCTCGGTGGACCTGTGGCACAACTTCATCGGGCTATACCGTCGACTAAGTATAGGAGAAAAGCATTTGCAAGACAATTTTATCGTGAAGGTTCGCGATTTCTGTTAAATTAATAACAGTTTTTAGTCCCCACTGTTTCGTCATGCGTTCGGTGCAAGCAGCTTATGCCGATCTTTCACATGTGGCACATATTTAAGCAGTCGGGTGGCTTGAGGTGGCTTGAGGATGCTCAGGTTTGGTCCAGTGGTGAGATGCTCACCTAGCATGACCTAGGTCATGGAATCAAGCCCTGCTGCAAATACAGAGCGCCAGGATATTGTGAAAATGCTTCTTCGCTGCCAGCTAGTTTTTCCCAGTGATTAAAGTGCTCGATCCGACCGAGGTCTGGCCGAAGTCGTAGGCTCGAGCGCTGCGGCGCATGTGAAGCCCCTTGAATGAACACTAATCTTAACTGGCTACACGCAGGAAGTGAGAATGCATCGCTTCCGAGCAGCAGCGTACCCGCCTGCGAAGAGGCACTGCAAAAATATTAAGTGTACTTAAGCTCTGGCAGGTAGCCTCTAGCAGGTAGCCCCACCTCCACCTACAGCAAAATGCAAACGCTGCATTAAATTGATCAAACGCACTGTTGACATCGAAACAATTGTGAACTTGTGAGATTTATTACGATCTGCTTTACTTTAATTAAGCCTTCAAACGTATAGTTTGGCGTGATGGTTGCCTCACGAGCATGTCAAACTCGAGAGCAGGAGGCAAAGGAGAATCCCGTTATTCTTCCGGTCGTACGCAGGACAGACCGAAGAGACAGTGCCGGCGAAACTGGGTCACGAAAGTTAACAAATCATAAATATAATGCCTTCACTCCGCATTGCATTGTGTGTGCGAACTTACTCGGAGACCAACACTGCTTGCACGGCTCCTCTGATTTGCGGCTCCTTTCACTAATTTGCTTGTGTCCAATGGTGACTGCTTTCTAAGAGCTGACAAAGTAAGCGTCAGTAACCCAGGTTACCAACCCAGGTTCTGCCTGATGATAGTCACGTTCGCCAGATTCTGAAGGACAAGAAGAGGGATCGTGATAGTACTTCGTGGAAACAAAAACTACTGTATACTTTATCTCGAAATGTTCACTAAGAAGGACCAAATGACGATTTTCACTAACGTCGTGCTTGTCATTATTAGATGCAGCCCCTGCCTTGAGAACTGGAGCACCCGAATACTGTGTAGCTGCTACCTTATACCCAGAACTGGCTGCTATAGTGTTACTAAGCAAGTTCGTAATCGCAATTTTCTTAAGGGCACCAGCAACATCAACATTTATAGTTGGTGTAAAACTGCAGTGAGGCTTGTCTGTCGTGAGCGTCGCAACTGCCACACCACACCACTTCTCGCCGACCTGCACTGGCTCTCAAGTAACGCAACAACTTCACGGTTCTGTCACTTACTCTTAGGTTCGTTCATTTTTTGGCTTCAGCCTACCTATCACATGTACTCATCCACCAGGGTAAGCACCAGACCACCCGCTTTTTTTAATCTAATCGCTTAGCTATACCTCGTACGAACCTCAAATCCTTTGGGGACTCAAATCCTTCAGGGACCACACTTGTAGCTTGCATGCTCCCAAATCCTGTAGCTCACTTCCAACTAGAGTCACGACATCCCCTGACCAGAACACGTTTTAAAAAGAGGCTAAAAGTGCAAAATGTATCACAGCATTTAGTTGGTCAATGTGATTCATCCTATTGTGTGCTTATGGGTGCTGACACTGTGCATGCTGCCACTAACCACATTTGCATGCTGAACCTGTGCATGTCACCTCTAACCATGTTATGCTTTTTTTCATTGAGCATGATGCCACTAACCATTGTGACCGTGCTTCCTTTGCAGCATATCTAAAGGCCTAAAAAGAGATCAAGCTCTCTTCCGGCGCTATACAAACGTTTTTATCACTATTAACCTTGACCTTGTCCGGGCCCCCCCAGCCAGACTGGCCGTTTGCCCCATTCGGGGACTCTTCCTTGGCTCGTCGCTGCTGCTGTCGAATCTACTTCGGCTTATGAGAAAAATAAGAGTGAGAAGTACATCGCACTACGTTGCATTTTCCCAAAAAAAATGTATTTAGCGTCCCAAAAGTACTTAATCTCTATCCTAGCGCTTGACAAGCTTGCAGGGCTTGAGCGCACGACTTCGATCGTGCAAGGCGAGCACCTCAACCTTGGTCGTTAAAGGCGATCGCCTTAACCCTCGAGCCAAATCAGGACCTGTAAAGAGGTCTGGCATGCCTTGGATCAGTTCACATCACGATCAGGCTGTTTTAGAAGTTTTTGCCGAACTTTGTGCTTAGGCTTGTCTGTCCTGAATGTCGCTACTGCCACTTTGGACTACTTCCCAAGCAAATGGCACTGGCTCCCCAGTAGCGCCTCGAATTCAAGGTTTGGTGACTCCCTTTTAGGCTCTAATTTCTTAATAATAATAATAATAATAATTTTATTATTACTAGAGATTATTATTATTATTTAGATGTATTATTATAGCTATTATAACAGCCAGGCGCACCTGTTTGGTAGCCTGCGAAGGTTTTGACGGCACTGTTAACTTTTTAACCAGGTCTTCCGACCTTGGTAGACCGTTAGAGATTTCTGTGGACTGATGAATTGAATTTCATCTTCTTTCACTTAGATAAAAGAGAGCTACTGTGAAGCATAGCCTTAACGAAGAATACCATTACGGCTGCCATTAAAAGACTGCAGCGTTCGGCTTGTAGAGATGGTTTGAGTTTGATGCACCGCAGATAGTACCAGAGCTCTAGTGCATAGAAGCCATTATGAACCAGTTAAATACTTTGACATCCTACAAATATGTTTGGATTCCAAATTAAATGACCATGAGATGGTTAACCAGTAAATGGTAATAAGAGCGTGATCCTGAGCAGAAACTGCAGGTGAGAGTTTTTCGACATATTCTGGAGCACTGGTAAATTTCGGCGGCTGTATTTCATGGCGAAGTATGAGTAATGATCTGAACCCATCAAAAATCATTAGGATATGTTGGATTGGTGTCGGATTGTCTGCTAGTCGTATCATCTGAGAAGATTTCTTACTTGAAGCAGACTGTCATACTGGGGAAACATTGCTCCGGCATTATGAGAGAAGACCATGTCTCGCATGTCAGCATGCAAACACGAAGTGAATAGAAACCATTGTTAAGTACATTCTTATAAGCCTTAAGTTATTTATTGATTAAACGTGGGAGCACAACAGGTTCAACTACAACCATGGCTGCAAGCTTACGAAAAGTAATACCTCCCAGGGGGCACTACGGATGAGTTACCTGAAAAATCCGAAAACTTTCCGAGACGTTTGTCTGGTCACTTAAACTTACGAAGTCACGTGTAATGTAGAAGTAACATTCTAATGTGTGTTTGACCAGTTGTTAATAACTGCAGCTAATTATAGGGAAGCACACCAACTAGTAATTGCTTCCTAGTGCTAGAAGCGTGTGCTAATTGGTGACGCTGTTGTTTGACCGTCACCATGTACTCATAATTTAGGTGTCCTCTTTAGTAACTGCTTAAATTACGAAAGCTTCATTTAGAATACAGTCTCCACAGCTAGCCATCACGTCCGATCCAGATCCGTATCTAAGATTATGGGTTACCTACCACGGTGGCTAGCTAGAAATTTAATGAGCTCTCGGGGATCTGTTTAGGCTAGACTACTGCAATTCCGTCTTGGCTGTGCTACCGAAGAAAGCCATTAATTCTTCCCAGCTGGTGACAAATATGGCCGCAAGGCTAATCAATAAATCCCTAAGGTTCAGCCATGTGTCTCCGTTGCTGAAAGAGCTGCGATGGCTCCCAGTTGATCAATAGATAAGCTAAAACTCTTACGTTAACCCGAAAAGCTCGCGTACCTTGGCTCCTTCGCGCCTAACTGAACTGCTGCACCAACTTCAGCCTCCTCGTAGACTCTGTTTCTCTTTGGACGATAAATTGGCTGGTCCATTCCTACGCTTAAAGAATGTTGGCGACAGACATTTTTCCTCTAGACGTCCTAGCTTGTGGAACTCACTTCCACGATTCTTAATCGGGAGCATCTACCCGCCTGCGGCCGGCTGTGGCGCATTCTTTCCAGCCGTCCTGAGCTACTAATTTCATGCTCTACTCACGTCCTCGACTTCCCTCGTGACTCAGCATCGCTTTTCAATTTCTCTTTGTTTCGTGAGATCAAGTAAGTCGGCTGCTGGATTGACTTTCATCGTCGCACATATGAAGAATCCTATAGATCACAACAGTCGATCTTAGCTAAGGCCAAATCTAGCTTCTACAAAAAATATTGTTGAATCACGAATGCATAATCCAAGCATGCTTTCGTCAACCATCAACCATCACCTTAGCCACTCCCAGGTTAGCTCCTACCAAGGGATGCTCGTGGTGACCTAGCCGATTGCTTCTCTCGCTTCTTTTTCAGCAAGATAGACAAGATCCGAGTCTATTTCTAAGGTTGCAGCATCCCCTCTGTAGTCCTGTCCCTCAACTACATCAACACGGGACTCCTGTCTCTATCGATTCCGTGCGTTACCTCGATGTCTATATTTTCTCAGTCAGAGAAGAAATTACGTGCCCGCGCCTGTCTAAACGCTTATCGCTTCGGGCTGCTGGGTCTTCCATGCCAGCGATGGCCTTAGCTACGCCGGCGGCTAGTAACCTGCATGTTAGTTACGATCGTCCTCAGCTATTATCGCTTCGTCATAAAAGATCAAATGCATTCCTAAATGTTACAGCTGTTGATAAGATTCGTGAATTATGCATTAACAAAAGATAAGCACCCGGAGCCACCGCGATGGTCGGAGCCGCCCGTTTAGACGCCGCTCGTTGGGCGGAAACTGAAAATCGAGTACCAGCTCCTTTATTATTCTTAGCATTGTCTCGAACCGCTCAGCACGTTCTCCCTCAAGCGTGATTGTGAATCTCTCAAGCTAAGCGGTCATCAGGCCTGTTATAACTCCAGCGGCCCAAATTAACTCTTGCTTTGGAATCATCGCTTGGTGTGCAATAAACCTAGAGTAATAAGCGACCTTATCTCTGAAAATGGTCTCGACATGCTCGCCTTAACTAAAACTTGGCTAAAATTGGTAAACTGCCCGACCATTACAGATGTCATCCCGACTGGTTTCTCATTCTTCTACACTCTTAGATCAATCAAAACTAGAGGTTGAGTTGCTGTTATCGTGCGCTCACAATTCAATTTCAAAGCCACTTGCAGTACCCTCGAAGCAGTCTTTCGAGATTGTCTTGATTTCACTCGAAAACAAGCTACCGATGGTGGCAGTGGTCTATAGCCCACCAGGTACCAAATCCTCCTTTATCTCAGATTTCTCCGATCTCATTTCGATTCTGTGTGCAAGAGATCGATCCTTCCTCGTTATGGGTGATGTCAATATTCACTTTGATAACTTATCTGATGCCTTCAGCACTGAATTTCGTGCATTGACTGACTCATTATCTCTTGTGGCTCATGTGCATGGCCCTACTCACATCAAGGGTCACATACTCGACCAAATTTTCTCATGCTACTGCACGTTGTCATCGACAATTATTATGATATGTAAACAACACAGTTTATATCATGGCATTTCAATACGGGAGGGGAGGAAATGCCCTATCCCAGAGGGAAACGTCCGGGGCGGGAAGTCTAGGAAGATGGGGGATGTCCGTAGTCTCCCCAAGCATCGTACCGCCAGCTTTTCGGAAACTATCTGTTCAATTACACCTCGTACGAACCTAAAATCCTTTAAAGACCGAGCATGAAGTTCGTACGCTCCCAAAGCCTGGAACGCACTCCAGACCTTTGTAACGACATCTCGTGAGCCATAATGGCTCACTAGGTAAGGCGGTTGCTTTTCACGACCTTGGCCCAGAGGTCGTGGGTTCGAATCCTGTGGTGGGCGATCCTCTATTGCCACTGCCAGCGGTGGTGATAGCCGTAAAGACTCTTCTGTCGCTATACAAAAATAGGCTGTTAAATCAGCTAGTATTTTTTTAAAGAAACTAAAACTGAATCTATGTATGACAGCATTTAGTGGGTCCTTGTGATTCGTCCTTTATGCATTTATGCGTGCTGACACTGTGCGTACTGCCCCGACCACACTTGCATGCCGCCTCTGTGCATGTCGCCCTTAACCATTTTATTCACGTTGTTTATCAAGCATGATACCACTTACCATTCGATCGTGTTTCCTTTTCAGCAAATGTAAAGCACCTAGAAAGAGATTGAGTTGTCTGAGGGCGCTTCATCATGTGTATCATTATTAATATTAACAAAGAAGACTACTAGTCCACTAGACCCTATTCTTTATGCCCTACTTCTACGATGCTTAGATTTGCTACTACCAGAAGTAACTAACATGCTAAATATGTCCTTAGCCTAACTAACGTCATGCCCCTGCACCTTTCAAAAAGGCTGTTGTTAAAACCCTAATTAAGACAGCGACGGTAGACCAATTGGACTTCAGCAGCTTCCTCTAGTCTCCCTTCTCCCATTCTACCACAGACACTGGAACGAGTTGTGGTAGACCAACTAAACTTTTATATTGTGGTCTTAAACCGAGCAAGTAAGTTCCATTTTGGGTTTGGAGGTAATCACTGCACAGAGTAAGCATTGCTTAGGGTGTTTAACTACCTTCTCAGAAATGCAGACCTGGGTAAAGTCACTCTGCTTGTTCTGCTTGATATTTCGGAAGCATTCGATACTATTGATCCCAAAGTCCTATTTGAGTGTCTCACATCTTTTCTGGGTACCACTGGCACTGCACTGCAACAGTTCAGGCCCTATCTCAGTTGGCGACTCCAGAGTATTGATGTGAACAGACAAAGATCATCAGAGGAGCCACTGAAGTATGTGGTACCTCAGGACTCGGTTTTGGGTCTCCTTCTTTTCACAGCTTACACTCTAGACAGGGTGATCGCCAAGCGAAATTTAGGCTTTCACTTCTATGCAGATGACACTCAGTTGTACCTTTGCTCTGATCCCTCCCAGCCCTCGAGCACATCGAATTCTCTACACACCATTTCTGCTAGTATTGGTAACATCCTTACATAGATGGCAGCAACAAAACCTGCTTACTAGTTATGAGCATACCAAGTGCGATTCAGAAACAAAAAACCCTACCCTCAAAATAGGCTCCGCCGGCATATCCAGCAGATCCACTGTTGAACCTACACGTAATCTTTGTGCTTTGTTCCAAAGTGACCTTTCATTAGATGACCACAACAACTCCACAGTCAGGTCTGCCTACTTTCAGCTACATAAAATTGCTAAAATTTGGGCTTGCTTAAACAGGGATACTACATCTAAATTGACCCATTCGTTTGTGACATCCTATCTCGACTTCTGCAACTCACGGCTTGCTGGTCTATTGGCCTGTGCAATTAGGCGCTTGCAGCTGGTGCGAGACTCTGCAGCTAGGCTGGTCTGCCGTTAGTGCCCCAGTTACCACATCACACAAATTCTCACCGACCTGCACTGGCTTCTAGTCAAGCAAAGCACTGACTTCAGAGCTCTGCCACTCACGTTTAGCTCTCTATATTCTTTGGCTCCACCGTACCTATTAGATCTACTCCCCCACCATAAACATCACACCGCCTGTTTTTCGGAATTAATCGTTTACTTATACCTCGTACGAACATCAAATCCTTTGGAGACCATGCCCTTATTTCGCATACTCTCATAGCCTGTAACTTACTTCCGACTGGCGACGCGACATCCCCTGACATGACAACATTTCAAAAGAAGCTTAATATGCACATGTTTATTACATAATTCGGTGGGTCTTTGTGATTCGTCCATCGTGTGTGCATGTCGTGGCTTACACTACGACTGCTGCTTGTGGATGTTACTAGCAATCACTTGGTAATGCGTTCTACACAGCATCTGTAAAGTGCCTAGACAGAGATTCAATTCACTGAGGGCACCCGACAAATGTATTCTTATTATTGTTATTACCTCAAGCGTACCGAAAGCTGCTTAGGCTTTGACTTTCCTGTAGAAAATTCTCCTTCGCAACAACCGCTTAGTCGTTGTAGAGTTACAGATAAAGATAGCTACACTTCGTTGGCTACTGGCTGCAACCGATCCTCTCTCAGCTTGCCACCCTCTCTCTATGTGGCACTAGAATAGTGCATATACAGGGTCTATATAGACCGCCAAGCTCCATGTTTGCATTCGAGCAAGAAGACAGACGCAATACTGATGAAAATGAAAGTGTAGACCTTGCTAGGCGGTCACACGGGCTAGAGAAAGTGAGAATATACATTGTGAAAAGTCGTGAAGCAAGCACAGACAATAGATTGGTGAACCGTGATGGCTCACTGGGTAAGGTGGTTGCTTTTCACAACCACGGGCCCGAGGTCGTGGGTTCGAATCCTGTGGTGAGCGATTCTTTACCATCGCCGCAAGCGGTGGTGATAGCCGTAAAGGCTCTTCTGTCGAAATAGAAAAGAGGCTGTTAGATCAGCTAGTAATTTTTTTTTATACTTGATACTTGATACCCGATACTTGAGAGGCTCACGGTTGACAGTTGCCGATCGACAGCTACGCTTGGAAATCTACTGAGATATAACCTAAAAAATGTACTGCAGTGCTAGCGATGCTTAGGCGAGGTAATTCATTTGTATAGCGCCATACGAAAACTTAATCACTAGCTAAGTGCTTCAAATTGCCACGGGGCTCGAGACGGCGACCCCGGTCAGACCTTGGTCGGGGAGAGCACCCTAACCACTGCATCAAAATAGACGTTTAAGGAGTATTTAGTTACCAATTCTATCAATCCTATGCGGCCGATAAAATCCAGCAGAACTAAATAAGAGACGATAAAAGTCGATGACATTCAGGCATGTACTGACCTGGCATAGGTACTCATAGCAGTGCGTGAGAGTACACATGGAGACGCTGTCTATGGGTTTAATATGAGGGAATACCTGGTTGAAGTTTGTTTATAGAGAGCCAGAGGTTTTTCGCTGATTTCATTACTTCTATTCTTTGAAAATCAACATTTCGATATTCGTGCAGACATGAGACCGTCTCTTATCACACGCTCAGCAGGTACCGACCGTTAAAAACGCACTGCAGCAGCTTTGGTGCTTTCTTGCCTCACAAGCGGCGTGCCTCGTAGTTCTATGCCTTGCCGACTCGTGACAAAAAGCGGTGATGCTGCTGCTTTACTACAGGAAGTTATGCCGCTGGTAACGGAACACGAAAGCAGCAGTGATTAGCTACCGTGTCTCAACAGAACAAGTCTACATCGAAGATCTACATCGAAGAGCGCTCTTTTCGACAGTGACCGAGGGCTACAGGTATCCAGTACCAGCATGCACATGCTCTCTTACGACCCCCAGAGTACAGCTGACTTCCCGGGCTGTAGGTCTACAGCACCACTCCCCCCCCCCCGACTCAGGCTTTTATACCGCCTGAGTGGAGATTTTGATCAAACCTAGTTCCTAGTCACTTATGATTCAGGTCCCACGCACAATATCTCGGCATTCATAATATGGCTTATGTAGCTTACCTGCATTTCAGCACACTATGCATTGACCACACTGCTGGTAGAGGATATAGAGTTCTTGAAACAAGATTAAATTGTCGCAATCGTGAGTACTTCATTTGTTTAGGGCCTAAGCCATCTAATTTAGATGAAGGAAGGTGCTTGCACTTGACCAGCAGTGTGTCGGCCAATTCAAGCTTCTACAAGAACCAAATGCAATCACAGACATAATCCAAAAATGCTGACGCAGAAATACAGTGAAATGACTTGGATACGATACAAAATGCTGATGTAGACCATCAATAGGTTCCTTACTCCAAGTCAGTATCAGAACTAGAGATCGTTGAGGTTGTCTTGTAAATATTTTTTTCCGGCTTGTTTGTCAACAAGATAGACAAAATCTGAGAGGAAAATCCCAAGATGACATTCTCCCTCGAGTCTCCAACCTCCATAACATACGATACCTCAATGTCCGCTTAAATTTTTTGTGAAGATGTGCTAGCAATTGAAAACGCCAGATGACCAAATCTACACTACGGTGATTTATCAAAAAAAAGCCTCCTGGAAGCTAGAAGCGACGATGACAGACCCGAGCCTGCGAGAATATAAAAGTTTCTGAATGGGTCCTCTGTTCTCCGGCTGCATTCTGACCGGAATAAGACGGTATATCCAGCGGACCCAAATTCAACCTTCAAGCATGCCCCATGCTGCCTTCATCTCGAAATATATCTCCCAATCAAATTAGAAGACTAGCCTCCGGCCCCCTATAGATCAATTTCTACTACTCTCTTTCTGAGCTGACTTGCTTTACTTATACCCAATAACTTTAAAGGTTTAAATAAGGCATCAGAATAGGATTCTATCCCAGAATCTTCAAGAGAAGCCATAACCAAGATTTTCAATGCTTCTCTTGGAAAAGGGGTCGTCCCCGAGTCCTTCAAATCGGCAATTGTTAGACTCATACGTAAAAGGCCTGGATTAGACACAGTGGTCCCTGTAAACTATCGCCCTGTTTCTCTTCTTCCTTTCTTGTCAAAGATTCTTGAAAAAATTGTAGCTAAGCAGCTGGTTGAACATATTGAAAAGAATGAAATGTCAGAAACATTTCAATCAGGATTCATTCCACTGAAACTGCTCTCCTCCGTTTTAACAATGACATTCTACGTGGCAACGACGATGGGAATGTCACTGCCCTAGCTCTGCTAGATCTGTCAGCTACCATCAACACCATTGATCACGATGTTCTGCTTGAACGATTGAGAACAGCGATCGGTCAGGCAGACACAGCATTGGCGTGGTTTAAATCGTACTTGTCTGATCGTATTCAATCTGTGTCTTATGGGGGTTAGGTCTCACACACGAGAAGGGTCACCTGTGGAGTCCCTCAAGGGTCTGTACTCGGTCCCTTGCTGTTCTCCATTTATACACAGCCTCTGGAAAAATTGATTCAGGCCCATGGAATAGGATGTCACTTTTATGCTGACGATACGCAGTTGTATTTTTCATTCAAACCGTCAGAATATGCTGCAGCAACTTAAAAGCTGAATGCTTGCCTTGCCGATATTCGATCCTGTATGTCGGAAAACTTCCTGAAATTCAATGACGATTAAACCGAACTACTGCTCATAGGACACCATAAGCGTGTTGCTGGATTAAAAGGCTTTGCTCCTCTAATAGGTGATGCTATCGTGCGACCATCACCACGTGCTTGAAATTTAGGTGTCGTTTTCGACAGCTGCCTCAATTTTAAAAGCTTCATTCAGAAGACGGCATCTGCAGCTAGCCAGCACGTCCGATCCCGATCTAAGATTAGGAGCTGTGTTCCACAGTGGCTTGTAAAATATTTAACTAGCTCCTTAGTTCTGTCTGGGCTTGATACTTGCAATTCCCTATTGGCTGGGCTACCAAAAAAGTGATTAGGCCATTGCAGCTGACTATGAATATGGCTGCAAGGCTAGTCTTCCAGTCCTAGAAGTTTGAGCACCTGTCTCCTTTGCTAAAATAGCTAGGATGGATGACGGTTGAGCAACGAATACAGAGCAAAGTTCTTACGCCGACCCACAAGGCCCGCCACGGCTTGGCTCCTTCGTACCTAGCCTAACTGCTGCACCAGTTTCAGCCTCTTCGCACCCTCAGGTCCTGTGTGGACAATAAACTAGCTGTCCCATTCTTCCGCTTAAAGACCGTTGGCGACAGAAGCTTTAGCTCTGTAGGTCATAGATTGTGGAACTCGCTTCCACAATTCTTAGGCAATGACAACTCCTCTACTTCTGCCAACTATGGCTCATTTTTTTCAGCGGTTCTGAGCTGCTACTTCCATGATACTCATTACCTCAACTGCTCTCCTGACTCTGCTATGCTTCCCACTTTCTCTTTGCTGCGTGAGACGAAGTCTGTTGGCTACCGAATGCGTACCGAAAGCCGTTTAGGCTGTGAGTTCGCTATACAAAATTCTCCTGCGTAACTACCACATGGTCTTTATGACTTTGTGGAGTTACAGACGGAGAAACATGGTTGGGTTACTCTTTAAGAATTAGACGCTGGGATCACGACGGCGAGGGCAAATTCCGCCGGTCTCCCTTTATCCTCCCATCAAGGTCATACAACGGAGAAACGGCATACGAGTTATGCGCTTTCGTCAAAACTTCAAGCCCGGCAAGTAAGTTCTAGTGAGATTTTGTTTTAGAGCAATCACTCCACAGAGATAGCACGGCTACTATTGTGTAATTGCCTTCTAAAAAATTCTCGGTAATATAGTGTCCCTGCTGGTTCTGTTTGGTCTCTCTTGAACGTCTGATCATATTGCTTAAAAGCGTTAATAATCTCACCTAGGCAGCACAGGCACTGTTCTACGCTGCTTTAGCTCCTATCTCAGTGGGAGGATTCAGTGAGCACATTTCAACAATCGAGTTATCCAGTGAGTCTGAGAAGTATTGTGCGCCCTAATTTTCGGTCAGCACATTCTTTTCAATTTTTAGTCATCATCTTTCTGGAGGGGGAATCGCAAAGCGTCATCATGTAGCTTCAATTTTTATGCAGATTGCATGCACTGGTAATTTCATTTGATCTGTTGATACATGCCTTTCACGATCTCAAACTCTGTCGAGTCAATTTTATCACATGTAGCTGAAATTCGCACTTCCATGGGAGCAAAATTTCTTATAATTGAATAATGATAAAATAAATTCACGAAATATAGACAAACCAGGTGCTCGTAAGAAATTTGAAAGCCTAAGCCTGCAAATCTGCTCATCCGGCCTATTTCATGTAGACTCTGTGATGATAATAATAATAATACATGTATTATAGCACCCTCAGATAACTTAATCACTTTCTAGGCACTATACATTTGCTGCAAAGGAAGATTGATCGAATGGTTAGGGGTAATGGGCTCAATGACAACAAGCATAACATGGCTATACGTGAGATGCACAGGGTCAGCATACATATATGGCTAGTGGCAGTATGCACAACGTCAGAATGCATGGCCGCACAAAGGAAGAACCATAGCGATAAATACTGAGATAAATAGATGCGGTGTTAGCTTAATGAGGCCTATCGGGCCTCCAAGATGAGGGATGTGTGCAAAGGAGGCAATTTTTGACGAAGGATAGCTTGAACTGCTGTCTGATCCGCTAAGAAGCCGACCGATGTGCAGTTGACTACGCAGAGGAAACAAGGGTGTTGGGTCCGGTGAACCTCGCGCACCTACAAGGTCGGCAGAAGTCAACGAAGAAGGACTGGCGATCCAATAATACCATGTATATACATATACATACATAAATGCTAGCTGATTTAACAGTTTCTTCTTGTATAGCGACAGAAGGGCCTTTGCGGCTATCACCACCGCTTGCAGCGGCGATAAAGGATCGCCCACTGCAGGACCCACGACCTCGGGGCCGTGATCATAAAAAGCAACCGCCTTACCTAGTGAGCCATTACGGCTCACCTACACACATGCATATATATATATATATATATATATATATATATATATATATCCAAGTCAGGGGATGTCGTGGCACCAGTAGGAAATGATTTCCAGTCTTTGAGAGCATGCGAACTTCAGGCAGGGTCTCGAAAAGATTTGATGTTCGTGCGAGGTATAGGTAAACGATTAATCACGAAAAGCCTGGTGGGAGAGTATAACTTGTAAGTAGGGTCGAGCCACAGAATAAATGGAATTAAAAGTGAGTTGCAGAGCCTTGAAGTCGATGCGTTGCTTGACTAGGAGCCAGTGCAGGTCAGCTAGAAGTAGTGTAATGCTGCGACTGCGGCACCCACCACAGACAGACCTCGCTGCAGATTCTTGCACAGACTGCTAACACCTAATTGCACAGTCCGGTAGACCAGCAAGCAATGAGTTACAGAATTCGAGACAGGATGTCACAAATGTATGGACCAATTTAGATGCAATATCTCTGTTTAAGAAAGCCGGAATTTTTTTTACCAATGCTAAGTAGCTAAAAGTAGGCATATTTGACTGCAGTGCTGATGCGGTCGTCCAACGAAAAGCCGTTTAGAATAGGACGCCTAACTTTCGTACAGATTCAGCAGGAGATATCCTGGCAGAGCCGATTTTTATCAGTAGGTTTTCCAATCGCCGAATCTCACTTGGTTTACACAAACTAGTAGGCTGATTTTATCCTCATTCAATTTAAAAAAGTTTGCTACCATCTGTGCGGATGTCATCAATACATGCAGCAAGGGAGTTGAGAGAATTCGACTTGGTGGAGGGCTGGGAGGGATCAAAGCAAAGGTTACACTGGGTGTCATCTGTATAAATTTGAAAGCCTTGATTGTGCCACGCATTCAAGTCAGCAAGAGAAGTATAAACTTTGAAAAAACCGAACCAAGGACAGAGCATTGAGGTATCCCCTACTGCAGTATTTCCTTGGATGATCTTTGTCCGTTCACATCAATATCAGGGTGTCTCCCACTGAGGTAGGACCTGACCCATTGCAGCGCAGTGCCTGCGATGTCCAGGCAAGATGCGAGACGCTCAAGAGGGCTTAGTGATCAATAGTATTAAACGCTGCCAAAAGATCGAGCAAAACAAGCAGAGAGAATCTACTTAAGTCTGCATTCCAGAGGTCGCTATACAGTGTACACCGTAAGCAATTCTGACTCTGTAGAGTGATTAGCTCTAAACCCAGACTAGAACTTACTTGCTAGGTTTGAGGTATCAATATAGGAGTTCAGCTGGTCTTCAATGACGCGTTTTGGTGTCTTTTATAGCAAGAGTAGAAGGGTGATGAATGAATGAAAGTTTCACAATTTCTCTTGGTCTAGTGTCTTTCTTAAGTAGCGGCCTGACTATAGCTTTTTGGAAATGTGCTGGAACATGACCTGAGGCTCAGGAAATGTTTATAATATTAGTTAGGCATCTAAGAAGTAGATTTATGTCACGTAGAAATAGGATGGTGGTATTATGGTCAAAAGGGCTCGCAGTCTTTTTTGACCGGGAGAACAATTTCAGGACGAGGTCACTCACGGGATGTTCGAATGCAGGCAGCGGGTGACCCGACGAAATAGCCCCTGACAAAACACCCCAACAAAATAGCTCCGATAAAATAGCTAGCACACATAAAAACTAATGACAAAATAGCCCTGACAAAGCTGATAATTTTGAAATAAAAGCATGCTAACGCAAACCTAAAATACAAAAATTAAGTTTAGGGTTTACACTTTGCCTAATAAAAACTTTTTTTCCTTTCTGTGATTCTACGTTCTCCATATTGACTGATCAATATGGACATGAAAGATTAAAAGAAAATGGTGGCATACGAAAACAAAAATAAGTAAGAAAAAGTGGAATATTAGTAAATTTTTCTTGAATTATTTGTAATTTTTGTAAAACAAAATATTTAAATATGTTCAGTTCAGTTTCAAGTTTTTCAGTTTCAGTTTCAATAAAATATATTTTAAATTTGATTTTCATTATTGTGTTAGAATACATAGGAATGTTATAGAATATTAGGAGAGAGAGAGAGAGAGAGAGAGAGAGAGAGAGAGAGGGATATATATATATATATATATAGAGAGAGAGAGAGAGATATATATATATATATATATATATAGAGAGAGAGAGAGAGAGAGAGACAGACAGACACAGAGACAGAGACAGAGACAGAGAGGTACAGATAATAATAATAATAATAATAATTATGCATTTGATAAAGCGCTCTCAGAAAACTAACTCAATCTCTTTCTAGGCGCTTTACATTTGCTGAGAGAGAAAGAGAAAGAAAGAGAGAGAGAGAGCGAGAGAGAGAGAGATACAGAGAGAAACAGACGTGGGGGATGTTACTGAGAGAGAGAGAGAGAGAGAGAGAGAGAGAGAGAGAGAGAGAGAGAGAGAGAGAGAGAGAGAGAGAGAGAGAGAGAGAGAGAGAGAGAGAGAGAGAGAGAGAGAGAGAGAGAGAGAGAGAGAGAGAGAGAGAGAGAGAGAGAGAGAGAGAGAGAGGGGGGGGAGAAAGAGAGAGAGAGAGAGAGAGCGAGAGAGAGACAGATAGAATGACACCGACAGAGATACAGAATAGTATGCATTACATAGCCAAGATCAAAGTTTGACTGACTCACTAATGGCAACTACTGCTAACTGGCATTCGTAAAATCAAACATTATGTTAGAACTGCATAGTGATTGTGGCCGAGGTTTTATTGTGGCGCCCTAATCTATCAAGCGCCTAGAAAGAGATTAAGTTCTCTGAGGGCACTTTATCAAGTGCATTATTATTATTATTATCATAGTTCAAATATGTCCGTGCCCTAATGGCTAGTCCCTTTTCGGGCCATTACAATATTTTCCAAGATCGTTACTCTAGTGCTTACGTCGCCAGTAAAAAATACTTGTTCCAGCAATCGCCGTGGTCATGGTCGAAGCGATCAGTTTAAAAGGAGGATGAGTCGAAGATTTGCACTATATTCTGGAATTTCTAAGGGCTGATTGTGAAGGCTTTTGAAGCTAGCCAGTTGATGCAGGTGGGTGAGGCATACTTTATTGAGGGTAGGGTGGAAGCTTTCAGTACAATAAATTGTTTTTAGTAGGCCACATGCTTAATATTTTGAATGAGAAGAGTGCTCGGCCTACCCTGAGTTGTTAGTGGTAGTAATGTCTTAATGCCACTTGACAAAGGATGTTATTAGGAAGCCTGAGGGCTTAATGAACTCTAGCATCCGCGATTAGCTTCAAATATGTATGGCCTGATTATTGACTAGCTGAACTGCTGCATCAGTTTCAGCCTGTTCGCGCCGTCAGGTCCTGTGTGGACAATAAATTAGCTGTCCCATTCCACCGCTTAAAGACAGTTGGCGACAGAAGCTTTAGCTCTGCAGGTCCTAGACTGTGGAACTCGCTTCCATAACTCTTACGCAACGACAACTACTCTCCAACTGCCGACTATGGCACATCTTTTTTTAGCGGTCCTGAACTGCTACTTCTATGCTACTCACTACCTCGACTGCTCTCCTGACTCTGCTATGCTTCCCACTTTTTCTTTGTTGCGTGAGACGAAGTCTGTTGGCTACCGAACGCGTACCGAAAGCCGCTTAGGCTGTGAGTGGGCTATACAAAACTCTCCTGCGTAACACCCACGTAGTCTTTATGACTTTGTGGAGTTACTGACGGAGATACATTACAATGAGAAACACGACAGCCACAGTCAACCAAATCGAGTAAGGCATTTCATTTCAGTGGTTTCAACACTGATACGTTAAAAAGACGGCGAATAAACCAAAAAGAGCAGCAGCTTCAACAGCCTTACAGCAGCAGAAAAGCTTTAGCTTTCACCTATATATAGAAAACAATAGATTGCTAAATTCGGGATTAGAGCTCAGGACCTGGCTCGTTCAAGTACAAACACTTTGCCCCTGGACAAAGATATGGGGCATCTTATAAAACCTTTTATCAAGATCTTTAATCAAGAGCAGTTCAGCGTATCACTACTTGAGGATTTATAAAAGCGAATGCTCTTTATAAGTAAAAATCACGGTTTCTGCATTTGGTCTTTAAAATAATAATAGTCAACATTAGATAGAAAATAGCATAGCTCATTAATTTTTTCGAATGTGACAGTTGCTCCGAAAGCTGTGCCTTGCCGTATTGCTCCATGCACTCACTGTATGCGAGCTCACCACGTGATTGCTGCATTTGTACCTACTGCTGCATTAGAACGCCCAATGCTCGAGAAGGGAAGGCAGCAAATCTAGTCGGTTGATTGTCAGCACTTCCGAGGTTTCACTGTACACCACTTCTTCAATTTAAAATTTGGCAGCCTTCCTTCCTTCCTATATTACTAACCAAGGCGTCACTGAGCTCTTTGGTTCCGGGAAGCTCAACAGCTAGTGATCGAAATGCTGGAGGCATGTTCCAGGAAAAGGCAGCTTCTGAGATTCCATTCATCTTTCTTAGAGGCGTCTGCTCGATAGCATGTAAATTCCAACAAATGCCACATTGCAACCAGTGAATCGGTGCAGCAGATACTACAATCAGGGCAAGACTGACCTGCGGACGGGTAATAAGCAAACTATAACATTTCGGACATCACGAGCATAGTCATCATTAGTAATAACAAATTATAATTTACGCTATATTTAATGGCATGACAGGACTGATTCGTACACAAATAAAAAAACTCCGAATAAGCCTATAGGACGATAAATGGATACTCCTTATAAAGGCCTTTGACGACATCTAAATGAGCAAATGGCAACTGATGTGAGCAGATGTAAAGACACACAATTATAGGTTGTCATTTCAATCGTTGATGATTCATGTTAAAGCAATTATGAAATAATAGTCAAGTGCTCGGAGTCACCAGGCCATTAAGTATGATCGGTCATTCTGCATCAGATGAAGTGCATCCTTTACGTGCTAACAACGGCAAGCCACCAAGACACTAATCTAGCTAGGGTGCATTCAATTGTACCAGATTTGCACTGTGCATGCAAGCAATGACAGCAATATGTGATAGGCCATATAACAATTCGTCTCTCTCTCTCTCTCTCTTCACGAGAACGAAAAACCAAGCAGCTGTTAAGCTGCTTCTTGGGTTGTCAAGACTAAGACATAAATGGTAGAAGGAAAATAGACCGGTGTGGCAAACAGTGGGCCGGGGTGTGGCTGCAGAGAGCACAGCCGCGATCTGCTTGGTAAGCTCTGATTCCTTAGACACCGAGCAGCATACACTGGGAAGTTCTTGAGTCAGTACAAAAATTTGAATAGCACTCAGTGACGGAATGCGTAGATGAGTGTCTGCAAACAGTTCTGTACAATGGAGTGGTATCGCAGATGAAGTGACGGTCTGACAAAACATTTAGCCCTGTCTGTCGTCACCTTCTCTATGTCGAAAGCTGGCCAGAGGTGACGACACCGAAGCAACACTGAGACCATTTGATGGCATGGGCTGAGCATCAGTTTTGGCTGCACCCACATGTGGCAGCACGAGGATGCAGGCGATAGCAGCAAAGTGAAGCCACCAGTACATGGACCTGCAAGTAGCCAATACTTCCATCAATGCAAATGCATCAATGCATCCAGCAAATGAGAGCCAAAACAGAAAAGGACCAATCATGCACTAACTGCTTCAGCAAAAATATTACTAATAGGATTGGTAGTGCCCTCAGAGAACTCAGTCTCTTTCTAGGCACCTTAGAGTTGCTGCAAATGAAGCACGATCGAATGGTTAGTGGCAACATGCTGGAAACACAACAAGAATAAAAACGTTAGGGTGACATGCGCAAGGTCAGCATGCAAGTATGGGTAGTGGCAGCTTGATCAGTGTCAGAATGCATAAGCACATTAAGGACGAATCACGAGGACAAACTAAATGCTTTCATACATATATTCAGTTTTAGTTTCTTTTTAAAAGTTGACAAGGTGATGTCATTACGCAGGGTCGGGAGTCGGGGTCGGGAGTTAGTTCCAGGCTTTGGGAGCATACGAACTAAAGGCATGGTCTCCAAAGGATTTGAGATTTGTACGAGGTATGGGTAAACAGTTAGATTCCAAAAATCTGGTGGTACGATGATTAGCCTGGTGGGGGTAGATCTGATAGGTAGGCTGGAACAAAAGAATGAAGGCACCGAAAAGTGAGTGACAAAACCTTGACGTCGCTACATTGCTTGACTCAGAGCTACTGCAGGTCGGCGAGTAGTGTTGTGATGTGGCAACTGCGACACTCATGACAGACAAGCCTAGCTGCACAGTTTTGCACTAGCTGTAAGCAGCTGATTGCACAGGCCGGAAGAACGGCAAGCAGTGAGATACAGAAGTCAAGACAGGAAGTCACAAATGCACGGCCCAACTTTGATGCGGTATCCCTGTCTAAACAAGCTCGCATTTTAGCAATGTTGTTTATATGAACGTAGGCAGACTTGATTGTAGAGCTGATGTGATCATCTAACGAAAGGTCCCTTTGGAACATGACACCTCGATTTCGCGCAGATTCAACGGGAGATATGCTGGCAGAGCTGATTTTGAACGCTAGCCTTTCGAATTTCTGAATCAGACTTGGTTTGCCCATAACTAGTAAGTTAGTTATATCATCATTCCTTTTAGAAAATTTGCTGCCATCCATGTGAGAACGTCATCAATACATGCAGCAAGAAAGTTGGGAAATTCAAGGTACTCGAAGGCTGGGAGGGATCAAAACAAAGGTACAACTGAGTGTCATCTGCACAGAATTGAAAGCCTAGATTGTGCTAGGCAATCACATCGGCAAGAGGGAGGGTATACATCGTGAAAAGACCGAGACGAAGTAAAGATCATTAAGGTACCCCATTTCAGGGGAACATTGGATGATCTTCGTCCATTCACATCAATACTCTGGAGTCTCCCACTGACATAGGACCTGAACCACTGCAATGCCGTGCCAGTAATACCCAGGCGAGATGGGAAGTGTTTAAGTAGGACTTGGTCATCCATAGTGCTAAAAGCTGCCGAAATATCTAGCAGAATAAGTAGAGATACTCAACCTATGTCAGCATTCCCACGTAGGTCGTTATACACCCGAAGCAATGCTGACTCGGTGGAGTGATTAACTCTAAAACCAGACTGGAACTTGCTAGCAAGGCTTGAAGTTTCAACATATAAGTTCAGCTGGTCTGCCACGACTCGTTCCAGTGTCTGATACGAATGGTAGAAGGGAAACTGGGCGGTAGTTGCTCAGGTTCTCTTGATCTAGTGTTGCTTTCTTGAGTAGTGGCCTGACTACAGCCTTTTTGAAAGGTGCTGGGGCATGACCTGAGGGTAATTATGATGCTAGTTTTGCATGGCAGCAGCAGACCAGTGCATCGTAGAAGCAGGACAGTGGGAATAGGATCCAAAGAACTAGTTGTCTTCTTTGATTGGGATGTGAATTTCAGGACTAGGTCACTAGTGACCTCCTTGAATGTAGACGTTGAGGTGCTGCATGGAATTGAGGGGAAGAATTCCTGGGGGGGGGATACAGCCATCTTAGGAATGGACTCTCTGATCTTGTCTATCTTGTTGACAAAAGCCAGAGAACCAATCAGCTAGAGCATCACAGGGATCCCTAGGTAAGGAGCCATCCTGAGAGCAGTTAAGGAGATAAGAAGGAGATGGCTGATCGTCGACACCAGTATTTTTGGATTGTGCATCTGTGATTCGAAGATCATTTTATTGAATCTAGACATGGCCCTTGCTAGGATCGATTGGAACGATCTACAGTAGTCCTCATTGCCTGTCGATGGACAGTCGGTCCTGATCACGTGTATGCTTTTTTAAGCTTGTGCTTAGTAGACCTAGCTAGTTGAATGTCTATGGTAAACCATAGGCAGTCAGGGTGATGGCGCACAGTGCGCTTAGCCAGAGGTGAAAACTCGTTGAGCATGTCAGGTAGTGTCGTGTTGCAGCAATCTACCAACGATGACAGGTCAAAGGAGAATTGAGCAGCAGAGGCAAAGCAGATATTCTTGCACGAACAACACCGATGTCAAGGGTCTTGAGGTTTTCGCCATTTATGGGTGCTTTTAGACGAAGAGAAGGAGGGCACACATTGTAGACTGAATGAGATCTGCATGTGGTCAGATAAGCTGGATTTGTTAATAAATGGCGATGATAACGTGCAGTGGTATGAGAAAATTTGGTCAAGTGTGTGAACCTTGATGTCAGTAGGGCGATGCACATGAGCCACAAGAGACAATGAGTCAGCCAGGGCACGAAATTCAATGCTAAAGGCATCAGGTAAGTTGTCGACAAGAATGTTGAAATCCCCCATAATGAGAAAAGATCGATTTCTCGCACACACAGAATCGAAACGGGATCAGAGAAGTCTGAGATAAAGAAGGACTTGGAACCTGGTGGGCAATAGACTACTGCTACCATCGGTAGCTTGTTGTGTCGGATGAAATCAAGATAATAAATTCGAAAGACCGCTTCGAGGGTACTAAAAATGGCTTGAAGTCGAACTTCGAGTGTGTGGTAACAGCAACTCCACTTCTAGTTTTCCTAGATCTAGGGGCGTTAAAGAAGGAGAAACCAGTCGGGGTAGCATCTTTAATTATCGAGTAGTTTACCGATTTTAGCTAAGTAATAAATTAAGTTTCAGTCAAGGTGAGCATGTCGAGACCTTTTTTAGATATAAGGTTGCTTATTACTAGGGGTTTATTGCACATTGAGAGAGAATTCCATGGACAAGTGTTAAGTTGGGCCACAGGAGTTATAGTAGGCTTGATGACCACTAAATTAAACAGATTCACGATGAAGCTTGAGGGAGAAAGTGCTGAGTGGTTCGAGACAATGCTAGGAATAATAAACGAGCAGGTACTCAACTTGCAGCTCCCACCAAACGAGCGGCATCTCAGCAGGCAGCCTTGGCAGCTCCGGGGCGCTATTTTTTGTTAATGATGGTCTCGCAGACGTTAGTGATGGCAATGACATCTAGGAATGCATTTGAAGTACGATGACGAAGCGATAATAGGTGTGGACGATCATAACTAACATGCAGGTTACTAGGCATAGGCGAATCTAACGAAGCCGCCGGCATGGAAGATCCAGCAGCCCGAAGCATGCACCATTTGACTACACTCACTGATAAAAAGCCACGGTCGCCTTGTAGCTGTACAGGATAAAGGGGGTTGCAAGATAGCTGCTTGCTACCCGAGTAAAAGCTGACGTCACTGCATCATACAGCAGCCGCTTCGGTCTGCTATCTTGGAAATGCGGTCGAACGACTCTGCGGACCTAAAATAAAACGAATAGCAATGATCGTGTTGGATTGCTGACCGGATCATACTTCAATGCTAATAGCTTGCCACAGAGGCAGACAGAGCTTCTAAGCCAGTAACTAGCAAGCCCGTCCAAATAAGCCTGTTTATCAATTGCATCTGAGCCGTTCCCGAGTCACCAGTGGCAACAATGTTGCCAGCTTAATAAAAGCTTAATTTCAGGTTTAAATGCATGCATTCCTTGAAGCAGATCTTACGGAACATCTAGACTAGATTTTGGCACCTAAGAGCACATTCGGGGAGAAGCAGAACATACAGTGGCGATTGGGTATTGACCTGCACTCAGGAGATATCCTATTCTACAAGGAAAAGAATATTGAGCATCCTATATACAGAAATTTGTAATGGTTAGAACCACCAAATGCTTTTCAATTGGCATGCAGCTTATGACAACCTGGCTGGAGAAACCAGCACCCAATTAGAGGGAAATATGGGCCGTCATTCGCAAACAGCTTTTTCTATCTTCGGCTAGGCTGGGTAAAAACACAAACTAAATCAGTCATAGTGCAAGCACAAAGGGCAGAGTCACTCGGTGATAGCTTGAGAAAAAGTATAAATGCTGCGGCAGTAAGACGCATGATGGATGCAACAATAGAGTTTAGATGTGCCTTATAACTAAAGTCGAGTGCGGCAGCCCCGAGGGTTGATCCTCTGGTGTACCTCTAGTGCTGGCTAGAAGCAAGGTCGATACAAACCGGGAGCTCACCGGGAGTAGGACAATTTATACTCAACTCTTTTCCGGCAAGTTAATGAAATTTCGTTACCAGCACAGCCAATTTTTTTGCTTTGATATCGATCTTTGCCGGAGTTACGCAATATGACAGCGAAGCCTGTGTGCACACACTCTGATAGCAGCTCAGTGCACGACTGCACTGAGCTGCACAGCAGCCGCTCAGCAGCCCGGTACATACGTGCCGTGCTGCGAAGAGGATAAGAGCTGCAGTTCCAAACGTGAAGTAGTAGCCGGGGTAAAAGCCGTGCCATAAAGCGCTGCAGGCAAACACGGCAACGGTGCGAAACTGGGCCGGCGCTCGGTCGTAAACACAACGCCTGAGCCACACAGTTGTCGGGATGTTCCATCCATTAATGACGTCCTTGACAGAAGTGGAAAGCTGCAACGCAGGGAATCAGGTCACAAACAACATCATAGAAACGTCACACAGGCATGACAAGTCAAACAGGCATGAGGTCATATATGAGAGATAGGAGATGTGAGAGGGCGATGCACATTTGGCACCGCCATGATTTATGTTTCACTGGGTCAATAGGCAGGCTTTAGGGCATGCCTGACGTCGCTCTGAGGTCAGTAGCATAATGCGATAGTCTTATCTATCTGCACAGACAGCTTCCAACTTAGGAATAGCTAAGGTCTAATGCTGGGCTAGTAATAACTGCTGCTACACTGCGGACAATCGGCAGAGAGTGGCCTGAGTGAAGAACGGAACCTAGCGACATGGCATGATCGAAACATAGCATCGGTGCCAGCAGATACATTAGCACTGCAAGACAAGTTCAAAGACTGGCCGTTAAAGCCTAGTTCTTACCGAAACAGGCTATTCCCAGCTTCGACAAGCTACTACAGCCTAACTGGTTTACGGGTTTGTAACACTAAGTCAAGATTACTACAACTCCCTTTATTCGGGATTATCGGCCTATACCCATAATTGTCAGCAACTGGGACAAACTCAGCAGCTTGGCTGGTCTGTCGTCAACGGCATAGATATCATAGCATACCACCACTTCTGTATGTACTTCACTGGCTCCATATAAAGCATCAAATCGACTTCAAGATCGCAATTCTGGGCAGACCGATAATACCACATGAATCACCTGCGTCCAAACTCGACCTCTCCTCATCGTTTATGGAGTAAGACTCGTGACATTGCCATCTCACGGCTCGAGTGTACTCACACCACACCCATCATCCATCGATGGGGGAGTAAGAAAGTGCACGTGAGACTGCCAATGGCTGTAATAACTAATGAAAATATATTCACAGTGCAGATGGCCAAAGCCAGACAGGTGATGACTATATCACCATCAACCACTGTGCACAAAGAAAGACCTAGCCATCACCGTCGGTGATTATCAAGATGATGTAACTGTGACTGAAATGCTCGTATGCAATGCAATCGATTTAGTTGTATGCACCTCTACAACACACCTAACTGCTATAACGGTACACATCAGAACGTAGTTTAAATCACGGTACCCTCTGGAGTTGGCCCATACAATAGGCCGGCTCAAACAGGTCGTTATTGTTGCCATTTCCTTTTCAGACATGCTTTCTCTCTCTAGATAACTAATTATATCTTTCTCTCTCTCACTTTCTCCACATCTCCTATTCTCTAGTCAGAGCAAAAGATATCTACATCATGATTCGAAACTTTGCTTCCATAAGTGTACCGCAAGGGGCTGTAGATTCTTCACTCTCTTAAATGCAAATTCTGCTTTCATTTGATTGATCTTCCTGGGATAGCCAAGCTTTGGCCCCATCTTAGCTCACAAGTACACTCATGCTTGCTTCTGTTAATTACAGACGAAATGATAGCAAGGCTGCTGAATATCTGTCCTTTAGAAACACCTCGTACATAATTATAATAATAATTTGGAATCACACTGCTGAATTGTGACAAGGATTAGCGGAGTGGGCTAACACAGACGGAACGAGTGCATTATACTTGCCCGAAAAGGGCACTGCTGCATGGTTCAAACTGTAGGAATAGTGAAAGGTTTTCACACCATAGAAGACGCTACAGGTACCTCTATTCCGTAGATGTTTGCACTTCGAATGACATCCCACTTTTCATTGCCTTCATCGTCATAGCCCGAGAATCCCAGTCCAGCAGCCATATTGACTAGTTCTCCTACAATACGGACATTAGCAGCAATTAGAAAAAATGTGACATAACGGATTGCATTACGCCTTCTACTGATGCGTTCTTGGCAATACCGTCAAGAACGATACAGAGGCTATGGATGCACACCTCAGAGGCTTGCCACTACGGATACAGATCGACCGACAAGCAGGAAGAGACCGGCAGATGAGAAGAAGCCGACAAGTGGGAAGAGGTCGGCAAGTAGAGCTGACCGAGACTGGCACAGCAAAGACGGCTTCGGTGCTCAACACTCATGTTAGCGTTTCACAACGTCAAGACAATGTAAAGAGATTATGCAGGCAAAGTCAGCTGTACAGTTATAACTTCTCGATTTCTAGCAGTCTGGAACAAAGTCTGACCCATATCAGCACGTGAGCAAAACCGGACACCTAAAACCTTGATCATTCCTGGTGAAGTGCTTGCCATAGCAATTCTTGGCAAATCCAAAATCTTACTTTGTGGTGTTCCTGCCGTGCTTTCAAAAGCATCCTATGTAAAAAGATATTATATCTGCACTCATTTGAAACCAACCAACAAATTAACTTAGCCTGCTTTCACACATTGTGGGTTAACCAAGGAGATAGCATGTATAATTTACATGCATTGCATCCTCATATTAATCCTGACGTTTGGTATCTTTTCTTAAACCCTGCAACATTCAAGATTCGAGTTGATTCACAAGGTGCGTAGAATCTTTTGCGCCAGCATGTTTGCATGTACTTAAGTGCAGTATCCAACTAGTACTGAACGTCTTCATTCGTTGGCCAGTGCCTAGATCACCAGAACAGCAAAGCAACATTAGAATATTCCAAACCAGTCTAGCAGGCTTATCTAATTGGATCTGAAGACAAGCAAGTCGTTGATTGCAGGCCACCTAGAGTCACTGCCCCACGGTTTCATGGTTGCAATGAATTCCAGACTCTCTGCCATGCAGCTCGAATAAAGTAAGCTTAACAAAAGTAGACACGGCATCTAGTAGGCTACTCTGCCTTTCTTAGGGGAAGGGGTGCAGTCATGAGGCAAGGCTTGAGCATCTAGGAGCATCTCGAACTTTGATTAGCAAAATGCTCATCTGACATAGGGAGCCTTCGGCTTAATGATAACAACTCCGGCAGCCCCAGGTCAGTTGTTTGCCTGGCTATTTGCCACGGACTCTCAATTTTGGAAGTAAGACGTCGAGAGCTCGGTCTGGCATATGGCACGACCGAGATGGGTCACCGATAGTGAAGCAACACGCCGTGCCAGGAGCACAGATCGACTTGTCAGCTGCACAGATCAACTTGTCAGCTCTTTTTGCTCACGCAAACATAGCTTCAAGAGCAAGTCCCATTGAGGCAACAACCACTAACTGCCCGAATTGTCACGGAGTTTCGTCACGGTAGAGTAATAAGGTCGACAATACAACGAAGCACGCGCCAGTGCGTCGTCTGGCAGGGCAGGCAGGCAGGCAGCAGTGCCGACAGCGTTGCAGCACGGCGATCAATGCAAATAATAACCGAAAAAAAAGGGCAAGCGCCTCCAGCTGTGTCGTCAGAGCAGCAGCAGCAGCGACGCACAGCAGCAGCGCTCTTTAGGCAGCAACTGAGCTGCGGCTGAGCACTGGGCACCTGACACCTGACACCCAATCAGCTGCGGCTGAGCAAGAAGCCACACACTCACAGCTTCCTACTAAAGAGCGCCGAAGCGTCACAGCAGAGCACGAGCACGCATGGTCGGCTCCTGCTGCAGGCCGCTCGATGCCGGCCGGGCAGGTGGGCCGGCATCGAGAGGAGGGACAGTGCACCGATGCCCACACGCACGCAGTCGGCCGCAGAGCACACCCGGGCATGCGCGGGCACTGACCCAAAGTCCAGGCGAAGTAGTATTTACACCGAACCAGCGGCAGAACCAAGACGAGATACAAGAGCTTGATCGGAAAGCTGGAAGCCACGAACTCCATGCCTGCAGCGTGCACAGTGCCAGCATGAGCCAGCCGTCGGCGGATTCACGAGCGATGGCCGAGCGATTGGGCCATCGCTCCGGGCTGCAGCGCACTCAAACGTCCGATGCTACGAGAAGGAGCTCTGTGTCGCCAGCACTTCAAGGCATACATACTTTCAAGAGCTGAGAGCCAGGGACTGCCTCAGAGCGTGTCCAAGTGCTGTATGACAAAGCGGCCGGCAGGCTGGCAAAATTGGCGGTGGCGACGCAACGATGCCCCCACGCCGAGACTCGAATGCAACTCGAAAGCTGGCAAGCCGAGCGCCTGCACACCAGATGCCTGTGCAGGCAGCAACTCGAGAGAGAGAGAGAGAGAGAGAGAGAGAGAGAGAGAGAGAGAGAGAGAGAGAGAGAGAGAGAGAGAGAGAGAGAGAGAGAGAGAGAGCGAGAGAGAAAGAGAGAGAGAGAGCACGGCAAGGCACTAGCGTGGCGCTGCCTCGGCAGTGCCTGGCAGCGCCGCAGAACGGTCGCGGTCTGCCTCGCGAGGACAGAGAACAGGAACCATAGCCGGCAGAAGCCACTGCGCAGCCCAGCTCGACTAACCTGTGACATACGTGACGAAGCTCGGAGCCAACAGCATCATGCTGGCACCACTCACGAGACACGTGATGACCTTCTCTGCAGTGATGCTCTGCAAGAGTGAGGACTTGTCCGTGACGAACGTAAACGAATAGGTCGATAGCGCAGGGGCATGCACGGCGGGGGAGCCCACTTTTCACTCAGTACGGCTCGGGTGGATCTCGGCAGCTTGGACGGCTTGCCTCGCCCGAAGGATGCAGAGATGCCGCCCATGAGACGCGGCAAAGTAGCAAGCAGAGTGCAGGCACGTCTATGCTGAGCGCAAGTTGTGCTACACAACAGGATAAAACGAGTCTCTGCGAAAGTGATCTGCAACAATCCTCGCAAGGGCTTCTTTCCCAACAAATACTGCACAAGCGCTTCGTTTGCACAGCAGTGCAACACCTCGACCACCCGCGATTAAGTATAGCCGATTTCTCTTCATCTACAAGCTCCATTAATTGCTGGCAGCTTTCACGAGCACTCTTTCTTCGAGATGTTCTGCATGGCAAATAATATTCACAATACATCATGTGGAAAGTGAAACTCTTTGCCATGTGAAGCGGTAGGCAAGGCTAATAAAGCGGAGAACTAACGTCTTTATTGACTTTATGCACGAGAAGAATGCTAGCAGCTAATGTTGCAGCTGCCGAACACTTGCTCCTAGTTATGCAAGAAATTGCAGCAGCTGCTGCAGCCCAGACACACACACACGGGCATCTTTTGCTGCTGCCATGTCGCTTGACTAGCAGATTGTTCCCTACTCGCATCCCTCCACGTGGTGCTGCTACAACCAGAGTGTGTGTGCCGAGGCAACGCACAATCTCTACAGCTTCCAAAAGAGGCCTGTCTAATAACGAAGCATTTTACATGCGATTCGCGTGAGCAAGGCCCGTCTCCTAGGACAGTCGGACGATGGCGCTTAGCTCCAAAGACCCGGCAAGTAGATTCAATAGCCGGGGAATCTCCTTCAAGCATGAGGCTCAAACAAACTCAGCCGATGTCAAAGGCCACCGGCTTGAAGTTTGCAGCAACAGGTCGCACAGACCTAAGCACGTATGCGCATCAAAAAAAAAGAACT
Organism: Cristatella mucedo; assembly: GCA_009760855.2. Lineage (NCBI taxonomy): Eukaryota > Metazoa > Bryozoa > Phylactolaemata > Cristatellidae > Cristatella > Cristatella mucedo. The sequence goes on along the minus strand of WPIO01000048.1, from coordinate 1,352,764 downwards.
AGTGATACAAAAAGGTTTCAAACGAGAGCGGCGCATGCGTTAAGCCGAAGAGCCTCACCGCGGCAGTCGACCGACGACGACCATCTGCATTTTCTGCACACGACCCCTGCAACGACGCACCGCACCAATACCACTTAGCTGGCAGAGACCAACTCACAGATAACGAATGCCGGCTGCTGCACATCAGTGATGTTAAATTACTGAGGTGCAGCACGTCTGGCCGACGCTCGAAAGCGAAAAAACCAATAAAGCGGCAGACTAAAGACGCACACTGCAGACAGAAAGACAAACCATGCATGCCGCTGCTGCTTCAAGTTTAACTGTTCAAACGCCGGTCTTGAGAACACAGCATCGGGAACACGTCCAGAGAGGCGTGCACACTCGAAAAAGGCTATATTTGAAAATGCCACTTTCTCTGTTTTCACACACTTCGGTGGTCACACGGCAAGTCACTCTCTCATAAGCTGTAGGAAGAAGCCTGGCAAGTTAATTTCTTTCTTAGGCAAAGTAAGGCGATTGTTTGCTGGCTGATTTTGAATGGCTTCGATGAAGAAAGCTTTTGAGTCACGTAAGCACCCAGAGATGTCCCAAATACATGGCATATCCAGTGAGCCGTGATGGCACACTAGCTAGTTAAGGCTGTTGATTTTCACAACCTCGATCCCGACCGAGGTCGTGGGTTCAAACCCTGCAGTGGGTGATTCTTTAGTGCCACTGTAAGCGGAGGTGATAGCGGTGAAAGCTCTTCTGTTGCTATTCAAAAAGGCTGTTAAATCAGCTAGCATTTATTATTTATTTTATTTTATCCCGAAGAAGCCTGCAGAATTCGGACACTAAACCAAAAGCAGACTGAAATATATAACCACGAATTTCAATTTTTCTCATGAACTGAAATTCATAGACTTGATGATTACTCTGAGTCTTCAACACAATAAAAATAGTTTTCCAGCTGAATTCTTTGCAGCCCTGCCGTGGGTGACCAAATCAACGCAGTGAGGCACTAATGTTCTATAGAGAGAGAAAGTAGAGAGTCTACGTTTTGACGTATTGGCGTTAGAGATGCTGGACTGCTAGACGCTCACAATGCCAGCTGTGTCGCTACTTGGCAAATCATACGCCGCTGCCGACAGATCGAGCTGGACCAAGACACTGAAGTGGCCATCACCGTTTCTATCCAGACTGCTATTAGTCATACAGAAGACAGCACTTTAGGTGGAACTGTGTCACCAGAGTTCCGACTGAAATGTTCACGATAAACCATTTTGTCTACATGCTCTACAAGCAATATAGTGAACATCTGTCAGAAAATCTTAGACGACATGGAAGAACAGAGATTGGACGACAGGACCTCAGAAGCCAATTCAAGCTTTTTAAGTACTGGTATAGAAATAGCTTATTTGAATGGCTTAGGTACACATTTATTGAAACTTTCCATGATTGCATTTGTCTGTACCCAACGTGTCCCTTAGATCGAGTATGTAGGAAGTGGTGGTTGGGCACACAGGTGGCCGATTTGAATCCTTATCACCAGCCTGCAGAAAAAATGCAGGTTTGAGAGCATACACATCGGCAGAAGGCAGAGTAATATGAACACCTATGGGTAACAGCCCAATATGACAGGAGCTGCAACAGGCTGCTGATAGCAGGCAAGCCAAACAACGACTGTTGGATATGAATCGAAGCCCATAATGAGAGGGCACGGGGTGGATGAGTCATGGGGGAAGGATTCATGAGCTTCTATGAAAAGAAAGAAGCACGTGCACAGGATGCTATAGGCAGTCCACACATAATTGAGGTATACCTTTTTGCTTTTGAATTGTTTTTTTCGTTCAGTGTTTGCATGCAAAATTTTGTTTCCCTTTGTACTTGAACAGTTCCCATTTTTCTTTAGCATTGTAAGTCTTGCACATTTTCATTTCCTGGTCCAGTTTGTATCCTGTTACTTTGATTAGTGGCCAGCTCTTATGACGCACTACTGAGCCAACAAGTGAAGCTAAATGATCACCTCCTGAAGGTGTGATCATGGCCAGCATAACCACTAGGAAGCAGATGAGCCGCACAATACAGCTGTGTGTCGTGAATACTCTACTACTGAGTCGCCACGGGTACTTGCACGTTGAGCATTTTTGTTTCACTTGATCTTTCGATCCCAGCAGCTAGGCATCAACATCGTTTTCTCAGATGTTTCCACACAGTTGACCACTTGATTACATTAGCCAATGAGCACAGGGAAATTTTGTGATGACATGCATTTACTGTGCATGCCCAGGATCTGACAAAGAAGTACGCTTTCCATTAACTCACAATGAAAGCCGAATGCTTGTATGGATTTTAGACAACTGAAATATATGGCTACTAAACGTTAATGTAACAAGAGAACAAGAGCAGTGTGCCGAGGCAGAATATCAAAACGAGCTTCGAGCATTGAGATATCTTTCAAAAGCATGTCCAAGTTAGCTATGCTGACGAGTTGAAGCTGGGCAAGCCTATACAACCATAACAGAACCTGGCAGATCCCCAGTGTCCAAAATCACAGAAACTGGATAATCAGCAGACCAATATCAATTAGTCGAAGTCAAGTGCCCCTCTGGAGTGAAGCTCGAATGCATTGGAAGACAAGCGATCGTATGCAATATCAATATGCAGCTTGGTACTGCATGACACATCAGATCGTGGAGCGTTAACGCATAGAAGACAGGCTGAGCAGTTTACACAGTCTCTTTCCCAGCTTAACTTACATCCCAGATTCCCAAAAAATCCAACAAACTCATTAAGAGCTGTTTTACACTACACATTAGTAGAGACTAGTTTGTATCAGTTAGCTCGAGTTAAATGCTGAATAAAAGCATTTCGTGCACAAGCTCATTTTCTGGAAAGATATTTGCTGCAGAGACATGTTTGTGCTGGTAGCCAGCTCTCGACAGAATCACCCCGTGCTGGGATGAGTACATGTACAATCAGATGCAACAAAAATTAGTCAAGCTACTAAAGAAAAAACACCAGAAATAGCTAGCATAACTGAATCAAGTTACCAAGCCATGGTAAACCACCCCAGAGTAGCGCTACAATATGGGAACCAAATACTCCCGTTAGAAATCCCCCTTTCTCTCTCTCTCTCTCTCTCTCTTCCTCTCTCTCTCTCTCTCTCTCTCTCTCTCTCTCTCTCTCTCTCTCTCTCTCTCTCTCTTACTCTCTCTCTCTCTCTCTCTCTCTCTCTCTCTCTCTCTCTCTCTCTCTCTCTCTCTCTCTCTCTCTCTCTCTCTCTCTCTCTCTCTCTCTCTCCTTCTCTCTCTCTTTCTTTTGCTCTCTGGATGCTGCGAAAACAGTGACCCGAAACAAAGTAACGGAGCACAAACGACCTGCTGTAGGGCACCCTTTCCAGCCATCCTGGGCTGCTACTTCTGCGCCACTCTCTATCTCCACTGCTCTCATAAATCAGCTATACTTGTTGCTTTCTCTTTGCTGCATGAGATTTAGCCTGTAGGCTACTGAATGAGTACCGAAAGCTGCTTAGGCTTTGGGTGCACTATAAAAAACTCTACTGAGTAACACCCAAATAGTCTGTAGCTTAGTGGAGTTACAGACAATTTACCGTGCTCACTACTTGCATATCTCTCAAGATCAAAGTCATTCTAAAAAGATTAGAGTATTGGCAAAGAGTTGACCTTACAGGGTTATATGACCAGGTAAGTGTTCAGTAAGCAAGCAAGACTGCAAAAAATAGTAGCCCTGCTGCAGTTATAGTGGTTGAGCTTCAGGTCAACAAAGGTTAAGGCTGATAGCTAAAAAAAAAAACTGGACCCGGCAGATAGAAAAATGTCCTTCTGTTGACTTTACTCTGCAGGCCTTTGAGCACTTTGCTCCGAAGGCCTTCGAGCACTGTATATCAGATCGTGTGCCGCACTGACCAGAGCAGCATGACTCCGATGGCAGAGCAGTGAGGTGGAGCAGGCAGCACATACGGTCAGTCTCCTCACCGAGTGTGTCAGCACTGCTTACTATACGAGCACACGTTCCCGATGCTGCAAAGGAACTTAGGTTCAGTCTGCAGCTAAGCAGCCACACCACAGGCCAGTAGCATCATATGCTACTGGCCTGTGGTGTGGCCTGATCAAGGAGCAGCTGAGCATTGGTCGGGTCAGCGGTTCCCACACTGGGGCTGCTGCCCAGGCCAAGGATAGCATCATCTTAAACAAATCCTAATCTGCCAACATCAGCAAGTGACCAGCTCGAGAGTATTTCTCAGTAAATGCCAACACTCCTGGACAAGCTGCAGGCTTGCAGATGTCAAACTTGTACTTGAGGCTAGACCACTTCAGCAGCGACGGCTGATGGCAGATGATACTGCAGGTTGCAGGAGCAGCACCAGCATGCTGCTTGTGAACGAAGTAAGATAATAGCACTTACACTAGTCGGTGGCTGTATGCCGTAGATGAAGTCTTCGAAGTCTCGGTAGAAGACGTGAGGGCCACAGAGAATGTTGTGAAAGCAGAAACAGTAGCCATAGTAGTCCCGCAAAGTCGGAACAACCCTGGAGCAAACAATAAACCAGTGCTGCATGTAAACTCCTAGCATAACAACAGCAAAACAAAGTTTCAGTTTCGGCCAGCTATGCGATGACATTTCATGGGCAGCCAGGAGATCGATGTGGTAGGCAGTGCGCAGTACTGGCTGTGTGATGACGCAGCTAGCTGCTTTGGTTTTGCAGTTGCAGCGAAACCACGGTTGGAGCAAAGATTTGTGGGTCACAGATGAAACTCGACGTGCTAGAAGCTATTCGAGCAGGCACCAACCAAACTAAGAACTAAACTTCATAGCATGCAAAGCACTACCTACACGGTTTACAAAGGATATCTCGGCTTCTGGTAGCTTGCAGTTTAATTTTTGTAGAGCCTGTACCTAAGAATTTGGCACCATACCAAAATATGATGACGCTAGGCACTGTGGCCGAAAGGAAAATGCTGCACACAACTGCTCACAGTAGACCATATGGCCGATCGTATACGCATGATTCCTGGAGATAGGAGCTGAAGCCCCAACCCCAAACGATGCTAAGACAAATACCTCAGAGTAATGCCAGAATTTACATACATGAAGTGATCTGTGAAAAACACACTGGTCATGAAATCAGTTCTTGATGCTTAAAGATTTCACCCTGGCACAAATAACCGGCTAGCAAGGAAAGCACAAAATCATGCCGGGCCTGCTGAAACGGTATCTGTTATCGTACAATTATCGAAAAACACACAAATGAAAGAAGCTTA
>WPIO01000048.1:1135000-1342500 GCA_009760855.2 Cristatella mucedo | reverse complement strand
CTTTCGGCAGCGTTTGATACCATTGATCATGAATTCCTCTTTGAGAACTTCTAATCTTGGCTAGGGCACTAAGCTGCAATCACTTAGGTCCAATATAACTTCGTGATTTAAGGGCATTGATGCCGATGAGCAATAGTCATCAAAGGAGCGTCTGAAGTACGAAGTATAGAGGGGAATTAGTGCTTAGTCTCCTTCTCTTCATAATTTACACTCTACCATTTCTGATGAAATCGCCAAGTACAATCTAGGCTTTCACTTGTATGCAGGTGACAAAGCTGCCCGTGTGCTTTGATCAATCCTGTCTTCCAGCGCATTCAACTCCCAACTGCATTCTGCATGTATTGCTGACATTTTCACTTGGATGGCAGCAAACGTTGCCAAAATTTAATGACGATAAAACCAACTTGTTAGTAATGGAAAACCTAGTAATACTGAGAAATTGGAAAACCTAACCTTCAAAATGACCTTGCCCAGCATATCTCTTCCTAGCATATACACTCAATCTGGTTGTCTTGTTCCAAAGTGACCTGGCACGAGTGGATCATCCCAGCCCCACAGGCAAGCGCAGTGCCTACATTCAGCAGTGTACCATAGCAATACTTTGGGCCTGCTTAGGCAGAGATATTTTAGCCGGTTCAGAATTTACGGCATACCGTCTCGACCTTTGCAACTCACTGTTCGCGAATTTTCCGGCCTGTGCAATAAATAGCATAAAATTACTTCGAACCAACATCAAATCCTATGGAGACCTTGCCTTAAGTTCGTATGGCCCTTAAGTCTGGAACTCACTTCCCGATTGACGTCATGACATTTTCTGACTCGACAATATTTAAAAAGAAGATACAAATCCAAGTCCTTACAGCATTTGCTTGGTCCATGCTAATTGTCCTTTTTGTGCATATGTGTGGTGACACTGTGCATGTTATAGGCATGCTTACTTTCCAGCATATCTAAAGTGCCTCTAAATAAATAGGTTTCCATTAAGGAGCTAGAGCAATGGCACAGGAACATCATCAGTATCATTCGCATGTTCCCTTGGAAGCGCTAATGGGCGTTGGCGGATCGACCAAAGGTCTATGGCCGCTAAGCAGCTTTCGAGTTGGCTTCCAGGGGCAAAGGGCACTTTCTAGTTCCACCACAGCCATGCTGTTAAATCTGCATTGGAGAGCGTGATATAGCATTAGACGGAAGTTTGTGAGCAATCTTCCTTTTGCAGAATCTGGCTTTTTTCAACCCATTGATCTAGCAAATGGGCAGAAACTAATTTTTGATCGATACCACAGTAGGACACTTGCTCAAAAATGCTTAAAAATTGTACATCGACAGCTCCATAGCCATGCCCTGAGTCAGCCTCGGCAGGCTTAACTTTCGGCTAGCCGGAATGGCAACTGCAAGCAGCATAAGCAGTGCTGGGTTTTATAATGGCTGCAGCAGAATGCCTGGCGACTGGGTCTAGCTTTCTTTCGACCGACCTTGAGACAAATGCCACGAGTCCCTCCAAAAACAACACAGCAAGGACAGTTCGGAGGTCAACAAACAACTGGTAGCCAGCTTGGGAAGGAGGCCTACCTGAAGGATATTGCCACCAGAGGCCACCCACAGTTACAAACATAACAGGCCTGCACAAAAGAAATGGCCTCCAGCTAAAGGCTGCAGAAGTACCTGAGGCTGATGCAGCCGTGCACAGCAGGAGCCTCGGCGGCCACGACGGAGAACATAGCCCCTGGGAAAAGTGTGCCTGTGCTGTACACAACACAACACACACACACACACACACACACACACACACATACAACACACACACACACAACACACACATACACACACACCACTCACATAACCCCGTTACCAACTTCCAGGCTTCCTCTCTAGCATAAGTAAAGTGCTTAGAAAGAGATTCAGTTCTCTTGGGATGCAATACAAATTTCTTATTATTGCCATTATTACTAGACCAAAAACGTTTGCCAAGAACCCAGTGCAGCTAGAATGCCAACCAGAACATGCTCGGTACTTGTACGTAAGACTAAAAATGTCATAAGCACTGAACAGACAGCCACATTGTGATAGCACTGTGGCACACCGAAGAGGGATCGTCATCGGGAGCTAAACGCCAGATCCCTCCTTGGTGACATGGGGGAGCTGAATGGGATTACTAACAGAGTCGTGTGCTTGCACATTACAGAATACAGAGTTGACGCAATAGAGACCCTGAGCGAATGGCAGGCAGCGAGTAGGGCGAAAGCGAGTGTGGGATTAGAGAGATGTGACCGGGCTCGAGGCTGGGCGAAGTGGGATAGAGACAAGAGAAAATGAGCGACTGGGGCAGAAATGGGAACAGGAGGGGAGGAGGATAGGAACAGAGAAAGGAAGAGGCAATAAGAGGAAACTGGAGAGGAGGGGCTCGATAGAAGAAATGGAGAGTCACAGGCAGAGAGAGGGGGACAGACAGGCAGACAGAAAAAATCAAAATGCAGTCATGGAGAAGGAAGGAAGGATATAGAGAAAGCTCGAGATTATGCAAGGCAGACTAAACAGAGGCAACAGCCCCGGTGCAGATGAGCTTAGACAGACAGGCTTAGTTGACTGGAAACAGGGTGCACCTATGCCAAAAAGTACAGTAGACCTATAGAGAAATGGAGATGCTACGTGTTTAGCCAAGCATACAGCAAACAATACATCAATTGGTATCTATTAGCTCAGCACTTGATTCGCAGTAAAATGAAGTTCTTGCTTGCTTAACAAATACCCATTGTATTCACTAGTGCCAGCATAACACTTGTAATCCAAGAAGAAATGCTTATAATGCTTATAAAGGGGGCAGGAAAGAACCACAGTGGGTCTACTGCACATGACCAAGTAGGGTCATAAGTATACTAACAGTGCTTCTGCATTTCGGCTCTGGCTACCTGCCCAGGTCTATGCAATCAATAGCCTATGCGGGAAACACCCACCCGAGCACACACACACACACACACACACACACACACACACACACACACACACACACACACACACACACACACACACAGAGAGGCAGGCACACACAGACTGACTATATTTGTCTGCTTTTCTCTTGCTCCATTTTTTATCTTTATCTGTTTCTATCTCTCAACCTAGCTTAGTACAAACACAGAGAAAAAACCTACTCGGTCTGCATACATATATATAAATATATATATATATATATATCCATCTGTGACTCCACAAAGACTAAGCTGGAGTAACGAAGGAGAGTTTCCTATAGCGACCTCAAATCCTAAGCTGCTAACCTTTCACATTCGTCATCATGTTCACTCTTCAATCACAAAGCATACTGCAATGGAGATCAGAAGCCTGGTCGTTGCTGCTAACATCCGTAGTCACTTACCTCACTGCCTGGCTCCTTTGGTCCACATTCAGCTTGCTCTGATCGGCAGCAGCACCGTCATACAGTGCAAAGGCCAGGCTAGTGACCTTCTGGAAAAGGATCATCATAGGTCTGCAACAGTAACGGATCTCTGCCTGACACAGGCTGTAGCATGCTGCCATCGGTAGGCAGACTAACAAAAAGCCGATGAATTAGCAATTGCATCCCTATTCATTAGTACTGTCCAGCAAGCACTCACAACTCTTACAACTAATGCAGCCACATTGCCGAGCTTCACTTCATCCAGCTAATACCAGTCTCATCCTATTTGATCATCAGCAGGCATATTGACAGCGCCTGAGAAGCCTCCCCCAACCTAACCATACCAACATATAGCACCGATGTCACCTTGGCGAATATCCGGCACAGCATGAGATACCGAAAAAGGCGATGGCATCATGCGACTGTACACTAGAGGCCACGCACTGACATGTACAAAGGTAAATATTGCTTCAAGCCTCAACCCCAGCAGAGAGCTTTCCCTTGTATGTATTAAATGGTAGATCGAAATACTGCTGTATGCAAACACTAACCAAGTGAAAGCATTCGTCTCTCTCCAATGGGATCACTCGTGTCTTTCCAATCACTTAAATCTGATAAATAAATGCACACTGATTCATAAACATGTTTTCATGCAAAGATATGTCCGAACACGACAGCTAGCAATTAAGTTCCACTCATGTTCTAGACCAAATCTCAAAACAGGGTCAGCACTGCAGAAAGTCCATAATGACTTTCTTAGGAATTCTGATGTGGGTAGTCTCTACTTATTTTGCTGAATCTCAAGATAGCTTTTGATACCATTGATTAGCAAGTGGAGAGCAGACCATCTCGCCAGGCCATCACTGACCCCCAACGTGCAATGGCTGACATCCTATTTCAGCTGGAGATAACAGTCTAGTTGTCAATGGGTAATTATTCAGTGAGCCTCTAAGGTACCAGGGGATAACTCCTGAGATGCATGCCTAGTCCTCATATTTTTGCAATCATTTCACTACCTCCTGTCGATGCAGCAGCTAAGCAAACTTTAGGCTTTCAGTTTTATACACACGATACATGATCATACCTGCGGTTTAAGCCCTACCAACATGCTCGCACGTTGAACTCTCCTAACTTTCTTGCAGAATGTATTGCTGATATTGCACTTGGATGGCAGCAGACTTTCTCCTTTGAATGACAATAAAACCAACTTACTGGTTATAGGAAAACCTCGTGCGACTTAAAAATTTGAAAATCTAAACCTGAAGAGGTCTCGGCCAGAATACCTCCTGCAGCGCCAGCACACAAGACAAGTGTCGTGTTGCAAAGTTATATTTCAGCACACGACCACATCAGCTCGACAGTCGATTCTGTCTACTTACAGATTCATCTCAGTGCAAAAAATTCGAGTGTGCTTAGACATGGATATACATCTAAGTTTTTTTTTAGATGCATTTGACATCCTATCTCGACTTCTGTAACACTACTTGCAGGTTTTCCTGCCTATGCCATAGGCGCTTGAAGTTGATCCAAAGATTTGCAGCAAGGTTTGTCAGTCGTGAATGCTGCCACTGCCACATTACACCACTTCTCACCGACAGTGTATCGACTTCATTGTTTGATCACTCACTTTTAGGTTTCTTCATTGTCTCGCTTTCCCCTTCCGATCCCAACTCTTTCCTAATAAAGCTTCGCATCATACCACCTGCACTCCAGACTCAAGTCTTTTAGTTGTGCCTCTAACCAACGTCAAATTCTTTGGGAGACCATGCCACTTAGTTAGCGAGCTTCCAAATCCTAGAACACCCTCCCTACTGACGACACGACAAAAAAAAGGCTTGTGCCACACCTGCTTCTCACAGCTTTTTCTGGGTAGCTAAAACTGTTCTTTGTGAGCTTAAAGGTACTGAAAGTGTGTACTTTATCACTAACGATATTGAAATGCTTACTTTACAGCACCGCAAAGTGCCTAGAAAGAGATATAGTGCTCAGAGGGCACTAAATATTATCTTAATTATTTTGTCCTCTCTGTCCTTGGCCATCAATAACATTCAAACGAGTCACTGTCGCCTGATTGCCAATTATTGCAGACTATGATTGTGCAGCCAATCTGAGAAGCAAAATTAATGGCCTGCAGCCTCTATCAAGTAACTAAACGAGTCAGTGTACTAGCAGCATTGTTGGGCTTGTGGGTGCAGACAGTGTGCATTCTATCACTAACCACATTGACTTGCCTTCTTTCCAGGACATTAAGCACACAGAAAGATTTTAATTACTCAAGGTGCTATTGTAAAGGCCTAATTACAATTATTATTACTAGTAGTAGTAGTATTACAACAGGCAGGTACACTAAAGCCAATTATAGATAGGAGTGCAACTTGTGGTGCAACCGGTTATGCAGCCAACCTCAGTATGTTGCCGGAATTCGGTTCATTTCGATCAAACACAAACTACAGACTTATCTGAGCAGATTGTGGTAGACCGCAAATCTAGAATACAGTCATATACAGTAAAAGCATGCCACGAGCTGTGTTTACAAACTAAACAACGTACATGTAAGTGAGCCTACACAGTCAGCTGGATTTAAATGTACACAAAAGCTGACGGGTTACCATAGTGCAAGAGGGCAGAATATGCACTGGCTCCTTCGGGAGTTAAAGAGGCTGGAGTCCTGGCAATCACCAGATATCACATCGTGGGCATGATAAACTGCCATCCTTACAGCTGCTGGCAGGATTACAAATATTGAGCATCTGGTCACTCATGGCCGCACGCGCGCTCACACAAACACAGTGAGGTACGAGAACGTGCTATTGCACGATCCCCTACCAGGCATAATAAAGCAGATGACAGATCCATAAAAAACTGAGACAAAGAAATGCTGGCCTCGAATCACCCCTTAAGCTTAGATGCAAACAGAGCCACAGAAGAAGGCCCATGTTTGCTTAGCATACCAAGTGTCAAGACTTACAGCCAGATGGCAATGGCTGCTAAAATGTGAAGCTTAGCAATTAGTGGAAGCAGATATCTGACCCCCAATCTGTATCCAGCAATCGATTATCGATAAATCGATTAGAGCTGACTGCAGCCGACAAAAGCAGGTTCATATCAGGCTGCCATATTCGACAGCTTTAGTTATTTATGGCAAACACTGGGAGAATGACAGGTGACTTGTTCAGTACTTGTTAGGCTACCATTAGTCTATCTCGGCACACCAAACACAAGGTGGCTGGTAGGAAGCAGAGCAAAGCCTGCCATTGTAGATCTGAGAGCAGCAGGGCAGGACAGTTCCGGCTGGGCAGTTGCAGTGCTGCTGATCACCACTACTGGCCGTCATCATATTGCCAGGTCCGACAATCGCACAACATGCAATCACAAACACGGTGTTGTCCACATCTATACAGGTCTGAGTAAGCAAGCAGCCACTGCAAAGATGCCCAGCTGAAATCTCGGGAAAATCTTTACACATTTGACTACGAAGAAGTTGCTGCAAATGATTTCGGGTGAGAGATCGTTGAGCATCGACCTTACGAGTTCGTTTATTCTGTCAACTGCAGCGCTCGGGAAGCAGCACGCCTTACGGACAAGCTGAAGCCAAAGAAACATGTGTAAGCAGGATAAGCCGAGGATAGGTGATCGTTGAAAACCCTAGCTGCCGAGCTTCTTGTAAATTAATCTTTCCAGCTAATTAGCACTACAGCTTTAAGATAATTGCTTACTCTGCCACCGGACAGCTTTCGAATCCCGGGTCACACAGAGCTGAAGACTGGCACTCACTGCCTCACTACCTCAACTGCTCTCCTGTCTTTGCTATGCTTCACACTTTCTCTTTGTTGTGTGAGACGAAGTCTGTTGGCTACCGAATTCGTAACGAAAGCCGCTCAGGCTGTGAGTGCGCTATACAAAACTCTCCTGCGTTACACCCACGTGGTCTTTATGACTTTGTGTAGTTACAGACAGAGATACAGTCCATTCCATTACCCTTTGACTGAACTCACAGGCAAAACGCTATCAAGTTGCCAAAGGTCGAGCTGCCGAGTCGATGGCACTGCTTCAGCCAACCTTAAGGCAATCCCAGTGTGAAAGAAGCAGCCGTGTGCCTAGCAGCCTTGGCACCTTCTCCAGCTTCCTGAGACAACGAACGAGCTTGCCAAGGCCAGGCTTGATGCAATACCTCCCACGTTGAATGACCACAGGCACTTACTACCAGGGCCGAACCTTAGCATGAATTGAAACACTTCGACCTTGCTAGTGGCAGCTGATTCAAGCAGAGGCTTAAGTGGCCTATCTTTGCCAGCCGGGTATGAGGGAGCACAGGTGACTTATCATGGCAGAGGCCAGAAGCTCAGTTTATTGACCCGATCACACGAGCCAGAGCTGCCATCTGTTTCTGCCCTTCAGCCAGGCCAGCAGCCCACTGCTGAAGCCGGCCAACTGAGCCATAGACTGGTGCCCCAGTTTCGGCAGGCAGTTGGCTTGATATGCTGGCTAAACTTATATCTGACCAGGACAAGATGTTGCATGCATTTCCATCATTGGAGAAGCCAGCCAGTACTAAACGTTTGCAAACAGGCCTGCAAGCAGCTTGAGAGTGGTTACCATGCATCCGACCTACACGAATTCGTCTGGTCATTCTGAATATGAGAAAAATGACAGATAGAAAACCGTCGGTGTAAATACTCATTTAGGATTACTTGCTCCTGCAGAAACAAGACATACGGCCTCTAAAATGTCAATGGTGTGTCAAGTGATATGTCCGTTGTCTGCAGAAATTTTACTTGATAACTGGTTTGGCACAGTGGCTCGCCCGACCAAAGTCTGGCCGTGGTCATGGGCTCGAGCCCCACTTAACAATAGCTAGTATACCTTTCATATGTATGCCTAGGCAGGTCTTCAAATTATGAATCTAGGGTTCCCAGCCTATGGCAGCATTAGGATAACTGCCAAGCACATAGACTTACTAGCTACAGGGCCAGCTTTTATGTGTCACAAGGTGCCCTTGTCCCAGCGCCCCAATCGGGGAGGGGGCCAAACAGTTAATCACAGTTCAAATCAGAGACATCCTGACGCATATGCAGTAGTCGGATGCCATTATCTGGTCATAGTAAGCTATGGCTTATCTAGTTAAAGTAAGATTATCTAGTCAAAGTAAGCTATGGCTTATCTGGTAAATGAATGGCGATGGCAACGTTTCTTATCAACATCAATTACAGACCTGGCACGAGGCTCGGCTGCTACCTTAATTCTTCGGACGTCCATCATTGACAAATGTTGCACACCATGTGCTTTGGGCAGAGCAGCTCAATAGTTTCCCCAAAGAGAACCGTGGACATCCATCCACGGTCCGTACTATGTGTTTCTGGGGAATGATGAAGTACAGCGACCTGTTTGGTAGCAGTGAAAATGTGTCAAGCAGGTAGGAAATCGGTGGAAGTGTCCGAATTACGGTATCACGGTATCGAATCACGGCAACGACCACTTGCAGTGAAGCGAGGGGGGCAAATGATGGCAGGATCAGTAGTCAGAAAGCAACCAATACAGCTGCTTGCACGTAAGCCAAGTATCATGACCGAAATCCAGCAAAGTACAAGCTAGAATGTAGCCTGGTAACTGGGAGTCAGACAGCATCAGTAGCTCATGCACTCTGGCGATAAGTAGGTGCCCATCGGTCACAAGGATACTATAGAAAGACCTCGCCGATGAAGCAGCATGCCGCAAAAGGCTTTGCAGCCAAACCAGAGCAGAACCAAAGCAGAACCAAAGATTAAAATAAAAGGTTAGCTATTGTAACAGCCTCATTTATGTGGCAGCAGAAGAGCTTCGATGGCTGTCACCAACATTTGCAGGGGGCAATAGAGGATTGCCCACTGCAGGGCTCAAACCCACGACCAGGGTCGTGAAGAACGAGCACCTCACCCCTGGGCTAAGACACGGGGGATGGCAGGCAACAGAAGCAATAGTCTCGTTAGTCTCATGACTGCAATTTGCAAGGTGGGACACACTAAAGATACAGCTCAGAGCTCGAGTAAGCTCATTATGCGGATAGGCATACTGAATATTAGTAATAATAATACTAATATTAGGACGTTTATACATCACCCTGACATAATCTAATCTCTTTCTATGCCCTTCTCGTGTGCTGTAAAGGAAGCATGTCAATTGGTCAGGGATAACATGAACAGTGTCAGCACCCATAAGCAGAGGACAATTCACATGAACCCCAGCAATTGATATGAGGAGCCGGTGGAATCTTAGCTTCTTTTTGAACACGGTCAAATCAGGGGATGTCGTGACATCAGCAGGCAATGAGCTCCACGCTTTGGGGCCATTAGAACTAGAGGCACAGTCTCAAAAGGATTTGAGGATAGTCAGAGGCACAACTAGACGACTTGAGTCAGACGAGTAAGTGGTACGGTGCCAAGAGTGATTGGTAAGTAAGTCGGATAGGGAGGCCTGAGCAAAAGAAACATGACACCTAAATAACTGAGCAACAAAAACCTTATGTCGATAAGCTGCTTGATGGGGGAGCAGCAGTGCATGACGGTGCAAAGGAGTTTAATAATGTGGCAACTTCGACATTCACGACAGAAAAAGCTTGGCTGCAAGAGTTTTGCAAGAACTTGGAGCTTCTGATAGCTCAGGCCGGGAGACATGAGCAGTGAGTTATGGAAGTCGAGCTAGTATGTCACAAGTGCATTTACCTACCTAGATGTGATGGCCTTGCATTTGACAACTGACGAACAAATGACCTGCCACAGTAGACCTCAGCAAGCCAGTCGTCGGTGCAACAACGAAGGAACTGCACCTCACATGAGAGCAGCCCACTTGGCTAACCTGGACCTGAGCCCATCCCCCAGCCAAATTATTACTTCTGAATCAAAGCAGCAGTCACAGCACGTCGGTACATCGCTTGAGACCATACCGACCGTCAGAACAACAAAAAGCAGCAGCAGACGTTAGTGACTACGTGTTTGGCCAAGAAAGAAAAGAGAAGTACAAACACGGTGGCATTGTACACAGCAGATACAGGGGGGAGACCAGTGCGGTCGGAATGGCACAGCCTGGGTAATCGATACCCTGTACTAAGATGTTAAGACTCGGCTGTGGCATGTGCACATATCCACCCTCTGTTGGGCACAAATCATAGTGCGAAAGGCAGTCAGTGGTCCAGCACACTCCCCCGAGAGAAAAAGTGATATATTGATTGGCCATACTGGGCTCTATCAGCTTCTGTAAGTGATGCTGATAGTACCTATGGGAAGAACAGTTCAGCTGGGCTTGTTTTGGCATCGTTTTGCCTGAAGTCTGTCGAATAACCCCCTTCCCCTCCCTAACTTCTGGCCAAAGCCATCTCTGGATCAGATGGTGCTGAAGCTGTACCAAAACTAGCAAGGGCAATACGGCCTATACAAGTCGAGCAACATGAGTACATATGCCACGTGGCCAAGCAGAGTGACAGAACGAGCAAGGCGGCTGATGAAAAGTGAGTATGCCACTTACTTTAGTGACAAGCTCTGCCATGAGGTACAAGAATGCATCGAGCTTTAAGTGCACAGGCCGGCTAGTTAGGACAGCTGACTGCACAACACACGCAAGTAAACACCATCTATGCAATATCAATAGACAAGCTGTCGGCATGCAGAACAGCAGGTCAGACGCAGCCAAGTGCTAGGGCTATTAATCTTTGGACCAACTGCTCTAATAGTTTATGGTAATGGTATTCTAATAACCTAGCACGACTAGACAAATCACACAAGTGTAGTCATCCTGATTATTAGGACTAAAGGCAGCCACTGCACTGGTTACAAACGTCATCGGAGTGTAATACTAATAATAATACACTTGTATAGTACCGTCACAGAATTTAACCACTTTCTAGGCACTTTACATGTGCTTAAAGGAAGCATGATATAACGGTTAGGGGTAACATGCACAATGTCAACAAGCAAAACACGATTGGCGTGGCATGCACAGTACCAACATGTAAATGTGGTTAGTGGCAGCCTGCACAGTATCAGCATGCATGAGCACATAAAAGCAAATCACACTAATCCACCAAATACTGTCATAAACAGGTGCGTTTTTAGCTTTTTTCACGACTCGGATGAGCATGTTTATGGTTGACAAAGGATGGCAGAAGTCAGTTATGATAAAGACTGAATTATAGCAGTTCTTGGCCGATCTCGATCTGCCCAGTACTGACTAAAGAGAATCACTGCATATGGTCGAAGGGCCTCCTCTCATATGACATACAGCATCTATGCAAGATTAAGCAAAGCAGTCAGCAAGTGTTATTTGGCCTTGGTACTTATCATCCATGACTCCAGGTCCAATGGAATGAGTGCATCACCATCCAGATGGGCATGATTTAGGTGTTCATTGAGTTAGCCCTCAATGAAGAGGCACTCTGAGACGCAGGCAGCTCAAAAGCATTCATTCACTTCTGGCAAAGGAGCCTGGGGGGATATTCTGCACGATTGTCGGCAGGCTGTTTGAAGGAGCCAGAAATTATTCCACTTACCCAGTAACATCCATCGTATAGCCGGCGTAGTCATATATCTGCCTGTATATGTGCAACACAGAAAGGTGTAGTAATGCCATGATGTACACAGCTGCAGGAAGAGCTCGACTCCGGGTCACAACCATTACGATGTAACAAGCTGTCGATAAAAGCACGAGGTGTATAACCTGGCTGAAAATCATAAATGCACCACTCGGTCATAACGGTCGTGTCGGAGTCTCATGCAAGAGCAACTAGCGCCGGCCGCAGATGATGCATCCTTATGTACAGCTACTTACTGTCCAAAGCAAAACAAGGTCATCAATAAGCCAATGATAATCTCGGCCGAGCTTCGTGCTTTGGCATTTGTAGCCGATGGCACTAGCAGCTTCCGAAAAACGGAAGCAGCACCGATGGCGAAGAGCTGACATGCTAGAAAGTTGAGCTACAGCGAGAAGATTTAGAGAGGATGGGTGACGCTGTATAAGTAGGCCTCTACGACACGGACGTCGTCTGCTGCAGTCAACTGAGCCAGCCTGGCGTTGCTCGGGGCACCACTAGCTTCGCAGTCTCGGAGTCTCGGAGCGCCGAAATTGCATAAGCTACCTAAGAAAGCCGATCTGTCGCCGGAACGGGGCGGGGGCAGTGTGAGAAAGCGACTTGGGACAAAGGCTGGATGTGCACGTGCCCTTCGTTAGCACCATCGCATCGAGGTCGACGCAAAGGGGCCAGCAAGGGCGATTCGCTTACCTGGTCTATCGGCAGGCCAAAGTATGGGCAGAGGGAGCTCAAAAAGAGGGACCCATAGTAAAAGCTTCCTCCGCCGGAAGCCATGTCGTTGCCATTCAGAACGCCGCTACGCTTGGTTTGCAACGAAGGTTGCATGCTGCGCCAGGCTCCGCCCCTCCATTCTCCCAGTCAGCCCATATTGACAGCAGTGGCGCTGCGCAACTAGCCGCCGGAGGCCGTTCGGCGGCGCTCGCGTACCGAGCTGCCGCAGCGGCTTTAGGCTTTGCGCAACTAAGCGCGACGCGTTACCAGCGACTCAACGGCGTTGCCGCTAGCAGGTCGTGACCCGAACAAATTACGACTCGGCTAACCGCCGTTTTCCTTTAGGGGGGGTGCCAACCGCGAACGCCATGGCATTCGCCAAACCGTTCAACTTTCCCCGTACTCTCGCGACCGAGGCAGCGGGTACATTAATAGCCATAGGCGGGGTAAGCTTGACCGTCGGCGGCTCATACTAACCGCGTGGCGGTCGGCGCATCGGCGAGATCGGCCGCGAAAACGCGGCTTGTGGCGCCACTTCCGTAAAACGGTTGCACCTTATGAGGCGGGCGACCGGGTCTCTAGCGCCCGCGCTATTGCTGATATCTTACTAAATATAATAAATAGGATCTTTGCATAGCGTTAAAAAAGAAACGAATCTCGATCTTGATGCTGCATACCTCGCAGCTAGATAGGTCGATCCGGGCGGTGCAGCGGTGATGAACCGTGACGTGAGCTAGCCGCCCTCCGAAAAAAGCGCGTGAAGCAACGTTCCTATCCGTTTTCACTGTCGCAAAGACTTGAACCTTTTATTTTCACCGTATCGCGCTCTCTCACATATGCACACACTCACAAAAACATCCCGTGTATGCACGCGATCTTACACCATTCTGTATAATTGATGTGCATTAGCAGACTGCGATGGTGGAGGTGCTCGTAGCGCATTTTTATTACTTTTAAATCAGTCAAGTGGTTATCGCTAGCGGCAGTTCTGACGAACGATTGCTCTGATAATGGCAAGCGAACAAAGGCGGATCCACTAATTGTGCAAATCCCAACGGAGAACTATTTGGATTGCCAGAAACCGAACTAATCGACCGATTCGAATGATTGCGGCTCCCACAAGCAAGGAAAGTAGAGAAAAATCAAGCTGTTTGCTCAAAAAAAGGCGTGGCACTTGACATTTAGAATCGTCGGGAAGATAAGGACGGCATATTGCCACGGGTGCAAGTTCTGCAGTCAGTCAAGAGCCCGATATCCTGAATTGAACACCAGAAGCAGGATGCGATGTGACGTAATGTAAGGCGTCTCCGTCGATAACTCTACAAAGCCAAGAAGACTGTGTGGGTGTTACACGCTGGAGAGTTTTTTATAGAGCACTCAAAGCCTAAGAGGTTTTTGGTATGCATTCGGCAGCCAACAGATTCCACCTCACATAACAGAGTGAAAGTGAGAAGCAGAGCTGAGTCAGGGGGGCAGTCGAGGAATTGAGTGGCACGAAAGTAGCAGCTCAGGACGTCTGAAAAGTACGTACCATAGTCGGCAGCAGAAGAGTATATGTCGTTGCGTAAGAAGTGTGGAAGAGAGTTCCGCGATTTTAGCGACTACCATCCGCTGATGACAGTCACGCTGCGACCCTTTAATTTACTGCAGGCGCGCACGATTATGGCGAAGAATCTTTCGTAGTCTCCATAAGTTCTAGTGCTTGCTTGAAAGTTGGCAGGCTTGGTCAAGCTCTTCACTCCAAAAAAAGCCGAAAAGCATTCTCGCTGTGGATTCAAATTTTAAAAAACCTTACACTCCCATCGAGAAAAAATGGGGACTCTCAACAGTGATCTGCTCGCGATGCGTCTAACAAGGAACGCAGCATTCAAGCGTTCAGCTTTTAGCAAGCACTGCAAATCCATCCGGTGACACGTTTAGGAAGCCCGATGCCCGTTTAATGATGTATGCGGTTAAATTTGTAGCATTCTCACATAGCTATCAAGCTCGGCCACTACTGCATGCCTCGGTTACTACAAGTACGACCGTATTTCCACCTTTCAGAGCTGTGCAGCTAGTGCGAGTTTTAGCTTGCATTCCCCGGCCACGTACGAATGAAGGTATGCCTTGATGGATTAAAAAAAAAAGATGCTTCTGGCCACATCCTAGTGACATTAGCATAAAGATCTTATTTGAGTTGGTGCGCTGACTTGCTTAGCATCGGAAATTTTCTCGTCTGTACTTTGAAGAGCTGAAGTAAAACCCCGCTCCTGCTTCCAGTATCAGTTGAAAGAGACTCGTGACTCGTGGCTTACCGAGCGTTGGACCGCCCGATTGCCAGTCCTTAGCATTGGCTACGCGTTGGTGCTGTAACTAACTCCCTGTCGAAATAGCAAAACAGCCATATTGTATTCGTCGTTCATACTGTCAAGTAATACGGTTGGCCGGCTTATGCGATTTCTGCCACACAAGTGGCTCTCGATTGATACAGGCGTTCGTAATGGCTCTTGCTTATCCGCTTCGCGAAAATGCCAGTGACCCTATTGATTTTACATGGAAACACGTTTTCTGTACGAAGACAATGCACTCAATTGAAATTTTTCTTTTTGCACACTTTGTAAGATTGCGTGCGCTTATTCACTGAAGCGCCTTCAGCTTGTGAGGCCCTCGTCCGGTTTTCGGAAAAAGCTATCTTAAATGACAGCTGGCCGGAAATCGCCAGGTGTGCCAGCGTTGGACGACTTCTTTGCACTGGTAGCACATTAAAGACTATGCTATTGGCAATCGCTATGCGCACGCCACTCCCGATCTCTCGTCGGCAGCATTAGACGAGACACACTCGGAACCGTTCTATTGCTTTAAATGCCAGCGCGTTCGCGTGCCTTATTACGAGCGGCTCGCTGTCAGCCGTGCCGTCAGCGGGCCGTTTTTCTCGGCATTCGAGCAATGCTGTTTCTTTTTTTATTTACCGACTTAGTGACGCATTAGTTGTTGCACCCAAATTACGCGACTCTGAGGTCTCCCGTTTTGCTTTTGGCAGAGACAGTCCCCGCCGCCGGCGCTGCCGACAGTAGTGCCCGCAGAGAGGCTTTTCGCAGCCGGATCTCGAGTGTGCGCAGAAGTGAATGGCGCAGGCAGGAAGCGTTGCGTCGCAGCCTGCGCTCGCGTCCCTACAGATTTTGCAAGCCGAGAGCGGCAGACGTGCTTCCGGCCACATAATCCCGATTTACTGGGAAACGCTTGACTAGTTCGGCTGCCTGTCAGCCCCCGGGAAAAACGTAGTTTACTACTTATTTCAAGCTGCACTGCACTGCGGAAAAGTAATACGATTTTTTAGCGACAGCGGTTGCCATGTTGTATATACGTGCTCAGGAAGAGCTAGCTTCCTAAAATGCCAATGCGAGCCGCGCTCTGCCGCGGTGGGTGCGGCACGACCGCCGCCACAGTGTCCGCTCGGTCGGCCACTTACTGCCCTCGCGAGGGCAACGCAGCAGCCGCCGCCGCCGCAGCCGGCCCGCCGCGGCGAGCGCGCACCGCGGAGGCCAGGGCCGGCCGGCAGCTGGCACCGGCCAGACCTAAGAGCCGTCAAAGTGGCGGGAAAACTAGCTGACGGCCTGGGCTAGGTTCGTACGCAATCCGGGAAACCCGCACCGGTGCGACGCCCGCGGACAGCAGCCGCCATCGCTTGGCGTCAGCGTGGGGCCGCTGTCGGGGCGATTTCGCTGGGCAGAATGCACAGACGAGAAGCCTGCAGCGAGCGGTAAATCGGAGAATACGGAGAAGAGAACGCTCGCCGCCGCCGCCGCCACCGAGGTGGCCAGGCTCGGCCTGCTTTAAGAAGTTGGGTTAGAACCCTGCAGTGAGCGATCCTGTATTGCCTACTGCAAGCGGCGGTGAGAGCCGTTAGGGCTCTTCTGCCGCTATACAAGTGAAGCTGTTAATAGCTGATATTTATTTATCAGTTTATGAAGGTTTGGAACTGGCGATTCTATAGTTAGGCAGCCTAGAAGCCGAGCAGCATTGGGACCAGCACCCTGACGCCGACGACGGTGACGTCAGCAGGCGGGCCCGCTCCGCCAAGAGAAAGCTGTGGCGAAACTGATGTACGTGCGAAACCTACAATGTGAGCTAACGCGTGCTTATAACGCAGAGTAGTAGCAGCCACGTATTCTTCGTACGCTTTAAGGATTTTAGCCGCACCAATAATGTATAGACTATACAATCCTAAATCTCTCAGACAGGGTACTTGTGGAGAAAATACGGAGAATATTGGTCCAACAATCAAAAGATTTTTTAGCATACCCTTAGAAAATTTATTAGAGACATGATAGGAAGTTTTGACGATCTCCACAGAAAAGGAAAGCATTAAAAACCGGTTGGCAAACCGTGTGTTGCACGGAAGTTAACCGTAATTAAATATCTAAAAGCAAGCATATGGATCTATTCAACATATGCGATCTGTGTCCGAACTTGTTGAACCTTGGTACATCGGCGTACATATCTGCATATGCATATACATATCTACATATGCAGCTTGATAATGAATATGCTTGTGAGTTTTAAGCACCTCCACAATCAGTGTAATGTTGGGCCTTGTAAGTTCTATAACTCGGCCAGTATGTACATACGTATGTATGCATGTATGTATGTATGTTTTTTGTCTGTAACTCCACTGGGCCACAAAGACTAGGTGGATTTCATGTAGGAGAGTTTTCTATTGCGAACTCAAATTCTAAGCAGCTTTCGGTATGCTTTACAGCCTCCGGACAATCTCACTGATGTGCTTGCTGATTAAACAGCCTCTTTTTGTATAGCGACAGAAGAGCCTTTACGGCTATCACCGCCGCTAGCAGTGGCGATAAAGAATCGCCCACCGCAGGAATCAAACCCACGATCTCGGGAACGAGGTCGTGAAAGCAACCACCTTACCTAGTGTGCCATCACGGCTCTCACCGAGCAAAGAGAAACATAACCGAGTCAAGAGGCCATTCAAGGAAGTGTGTAGCATGGACGTAGCAGCTCAGAATGACTGGAAGGAAGGTGCCACAGCCGGCTGCTGGAGAGTAGATGCCACTGCATAGCAATTTCGTGAGTTCCGAAGCATAGGACCAACAGAGCAAAAGCTTCTGTCGTCCAACTTCTTAAAGCATAGGAATAGAACAGCGAAACAAGCTTAAAAAGATTGCATGTCACCCCTAACCCGCGTTACTCTTGTTGTTTATTGAGCACGTTTCCACTAACTATTTGATCATGCTAACTTTGCAGCAAATGTAAATTACCTAGAAAAAGATCAAGTTCTCTGAGGGTGCTATATCAAATGTATTAGTACTATTATTATTTGGACACAAGTTTCGTGCGATACTTAGATCGGTAAATTGTATTTGTAGATATGCTTCCGATTTACTTCCGGATTAGACATGGTTTGCATAATCATTTTTTCTTTATATGTGAAAATCGTCACAATTTCTGATCCCATTTTGCCAGTATATTCACGACGTTTACTCTTAAGCACTACTTCTTAATTCACCAAATATTTGCAGAGAATTCTCAAAAATGTCTCATTTTGGCCGAGCAAGCAGGCAATTCAGCTTTGAGGTACTCAATTCCTAGAACGGTGCAAGTCTTGTGATCGTACAGATCGAAACACGTGCTTCATGTACAATGCTCACAAATTTAATGTAACGTATCTACGTTTGTAACTCCACAAAGCCATAAAGACTATGTGGGTGTTACGCAGGAGAGTTTTATATAGGACACTCACGGCCTAAGCGGGTATCGGTACTCATTCCGTACCCAACAGACTTTGTCTCACGCAACAAAGAGAAAATGGGAAGCATAGCAGAGTCAGGAGAACAGTTGAGGTAGTGAGAGAACAGTTGAGGTAGTGAGTAGCATGGAAGTAGCAGCTCAGGACCGCTGAAAAGGATTGACCATAGTCGGCAGTAGGAGAGTAGTTGTCGTTTCGTAAGAATTGTGGAAGCGAGTTCCAGCCTAGAACCTGCAGAGCTAAAGCTTCTGTCACCAACAGTTTTTAAGCAGAGCAATAGAACAGCTAATTTACGGTCCACATTGGACCTGAGGGCACGAAGAGGCGGAAACTGGTGCAGCAATTCAGATAGGTACGAAGGAGCCAAGCCGTGGCGGGCGTTGTGTGTCACCGTAAGAACTTTAATCTGTATCCGTTGCTCAACCGGCATCCATCCTTGCTCTTTTAGCAAAGGAGACACGTGCTCAAACTTCAGGGACTTGAAGGCTAGCCTCGCAGCCATATTCATAGTCTGCTGCAGTGGCCTAATTGCTTTCATTGGTAGCCCAGCCATAAGGGAATTACAATAATCAAGCCAAGACAAAACTAAGGAGCTAGTTAAATTTTTTGAAAACCACTGTGGAAAATAGCTCCTAATCTTGGATAGGGATCGGACGCGATAACTAGCTGTAGAAGCAGTCTTCTGAAGGAAGCTTTTAAAATTGAGACTGTTGTCGAAAACGACACCTAATTTTCGAGCATTTGGTGATGGTCGCACAACAGCATCACCTATTAGAAGAGCAGAGCTTTTTAATACAGCCACACGCTCAGGGTGTCCTATGAGTCGAGATGGCACACTAGGTAAGGCGGTTGCTTTCATGACTTCGGTCCCGAGGTCGTGGGTTCGATTCCTGCCGTGGGAGATCCTTAATCACCACTGCAAGCGGTGATGGTAACCGTAAAGGCTCTTCTGTCGCTATACAAAAAGAGGCTGTTTAATCAGCTAGGATTATGAGAAGCAGTTTGATTTTATCGTCATTTAGTTTCAAAAGGTTTTTCGACATCCAGGATCGAATGTCGGCAAGGCAAGCATTCAGTTTATCAAATGCTGCAGCATATTCCAACGGTTTAAATGACAAATACAGCTGAGTGTCGTCAGCATAAAAGTGATATCCTATTCCATGGGCCTGAATCACTTTTCCCAGAGGTTGAGTATAGATTACATTACATTACATTAGATGGAGAACAGCAAAGAACCGAGTACAGACCCTTGAGGGACTCCACAGGTGACCCTTCTCGTGTGTGAGACCTGACCCACACAAGTCACAGATTGAACACGATTAGACGAGAAAGATTTAAACCACGCCAGTGCCTCGTCTTCCAGGCCGATCGTTGTTCCCAATTGTAGAAGTAGAGCATCGTGATCAATGGTGTCGAAGGCAGCTGACAGATCTAGCAGAGCTAGGGCAGTGACATTCCCACCATCTTTGGCACGTAGTATGTCATTGTCAACACGGAGGAGAGCAGTTTCAGTGGAGTGCTACCTCTTGAACCCTGATTGAAATGTTTCTGACATTTCATTCTTTTCAATATGTTCAACCAGCTGCTTAGCAACAATTTTATAAAGTATCTTTGACAAGAAAGGAAAAAGGAAAACTGGGCAATAGTTTGCAAGGACTTCAGTATCTAATCCAGGCTTTTTACGTATGGGTCTAACGATTGCCGATTTGAAGGACTTGGGGACGACCCCTTTTCCCAAAGAAGCATTAAAAATCTCGGTTATGGCAGGGCTAAGTTGATCTGCGATTGAAGACCATAGAGATGATGGTATAGGGTCTTCAGGAGACGAGCTCTTTTTGCTAGACCTTATTAAGGTAGCCACATCGCATTCAGATACCTCGGAAAACCTTTAGGGAAGGTCACAGGCTGTGATACCGCAATTGCTTTAGTCGGAGGGGGCTTTATGGAGGCACGAATTTGCACATTTGTTTCAGTAAAGAAGGCTGAAAGCTTTTTTGGCTGAGCCGTCAATATCTGGGGAGTCAGACCTCTCAGCATTGGCCAGTAAATGGTTTACTGTCTTACAAATCTGTTTAGGGTCCGACTGGCAGGAATTCAGCTTTTGAGTGGAAAAAGAAGCCCTGGCTTTTTTAAGCTTCCGGGCGTAAACTCAAAGGAAGACCTTTAAATTTACTAGATCTGCACCAGACCCCGATTTCTTGAAACGATGTTCAAGCCTGCGCTCAACCCAGCGCATCTTTAGGAGTTTTTGTAAATTGAAAGGAATCTCCACGACCCTGCACACGGATAGAATGAATGGGAGCATGTTTGTAAAGAGCACTCCTGAGTGTCATGTTTACTGCATCATTGAGGGTATCGAGACTGCCGGTCGAGTCTGAATACAGATCAAAAAGACCTGCACCACAAACAGATTTTAAAAACTTTTCTATGTCAATGCTTTGTAAGTTGAATCGCTTGACAAGTTCGACATTAACCTGTACGTACAAGGTAGCAGAAACTGTAAACGTGACCAAACAATGACCTGAAAGGGTCAGTGGGCACAGCACAAGGTCAGTGAGGAGGACATCCTTAGTAATCGCGAGATCTAGAATATGGCGACCGACGTGGGTGTTATGATTAACGTGTTGGACCAAACCAAAGTTCTCCAGACAGTCAAGAAACGAGCGGACCTGGGTGTTGTTAAGGTTGTCAACGTGAACATTGAAGTCACCAGCAATCAGTAACGGCCTGTCACACACAATTATTTTAGCGAGGAACTCTGAAAACTCCTCTACACACAAGTTTAGATAGCCAGAAGGAGGTCGGTATAATAATAATAATAATAATAATAATAATTCACTTGATAAAGCGCCCTCAGAGAACTCAATCTCTCTCTAGGCGCTTATCACAACAGTAAGAGGCATTGTCTTAGATGAAGACCTGATTGCAACTGATTCAAACGATGACCCAGGGGGAAAGCTGCACATCGTATAGCCTAATGATTCGTGAACCACATTTGCACCCCGCCACCAACTTAGTCAGAACGTTTGGACTGATAGAATAAGAATCCGGGTGGGGTGGTCTCAGATACTCAGCTACTGGAACAAGGCGTCATCAAAGTTTTGGTAAGCAGAAATGCATCTAGCTTCTCCTGGACCAACTGATCTCGGATAAGTAGCCCGTTGGTTTTTAGCGAGCGGACATTTAGTTGGCGGAATTTAAGAGGCTGTCCAACAACTGGGCACTAGCGATGAAGTGGCTTGTTTTCACTTCGGCGTGTATCCGGCCGGACGGACGGGGGCCCTTCGAATTTGAATTGGACCTTAGTAACGGCCGCCAGTCGACGTTTCACAACGTGCTGGGCCACGGCAGGTGAGCTACTACCGCAACGAGTACTATTCAAATATAGTCACAGCCAATGAGACTAGCACAAGATGACAGCTAAGGGTCCTCAGCGATTAATTATCCAACACTTTCGAACCCAAATGTTACAAGACGTGCTATTGCGGCTTCAACGCTCAATTCCAAAGGCCACAAGTGCTTGCTTGCAACTGATTTATTGCCGACGTGTCACTAAAGCAGGTGAAGCTGAAACCTCGGAGCACAGCCAGTGAGTAGATCCTGCCTAGATGCATTCAGGTACTCTGATGGTAGAAGAAAAAGACAGCGATGGAGATTGCGCTTACCATTAATAAAACAAGTCCATATCCTTAGCCTAAGAAATTCAATAGACACTCAGGTTGCATGTGTACAGCAAAAGCCGTACCATACAACTCACTTGTTTGAATATCAAACTACAGCTTCTGGCTCGAACCCCAAGATATCCGGCTGCTGTAGGCTGTAATTCAAAAATCGCTAGTGATCTCTAGGGATATCTTAGCCTAGCTGATATAGCAATCCGGCGGTTCTATAGGTAATAGTGTTGTTAAATACACATGACTTGGCAACACTGAACAGTGTCTAAATAACGAACATTCATCATCATGTAAAACCTTCCATCTTAATTCTTAAGAAATGTGCGAGAGGTTTCGTCTTCTGCAGTGGCCGCCTCTCTCGGTTGTAATAAACAGATAATGACCAACTAGACATTCTGAATAACTCTCTGCTAATGTTGTGTTTTAACATTGCACCAATCAGTACTGGTCGGAAGGTGGATTGAGCAATAGAAGCATAGCAGATGATTTTGGACGAACATCTTCAATGTCTAGGGTCTTAAGGTTTGGCTAGTTGCAGATGATTCTGGGTTCGGAGGAGTGCATCAATTATTGATTTAATGAGATCCGCATGTGGTCAGAAGTGCAGAATTTGGTAATAATAGGAGACGATAGCGTTCATTTGTGCGAGAATATTCGATAATGTGTGTGACTCGTATTGTGTTTGGACTCTTGCACGCGAACTACAGGAATTTCTTGCTTCATAATATCCGGTCCAAATGTTACGAAGTTATGATTTGTGTTCTCGAGCTGGTCAACACCTCAAAAAATCTGGCCAGATCTATGGACCACTGATCTGTGCTTGATGATATAATTCCCTCATCGCACCCTGTTGATGATGCACAGCAATTTCTCTTCCTCAGCAAATATTTCTTTGTAATATTCAGTGTTCGAAGCAATGCGAAATGACTCTACGGCATCCTTTAACGAATTCGGAATGTTTGGCATCGAGGAAACAAAAGAGTAAAAAAGAACGCAACACTGAGAATCCGTCAAGCAGAGTTAGCTACACTTGAGGCACGCGTGTTCCCTATATCAGACAGTATGACCAGAGAAGTACAACGGATTGCATTGAACTTTTCTAGCACAACTGCCTTCAATATTATACAGCAAACTGTTATCTGTAATACTCAATTAATTGTGTAGCTTTTCTAGTCAAACTTGAATTTTGCCGGTGGCTTTTTCCTGGTGGCGGTAGCACATATGTGGCTGGGCCAACTCTTTGGAAGCCATTCGCTTAAGAACTTGTCGGCAAAGCAACATGAACAATATTTTGGACAAAATCGAAGCACTATTAAAGATACTATGGCAACAAATCTTATTCTTCAATAGCTCGTTCTTAACACTGCAAGTTTATCTCTGTGCATAGATGCCGGCGACTTGTCAGGCCACCTCTGTGGAGGCAGTTTGCATGGAGGCATGCTTGCATTGCTCGTACTTTAAAATTTAGTGGGTACACTGGAAAAAACCGAGCGTAATGCTACAACATGCAGCTGTATTTCTAACTTACGGCAGCGGATTTGTGCAAAATTGTGTTGGAACAAGGTGGCAGCATAGGCAATATGAGCGCCTTGCCTGAGAATGCATGTGCACAATCGGTTACGCATATTTTAATGCACTGTGCAATCAAAATGGAGGCCTTGCATAGTCTATTTCTAGAGATTTACGTGGATTGCAGTGGCAGTTCATGCGATTGCAGTGCAGTGCATGTTCGTGCTTAATGGCGCTAAATTGTGCTGGCACACTTCGCGAGGAGTTTAACGTACTATGCAGTGGATTACAATGCATGATTACAATGCACGTGGGCTATGTGAGATATTTTTTGATACATTTGAATAGTTTCGTAGTTTCAAATTCAATCAAAATTAAAGCTTCGCGAAGCGGAATTTTGTTGTGGATATTTTGATTAAGTAGAATGGATTCTAATGGATCGCTGTTGGTTCGTGCGATTTGTAGCGTCCTTCGATACCTGCTTGCCTTCGAGCACCTCAAAAAACTCCCTTCACTTCATCGAAGCTTGTACTGGCGACATTCGCACTTGCATGGCAGTAAACTTGCTGAAATTGAATAGAGATATGACCAACTTAATAGCTATGGGCTAATCTAGCAGAACTCTGAAACTGGAGAGCCTCACTTTTGACAGTTAGCTCGGCCAGGTTATCTCGAGTTACTTTGCGTAGAACCAGGGTGTAATGTTCAAGCAACCTTTAGCTAAATGATAGCATAAGCTCCCCAGTCAAGCCTGTCCACTTTCAGTAACTTACACTGACATGCAGCTTGGCTGTGAATAAAATAGATTTCTTGATCCAAGTTAATCAATGCATTTCTGAAATTCCTCCAAGAGTCCTCTAGTTTTCCGGTCGTCCTCTACCTCTGTAAGCTACCGATTGCATAAGGTTCTGCTATCGGTAGCTAAGAATGTCTTCCCTACAAATCACGAGTATTAGATAGCACTCCTTTAATACGGACCTGTAATACTAGCTCCCCCATCGAACACTGACTTCAAGGTCATTCGCTCACATCTTGGTCCTTCCATTCTCTTCTTTCGGGTCGCCAATGCGAAATGGTTACTTCCCAGGTTTTCTCTCGTAAAGCGTGCTCTTCTGGCTCAGTTTTAATTAACTGTGAATCTAACGAATCGTAAACCGTTTGGAGACCATGCCTTCAGTTTCTACGCACCAAAATGCTGGACATTACTAAGTCCGACACAGCGACATCCTCTAATCTGAAATATAAAGGGAAGCTCATTTGGAATTTAAAGTGAAGCTAAAATATCATGCTGCTACAACAGTTTAGGCTTAGTCCGTGTGAGTCATCTTATATGTGTGCGTGGCAATAATAATAATACATTTAATATAACGAACTCAGAAAACTCGATGTATTTCAAGGCACTTCACATTTGCTGCAACGGAAGCACGATTGAATGGTTAGTGGTAGCATGCTCAATAAGTATCAAGAATAACATGGTTAGGGTGGGTGACATACACGGGGTCAGCATGCAAATACGGTTAGTGGCAGCATACACAGTGTCAGTACGCACGCATAAGCACGTAATGACGAATCGCATGGACCAAATAAATGCTGTGATAAATAGATGCGTTTTAGTTTCCTTTAAATGTTGTAAAGTCAGGGGATGTCGTGACGAAAGTCGGAAGTAAGTTACAGGCTTCGAGAGTATACAAACTAAAGGCGCGGTCTCCAAAGGATTTGAGGTTCGTACGAGGTATAGGTAAACGATTAGATTCCGAAAAGCGATTGGTACGATGCTTAGCCTAATGGGGGAATAGATCTTATAGGTAGGGTGGAGCCAAAGAATAAAGAGACCTAAAATTGAGTGACAAAACCTTGAAGTTGATACGTTGCTTGACTGGGATCCAGTGCAGGTCAGCGAGAAGTGGTGTGCTGTGGCAACTGAGATGCTCACGACCGAAAAGCCTAGCTGCAGAGTTTTGCTCACGTGTGTGAGTAATGCTTTCTATATGCTAACATCACTAACATTTTGATAAGCTCTTTCCACTGTCTCGAAGGCGGACATAGGAATAGACTAATTTTCTTGCAGTCTATGCACACGAATTGTTAATTTCACTGTTTGTTTTTATTGGTGTCTTAAATAGCTGCCTGTATTGTCCGTACCTCATTTTATAAAGCTGTTTCAAATTTTTCCATTCCTTGCACAAATTGACTTGACACAATCAGAGGCCATACTTTGGTAGTGATTAAATAAGCAATATGTGATTGATGTATATTATTATTTTTATTTCGAAAACAGGTTTTTAGGGCATCATAGTTCATTTGAGTCACACAATGGCTCCCAATTCAAGCGGCTTTTCCTGACCTGCTGTCCATTTGCACGTTCTCCATCCACGTCTGTCATTTAACAATGGCGCCAAAGCCTTGCAAATGGGCGTCAGCTGAACTGCATCGGTCGCCCACGATCTACTCAAAATCGAAGCGATTGTTCGCGACAAAGATTGGGCGCCTCTCGATGAGTCGGCTTAGCGATGCGCTTCGCCAGCGAATTCCAATCTTTCAACGATTCGCTACCGGCAGCTGGCGGGTCGCGAATGCACCCGAGCTCGCAAGTTTGAGCTGAGGCTGCGCGAAATCTACTCGTGCTTCGTCGCCACGAACAATCGTCGAAGAGCATCGCACCTTGGCATATATAATGAAAGAATGAAGGCGCTTTCTGGAGACAGCAGTGTGCATTTGGCAAAACGAGTCTGGGTTTAACCTTTTATGGTGAGAGATTGTAGATATCAAAGGAGCAAAGAGGCTAAGACAAGATTTATGCTTACAACATATCTACGAATTCGAAAGACTTGACACAAGCAACCAAGATAGGGTGAGAATTGTAGCTAAGTTAGGAGGGCATGAGGGGAAGTGAGTAGCCTGGAAGTTGCAGCACAGGACGGCTGTGAAGGATTTTCCACAGTCGGCAGCAGGCGAGTAGATGTCATTGCTCAAGAGTTTTAGAAGTGAGTTCCGAAGCGTAGGACCTGCGGAGCAAAATCTTCTTTTGCAAATGGTCTTTAAGAGGATTAAGTGAAAAATAGACCAGCTAATTAATTGTTCATTTAGGCCACGTGAGCACTAAGAGGCTGAAATTAGTGCACTATTTCAGGTGGCAATTATATCTGAAGAAGTCCGAGACCACCACGACAGATCTTTTCTTATGTAAAAGGCTCGAAACGCCTTGGCTTCTGCTTACCTTGCTGATGGCCTATATTGCAGCTGGCACGGTGTGCCCGAAGATCCTGTAGGGATTATACATTAACTGTCCCCCCCTTTGCTTAGCATAAAGACTGTCGGTCACGGATGATTATGCTCTCTCGGTCCTAGACCGTGGGGCTCACTCTCGTATTTCTTGTACAACAACGATATCCTCTCAATTTGTGGAGTTTTAGCATTTCCTTTTCCCAACCGTACAGCATAGCTGCCGTTCAGATGCTACTAACTTCCTTCGCTGTCTTGCTGACTTTGCCGCGCTTCGTAGTTTCGTCGTTGCGTGATGCGAAGGTCGTCGGTTAACGTTTGCGAAAAGCTGCAGTAATGTGAGCTTACCTCTTTGAACTTGATAGATAAAAGCCTCCAGCGTAGCACCCACGTATTCTTCAAGTTCTTATGGAGTTGCGTACGATGCTCACATATCTAAGCCTGCATTAATACGCATGCAGCACGCACACACTTATATATAGCCCTGCCTATGCATAGAATAACACCAGTCGAATGGTAGACACATGTTTTAGTTGCTCAATATAATAAATAAGACTTTGAAGCATGGAGTAGCTCATTTCTCTGTCCGGCAGTCGTGAAGCTAATGAATACCAAAAGTATGGATCGAACATAGTTTGTATCGATCAAACAATA
Source organism: Cristatella mucedo (assembly GCA_009760855.2). NCBI lineage: Eukaryota > Metazoa > Bryozoa > Phylactolaemata > Cristatellidae > Cristatella > Cristatella mucedo. The sequence goes on along the minus strand of WPIO01000048.1, from coordinate 1,315,039 downwards.
CCTTATCTAAGCCTCTGCCGCTGTGCAGCTTTTTATTTCTGAACGTTACTTTAAAGGAATAATATTTGTTGGAATAAAGTGCATTGAAGCTTCTAAATTCATTGCGCATCATAGACGCTTCGCTTTGAACCGTCGAAGCAGGCCGGAAGGGGGCTGTCCGGCTAAGCATGCTGGTCTACTTTGGGTACATAGAGCAGAAGGGTCGAAAGTCGTCAAAATTGTGCACAGAGCCCAAAGGTCAGACGTCAAAAGTCAAAAGGGTGCACTGAGCCCAAAGGCAGCACTTTTGTCGCAAGTGCCACCGATGTCTGATTTAAATGTAACAAGGATGGTAATTTAACAATATTGCCGATGAAAAAATTAATACTTCACTTATACAGTGCCAAAAGCAAGCTTCGTCTCGATCCTGGAGGTCACACATGCAGCAGGGCTCGAGCCCAAGACTTGTTCATTATAGGCAAGCAGCTTACCCCTCGGCCAAACCTGAGAGTAATAATAATATTAATAATAATAATAATGATGCACTTGATAAAGCACCCTCAGAGAACTCAATCTCTCTCTAGGTGCTTTACATTTGCTGCAAAGGGAAATGCAATTGAATGGTGAGTAATATCATGCTTGATAAGCAAACAAAATTAATAACATGGTTAGGGGTGACATGCACAGGGTCAGCATGCAAATGTGGTTAGTGGCAGCATGCACAGTGTCAGCACGCATAAGCACGTGAAGGACGAATCACAGGAACCCATTAAATGCTGCCCTAAATAGGTGTGTTTTAAGTTCTTTTTAAATGTGGTCAAGTCAGGGATGTTCTGACGCAGGTCGGGAGGGAGTTCCAGGCTTTGGGAGCATACGAACTAAATGCATGGTCTCCAAAGGATTTGAGGTTTGTACGAGGTATTGGTAGACTGCTGGATTCCGAAAAGTGGGTGGTACGATGCTTGGCCTGGTGGGGTAGTAGATCTGAGAGATATGCTGGAGCCAAAGAATGAAGGGACCTCAAAATGAGTGACAAAACCTTGAAGTCAATCCCTTGCTAGAATGGATTCTACCTTGAAAGCCCTTAAGGTATGCCTGGTATAACAATGATGATAATAGGTCATTTCTGTACCGACCTACGAGAAATATGTTACTGCACTCTTGATGGATAATGATTGTTTGAGGAGATACTATTGAGTGGAACGAAATTGGACGTCTCCCCTTGCAACCATTTGCCATATGAGGATTTTATTCATTTACCATCATGGGTAGCCAGCATATTCTACCCTTGTCCGGGATTAAGGGCTAGCCCCTAAGTCTTAGCTTAGGGTTAGGGCGATTAAATTTCATGACCTAGATCGTTGGCTCAAGACTAAGCTGCAGACAATTCTTAAGTGCCCACTGCCAGCGGAGGGGGGATGGAGGTTAAGGGTGAAGTCCGCTTAGACTCTGCTTCCTCTCTGTATCAATGAGGCTTTCGATTGACCGCTACCTTGGCTTTTATTTACTGATCAGTGAAAGGTTATTGAAAAAGCTCATATATAAAATTCAAGTGGAAAGCAAGCTCTAGTTTTGCTTTGAAGAAAGTCATTCCTTAATAGAGTCCTCGTCACTGGCGCTCATTGAAAGCTTTCGCGTGAATAATTAATCGGAAAGATTCTATAAGCAAGCTCTGCTGGATCTCTTGGCAGCATTTTGCTGCCACTCGTCACCAAGACTTCCTTGATCATCTTCCATTTCATCTGGGCATTACAGGAACTGCAATGCAATAGTTTAGGTGTTATCTCAGTGGGAAATTTGAGACCATCGACGTCAAGAGCATGGGACGTCCCAGAGATTCTATCTAGCTCCCCTTTTTTCTCAATTCATAAGCTTCCTCGTGAAGATATAATCGCCAAGCACAATATAGGATTTTTTGTATAAAGCTGGAACCGCACATTGATCCGCTCCCTGCTCTCCAGCATGTCAGCTATCGTAAATCCTGTACATGATATATTGCTGACATTCTCGGCTAGACGAAAGTAAAATCTCAAAAATGTTACAACCAACTGATTAGTCATGTGCAAACGAGGCCTTCCTCAGAGTTTTAGAAACTTACCCCAAAGTGATCTTGGCTTTATGCTTTGAGTGGGTGCCATGTTCGAAAACGATCTTTCATAAAATGACCACGTCAGCTTCAGGGTTAAGGTGTTCGCTCCTCTAGAGCACTGAGTTCGTGTCCAGCAGTCGACGATCCTGTAAGCTCACTGCAAGCGGCAGTACAGCCGTTAATGTTCGTCTGCAGCTCTATAAATGACTATGTAATGTAATGTAATGTAATGCTATGTTGAATCAGCTAACCTTTAGCTTTAACTACTCACTCAAGTCTACCAACTTTCAGCAACATAAAATTATAAAAGTTTGATGATGCCTAAATAAAGAGGCATAAGCCAAGCTGGTTCACGCGTGTGTAAAATGCCGGCTAGGCTTCTGTTACATGCATTCATTACCTACGCAGGTCTTCCTGCTTCTGCACTATGCAGCTTTTTGTTGATGGAAAAAATTCTACAGCGTAGTTGACAGTCTACAGAGTAGTTGTCTGTCGCAAATTTTGCAAGTGCTAAATTCCACTCCTTCAAGCCGATACGCCCTGGCTTATCGTCAAGCAGCACAATTTAAATTTGTGTTGATCATTTTTAGGTCTTCTCATTCTCTTATTCCGGCCTAGGTGTGCGATATACTTTCCAATCAAAATTCCGTTACGCACAGCCGCTCTTCTGAATCTGTTTCTCAGTTTGCCTCTCCAAGGAACTGGGACGCCCCTTGCAGCCACGTCTTTCAGTTCGTATGCTAACGCAGCCTGTGACTACCGACTGGCATCACTTCATCTTATAACGAACTTTAAAGGGCAACTAAAAATCGCTGATACAAAAAGAGATTATGCTGTCAGCGTGAATTTTGTGTGCGTGGTTCCAAATTCTGAAACCGCGCATTTCATCGCCAAACCAATGGACAAGCTTTATTTATTCGCTTAGAGCGTTAAAGAAGTGTTTTCTTTTGGTGTGTACAAATGTCTTGACAAACTTTTCGCCGGCCGGATTGGTAAACTTAGTCAAATCCCTTCCCGGATAGTATTGCTGACACTCGCACTTGGGTGGAAGCAAGTTTTCTGATGTTGAACAGCTATACGACTAACTTTCTAGTAGCGGGTAAACCTAGTGTAACTCAGAAACGGAAAAGCCAAGCCCTCGAATTGGACTCACCCATTTTCTACTGGTCTCAGTGCAATATCTGGGAGACCGGCTCACAAATGACCTTCACTAGATGCCCACGTCAACTCCAGTGTCCATTCTGCTTGCTTTCAGCTCCGTAATATTGCAAACAATTGGCCTTTTTGGAGATTAGTGTACTCCTCTGCTTAAAGACCGTTGGCAACAGAAGTTTTTGCTCTGCAGGTCTGAGATTTTAGAACTCACTTCCGTAGTTACCTACGCAACCGCATCTATTATCCTGCTGCCGACTATGGTGCATCCTGTCTAGCCGTCCTGAGCTGCCACTTTCGCGTTACTCACTGCATCAACTGCTTTCTTTCCCGACTCAGCTTTACTTCTCACTGTCTCTGTGCTGCACGAGACGAAGTCTGCTGGCCACCGAATACATACCGAATGCCGCTTAGGCTTTTTGAGTTTCCAGCTTTGGAAAACTCTCAGCTGAGCAGCACCTCTGTAGTCTTTGCGAAGTGACAGACGGTGGTGCATGCGTGCATGCATGCATGCACGCATGCACGCATGCAAACACCGTCTAAACAGATAGACAGCCGCTGGATTCTAACCTCCAGGCAGCGCCTCATCCAAACAAATCTAGCTTGCGGCTCCGAAGAATGGCATACACCTAGAAAAGGCGCGGGCGGCGGCGACCAACAGCAGACATCAAAGGAGCGAAGGTGGTCACGGTTGACGGCTGCACGACACCCGCAGGCCTTTATAGGGGGGGGGGGGGCGGGGTTCCACCTGCAAACCCCCCTCCCCGTGCCACCCCGGCGCTCAATCCTGGCTTCGCCTCTGGCTCTAAGGATTTAAATGCACCCCAGTATCCTACCCAGCATAGTGCATGCTCCTTACTCACGTTTTGTTAAAGTTTGCGTGCAGATGTACGCATTTACGTAGCAAATCGTTTAGTAACTCTTAGGCCGACGTAATTGCACTTGTTCAGAATGACCTGCGCTCGTCTAGAAAGTCAACGATCCTACCACGCCCTCAAGCTATAACCGTCGACCTACAGCATCAACCGCGACAGAGAGAAAACAAAGAGGGCTCCGGTCGTGATTAAATCGCCGTCTCCGTTTATCCTTGCTCGGACGGCAATTAGCGAACGCTTTCGGTTTTATGAGTGTCAGACCTTGGGGCCGCGCGGTAGGGTTTGAGAGTAGCTCAAAGCAAAAGCAGAAAGGCGCTTACTTGTTTTTTTTCTAAATAAAGTGAATATTGGAATTTCATTACTCTTTTATCGGCAGCTGCACTTGAATCAGAATGTGCATCTCTGGAATCTGAATGGCTATTTGCTATTTGAGTCGCCTCACGGTGTGATCGCCTTGCCGCAAGCCCCAAAGTTTTAGTGCGCAAGTCTCTCGCACTTGACGACTTCGGCGACAGCTCTGCCGGCACTTTTTCACAGTTTCTTTGCTAGGTAAATTTCTCTCACGGTATAACTTTGTATTGACTTTTTCCTGCGTAGTTGACAATTGGTTGCGCCTCGAAGGTGTAGAAAATAGCTGCAATTCACTACAAATTTAGCCGTTGTGGCAAGCGATACCTTTGAAATGTTTTCAGTTGGAAAGAGAAATCGCACGAATTCGCTTCTTTCAGCTAATGCGTACTCAGAAAAAAGAAAAGAGTCAAAATTAACATGTATTTGTACTATTTTTATACTAAAATTACTAAGAATTTTTTTTAAGTGAACTGTATTCGAGATGTAGGATTATATTGCATTTACACGCGAATTGCATTCACGGTTTTTCTTGTCATGCCAGGATTTTTCCCTTTGCTATATAATCTACTCAATGCAAATTTTAAGACTATAAGGTTTGATTCTGCTGAAACCACAAATGAGTAACACTAGCTTCATGGTCAGGCCATACAAAATAAAGATGCCCCCAGCCTGGGTCTTGTCTCTGCATCCTCCAAAAAGGCAAGTGCAAGGCCACTTATTAAGAAATCAACAGCAGTAACCCGGTACTTAAGCAGCATCCATCCTGCTTCCGTATCGTCGTTCCTATAATGACACAAAAACAAGTATATAAACAAAAGAGTAGATAAATTCCTATATTAAAACTTAAAACCTAAGAGAAATTTGCTGTTTAGTTTTTTTTTATTAAATCCCTTAACCGGTTACCTTACGTTGGTGAGTTTATAACATCTTCTCAGGAACTATAACTTAGATCAAGTCTTTCTGCTAGGTCTGCTTGATCTATCAGCAGCAATTGATATCTTTAATCATCAAGTGCTCCCTTAGTGCTTCTCATGTCACCTGGGCATCACTGGCACTGCGCTGGCGTGTTTTAGGTCCTATTTCAGTGGCAGACTTCAAGGCATTTATGTCCAACGAGAACTGTCATCAAGTGAGCTTTTAAAATATGAGGTATTCTAAGAATCTTTCTCTGTTCACTTGTGTCACAACCTTTACGCCGCCACTTGCCAATCTAATTGTCGAGCACGATCTAAGATGATATACAGCTCTGCCTACGCTTTCCTCCCTTAAAGCCTTCCAGCACGTCGAGCTCTCTTAACTCCCATGAGGAATGCATGTCTGAAATTTGAACTTGGATGGTAGGAAACTTCCTCAAATTAAATGCAGCTACAACCTACTCACTAGTTATGTACAAAACTATGTATTAATGAGCGTCACTTCATCTGTAGCTACTCACAGACTAGGTGTGTGTTAGACTGTCAAGTCTTCACACGATCGCTCTAGCCTATGCTGCGGCTTTCGGTGTGCATACGGTGGCCAACGGACTTAATCTCTTATGACAAAGAGGAAGTGAGCAAGATTGAAGTTGCAGCACTTGCCGCTGGAAAAGACAAACCAGAGTCGGAAGCAAGAGAGAAATATCGTAGGGTGAGAATTTTGGAAGTGGCTACGCGATTGCCAGCTACATCCGACTCGATCGCCTTCTCCCAATGAACATACGAATAGCAATAAACTCTATTTCCGGGTCGGCTTGTTCGTTGCTGCGATTACCAGAGCACACGGGGATGGTTGCACAACAGCATCGCTTATGAGATGAGCAAAGTCTTTTAGTCCAGCCACATGCTTAAAGTGTCCTACCAGTATTGGTTCTGTTTTATCGTCGTTTACTTTAAGGAAATTTGCCGAAATCAAGGATCAAATGTCTGCATGGCAAACGTTCAGTTTATCAGTCGCTGCGGTAGATTCCAAGGGATTAAATGATAAATGCAGCTCAAATGAAATGAAAGTGAACCCACTCCATGGGCCAGAATCACTTTTCCCAGAGCTTGATTTCTAAATGGAGAACAGCAAAATACCGAGGACGGATCCTTGTGGGATTCCGCAGGTGAATGGTCTCGTGGATGAAACCTGATTCCAACAAGACATGGGTTGAACACGACTAGGGTTTCTGAATTAGTCATTTTTGGAAAACAGCTGTTTACTGTTTTCAATTTTCAATGTAACAGTTAACAGCTGTTTTAGTTTTTCCATTGTTTCACTCTTTTTACAGCCGTGCAACAGATGGGACTTTGGGATTGCGCAAAAGGTTCACGGCAACCTTGTTCAATCGCTCTTAAACGTGACACTTCAAATTTTCCTTGAGCTTGGTACCAATGTCATAATGCCAGTTAGAGAGCTGACTGAAAATGATTTCTACAATTGTGTCAGCACTCATCAACGCTGAGTCTTCTACATTTTGATTCTTAACAGCAAATTTTACTGAATCCATTGCTTTCGGAAGAGTTTTGAGAAAATCCAATGTCTCACTTGTTTCGAGCACCTTGAACTCAATTAAGGTCTCGCGGATGGCCACTTTTGTCCTAATCAGTGGCTCTACAATTGTTGGGACGGAGTTCTAGCGCGTCTTCAAGAAAAGATGCAGTCCAATTTCGCGTCCGAACTTAGCTTTTACTTCGAATTAAAAGACATTATTTCTGGCAGCTAATTTTTGATGACTTTGGTAAGCTTGCTTGATTTTGTGAGAAAATCCTGCTAAGTCTCCTTCTAATGAGTTATCGCTTATCACTTTCAAGCCCGTATCTGATTCAAAATTGTTCGTTTAATCTATATCGTAACTATCTAGATTTAAATAGTCCATGTCAGCCCTTTTCTTGTACAATGTGTCACATACTCCAAGGTGTAGATCATGGCTTAAACTGAAATGCCCAGTGACATCAATGTTGCTGATGCATTTCTAATTGTAGCTCCGTCTAATTGTAACTGTAGCTCCGTCCTAAGTAAATCCTAACAAATCCCTCTCCCGTTTTTATTCCAAAAACGCTCAAAGGCTGTTTCATTGTTTAGACCATATCGGGTGCAGTGCACAAACCAAATGTGGAAACAAGACTTTCCTTGTTGTTGTTTTTTATCGGTGCTATCATGAATATTGACTCCGAAGAATCGATGTTCTCGTATGGTTGTGAATGCATTCAGTCAAGCGATATTGTACTCCTCTCTCGAGTTTTACCTTGATGTCGGCAATTATTTTGTTTCTTTTTTCTCCGTAATCATAGTGTACCAGCTTCATCGTATTGCTTATATTCGCTGGAAGTTTGAATCCGTTCCGTTAGATTGATTGCCGCGTATAATCGTCTCTAGTCATAGCTTTAATCGATATTCTAGCAGTAGCCAGATCAGTAACAATCTCCTCGACTCTTTCGCCCCAGGAAATGGGCAATTGTTTTTGTTCTCTTATTATTCACGGGCTCCTACTCGGATGCGATACCACCAACAGGTTGATCAAAATCAACTCCGTGAAATTTTCAGATGATTCCTGAACGTTGTCATGGAGTTTTGAGGACATTTGATGAATTGATTGCATTGTCCATATTTACCTTATAGCTCTTCTGTAATTGGATTCTTTAGTTTTTCGGCCTATTCTCAAACTGAAGACATGACTGAATAAACCTATCAGGAGATCAATTTAACTATAATCTTACTTAGTTTTTGAAAAATTGCTCTTTAATTTTAGTTTTTTGGCCGATTTGATAAAATCCTCATAACAAATTGCTATTACCTTCAAAAGCTTTAATAATTTGTTTTCGGTTAAATATTGTATTTCCATAGTGAACGTTGGTGCTTCAGTTGTATTATCTTTCTGTTAAATAACTTCCGTTAGAAACAGTACAACAGAAAAAGTAGCCTTTTTTCAGTTTGGGCAAAAACAGCTGTTTAATTATTACTGTTAAACAGTTTCCAGAAACCTAAAAGACGACTGGACACTACAATTTGAACCATGCCAGTGCTTCGTCTGACTTGGTTCAAGTTTATATTAGACAATGGCAGGCCACTCCCACTTAGGAACATACAGTTTGAAAAATGGTTACATATTATTACATCTTGGAATAAAGGAGAAACTTAATTTTTTTATTACTCACTCTGTGCCAGCTATGCCGCTCTCGTTGGCTGCAATGACACAATTGATTCTGCAAGCTAAATGAGTACCTTGCTTTTGCACCAGCGATTACCCTAAAGAGCTTGTGAACTGCTGATGCTGCAGCATGTCTACTTCTCGACTACAATGGGCAGCTCAATCCATCGGCTGCCAGCCTGGCAAACCAGTGGTCGGGAATCTTTCACTGTTCCAGACGATGTTTTCCCACTCGGAATTTTTTAGCTCGAGAAGTGCTACATGAGGCGGCCTTCGTTAGATCTGTATTCCATACAACTGAAAGTAATAACTACTAGGTATAAAGCATGCAGCTCTTGAAGGAGCTATTGTGAGCCCAGATGACCATACAGCAGCTTCAGCGGTCACTGAGACCTATGATTCTCCTTGAGGAACTAACAGTCACGTAGTTCGACTTGGCTCATACAACTGCAGATTCATGACATGGAACTGCTGTATATTGTTTTTTCTTACGAGTTGTAGCTTGCGAGGCGGTTCACTTGGCTGAGAAGTTGGCTTTGCAAGTTCTTAAGCAGGACTCTATTACGTCACTTGAACAACAACACGTGGATATCTTCTTGTTTGCGAAGTGTCGGACAGTGTGCGCCAAAGGTTTTTTGGACAGTCGCTTCCAGCTTTAAGGCCACCTACCTAAATGAATTGCAAGAGCATGGTTTTTCATAGGCATAACCCCTATCCTCAAACTGAAACAGAATGGACAATAGAGCATATATTAAAATCTTTTATGCTGAAACTAGCGTCCCGTGACAGTTTTCTGTTAAAGCCGTGACCGAAATGCACGACAATCAAGTCATGCAAAGCCGACAGGACCACAAAAAGGCTCCCAAAGGCAGTCTAAAGCTTGCTAGACTCCAGGCAAACAGGCCGTAGGTCGTTTGAGCATCGCTTAACAGAGTGCCACTGGAGACCCGATGAAAAAATGCGCTGCTGCGTAACAGCAGCGTCTGCGCGCCTAGCAGATCACCAGAGTGACCAAGCAGCAGTAGCTTGTGCCCCTCCACACGGTTCGGCTGTAGGCCAACTGCTTTGGCCAGCAGAAGTGCAGCATTACATAAAGACTTTTAGCTTCTGTTTCTGCCGTAGTCGCCGCTGTCGCGCGACCCCAGCGGGTCGAGTCGGCACCACCGATCGGTGATCATGACGACCGAGCAGCAAGCTTAGGCTCCTGCGACGGCAGTCACATGACGGGCTCAATTGCAGAACCTGGTTCAGTTGGCTGAGTGCAAGAGTCGGGCGAGTCATCGCGGCAGTTAGGTCATTGCGTAAGCCGCCTGCTGTGCCCCGCTGCTGCTGTCGATGAACGAGAACGGTCCGGGTGCTCCACTGCCTTCGGGCCCCGGATGATGATGATGGAAGCGCTTGCCTCCTCCTCCACCGAACACGTGATGATGATGGTGCAGGTCCATGCTAGTGGGCATGCCGGCGCAGGACGAGCTAATGCCCCCGCGCTCGGGCGCTGCTGCAGAGGCGGCTGCTGAACCCGAAGTTGCAGCGGCCGTCACCGAGCGCTTCGAACCCTTCGCCTGAGCAAAGTCGCCTGCAATGCCGCCGTAACCCGGCGGATAGCTGCATCCAGCGGCAGGGTCCAGGGAGAAGTGCGAATTTCCAAGGGCTGCATAGGGCAGAAATGATGGAGCCATTGACATCCTAAAACGAGGTTCGTGCAGTGCTCTCGGTTATCGGCATGAATGTGCTGATGCATACGCTGATGCATAGATGCCCATTAAACACTTGTGCAGCATGGAAGCATTCTCCAGCAGTGGCCAAGGCTCAGGAGGGGGCATGGCTGGTTGTGCAAACTGTGAAGGTCTGCCGTCAGGTGGAGACTTGACCTGCTGGGGTGTGGGGGTAGGTTGTTAATCGAATTGGGTACACCTATGCATGTTACGCCTGTATTAGCCTCCCCCAAAACCTTAAATGTCAGTAGCGCCCCGTAGCTGCAGCTCGTAAGAGTGAATCCGAAATAATATCAGGGCATTGTTAGAGCAGTAAGAGAACTCGCGAGTCGATTTCTAGGCCCTGCAAGAAGGCACTGGCAGCATAGCAGTCAAAGCAGTGGCTGTCCATCGATCGTTTCAGTTCAACTTCTTCCTTAGATTTCGACAACAAAGACGCTACAGCAGCATGCCGTCAATTTTCAGCCTCAAATTAAATCTTTTAAGGGAAATGCATTTCTTTTGTAGACGGGCCCATTGTAATAAGGCTTCCACTCAGATACAAAAAGGCCGGCTGATTATCAACGGCCTTATCTGCATATCGGCAGAAGCTACGGGAATTGAACTAACGCCTTGAGTTGAAAGATACGACCACCTTATCCCTGGGCGAATACTTAGGTCTATTTTAATGGACAGCTTCAGTTTTCCAGATTGGAAATTGATTTATACCTATATATCTCGGCATGCACTGCCACAGAGCCAAAAGAATAAGCGGGTGTAGTAAGCTGGAGAGTTTGCTACAGCTCACGCGAAGCTTGTGCAGCTTTCGGTGCGTACACGCTGGCCAACAGACTATATTTCAAGAAAGTAAAAGTGAAAGCGATTAGCATTCGCTCATTCGCAAAAATTCTCGCAGTACAGCCAAAACTGCTGTGGGTGCTACTGAGATAGGGTAATGAGAGAATTTTCTACGATGACAGGCGTACTGAAGTTTCGTGAAGCATGCGAAAATATTTATCGGCAGCCCCAAAACTAAGACTTATGCTGCTGGGATGTAGGCATTTAGTATCGCATCACTGCATGACGATTCTTTATGACCTCCCTTATCTGGCCAGGCACAGAGGCAAAAAGCTTCCACATCGTTTCCTTTGCTGTAGCATTCCACAGCCTAAATTTGACTGAAACGTCAACCGTTGCTGTAGCTAGTCCGAACACACTGCCTGTCAACATCGCCTCATACACGCCCTAAAGGGCTAGTTGCGGGCCACTGGATGGGTCATTCCATCAGCACGATTGAGGATTCTTTAAAATGTGATCCACAGAGCTGGCAGTGTGCTTAAGGCCTTTATCCTACAGGCAAACATGCCGATCCCTAAGCGTTTTCCTAGTGTTTTCCCTTTGCAAACCAACTTCGTTGATACACCTGGAGGTACACGCGTTGGTGCATTATACTTATGATCTGATGCAGAGCTCCGACATCTTTTGTGGCAAACCAGCCCCAAACCATCACTCATATGCTGTCGATTTTCAAAGCATGTCGAAGGCAGTCATTCCGGTATATCTTCTATTTCCTTTGGCTGATCCTTATGCGTCTATTTCCATTACAAATATCGCCAACTTTCTTTGGAATGTCCATGAGAAAAATCCAGTTGTCTGTCCAGTGGGAATGGCGGTTTTCCCACCAAAAGCAGTTTGCTTAATGATGGCTGATGGGCAGAGGCTTCTGTTTGGTGACCCACCGAAAGATGGCACTCTTAAACCGAGATTACAAGGTCAGTCATGCTTTAGTCCTACTTCAGTCAAGGGTGCACACGTCACCAAGACGGGGCAGGTGGTCCAAAACTGATGGAATACTGAACGACGACGAAATTGAGCAAGGTTCTACATCTTAGCCAAGATGGAGGCAAGACAGAACAAAGGCTCAATCGCAGGTGCCGTCAAGGGCTTGTTTGCCTTCTTCATTGCTTTGAAAGGCAAGGTAGACGACTGGACATGCGAAATCATAGATGCGTTCTACGAGACTTCCTGTTTGTGGGACACCATGTTCTTCATATAGGAATCAAACCGTGAGGTGGCAGCATTAAAAGCAACTGCTGAAGGCTTAAATTCACCGGAAGGTGCATTGAAGATGGACCTTTCCTACAAAACTAGCTAAAAGCAATTTTCCCACAACCACTCTGAGGGTAGAGCAAGTACGAAGCAAGACTTAAAGAAAACAGATTGTGTTAACTTTCCACGAGTAGGAATGTAGCAGATCACAAGCATGACAGAAGAAACACTGACCGTGTAAACGCAGCTATAGAAACCCTCCTAATGGCAGTACATCTGCTAATATCTATCGCTGTAGCATGATTGCATGACTATATAAGTTAATAACTCAGTGAGTATTACTGACTAGGGATAACTCTACCAGGTGGCTGGTGGTGAAGGGTGTCTTCTTGCATACTCTTGCACTCTAACATAAGTTATATACGCTGTTTGTCACTGACTCTTGGTTAATGCTTATATTGTGGCAACTTGTAAAGCATCGGCATCGAGATTTTGCTCTCCTAGGGTCCAATACAAGTCATTTTTATTCTTAAGAAAAAGATGGCCCGACTTTTCCGAGCTTCTGAGTGCATATACATTTATAGTCTTTCAGTCTGGCTAGCTTATAGTTGGCTGCAGAATTTTTAAATGGCATGCAAGGCTTTGCCCCCCCCCCCCGAGAGCTGTCCTATGTTTCGAGTTTACCAGATCAATTAGAGTATTAAGGTTTTCAGGCAGAATCTGGATGCTGATCAAGAAGATGTGAATGGCATCAAAGTGCTTATGGGAGATGAGCCATCGTCGCTAAGGTTCAAGGTCTTACACAATGAAGTATAGCATAGCTACAGAGTAGCAGAAGGAGTCCTTGCACAGCATCGTGACATGAGTTTGAGAAGAGTGAAGCTGAGGAGGCATTCCTGGTGAAGGCATCAATGCAGCAATCCGGATCCAAAGATCTCTTCTCTAGAAATTGGGTGAAAGCCATCCTAAGACAGTCTATCGACATTAACAGCAAACTGTTTATCTTTTATGACCGACTCATACCCTGTTGAAAAGGCATAATCCTGTATTAGCATTAAATGTAGCAGTGCCGGTTGACCTTGACATTCTGGAGCATCACTACTGGCTGCTCTAGCTTGGCACAGCAGCATGGCCAATGAAACGTTACACTTTAAATAGAGATTAATAGTAATAAAAATTAGTCTTTTGAATAGTATCTTAAGAGAACTAAATCCCTATCCAGGTGCTTTACAGCTGGCCGCGAGCACATTAGCTATAAAAAGCCTCTTTCAAGTGCTCAGAACAAAGGTTTCCTGATGACGACCGAGGTTTTCATACGTACAAAATTACCGAGAATTATGTAAGTGCTACCATTCAATCATTATCATTCTTTCCTTTCCTATAGCACAAACACTAAAACTTCACATCTACGATTTCTAGCCCCAAAAATGCACCTGCTATAGTTAAACTGGAACTACTTGAGAGGAAGCACGTCCATTCATTGAATTGTTAAGCTGTTAGGACAAGAAAATCGGTCTGGTGGCCTGCACAGTTCCGAATATGCCCACTCAATAGTCAGGCTAAGCCCCGTGGTGACAACTCCTGGCTGAAAGGATGATTCAAAGAATACAAATAAAAATATAATTCATTCACATAGCGCTCTAAGAGAACGCAATCTCTACTCAGGCGCGTCACATATGCCACGGGGCTCGAGCCCACGTCCTCGATTAAGAAATAAAATTGACCGTAACCCTGGTCGAGGCTAGCCTCTTGAACACTCGGCCAAACCAGCACGGCACTCAAATATGGCACGACTAGCACACCGTGCCAGTGCAGTGTGACGGTGTGAATGTTGGTACAACTAACTAAGGGTCAGTCGATTCAACGGCCTCAGTTTAACCGGAAGCCCCAGAAGAGCTTTGGCAGCTTTCCTCCTACTTCTAGCTGGCAATAAGAAAATATCCAGGACTCCCCAGATCGTGGTCGTGAAGTATAAGCATCGTACTGCTGGGCTAAGATATACTAGTACCAGAGCGACAACGACTGAATGCCTTAACCTGCGACAAAGGCTGCCCACGGGGGTGTAAGCATCTTACATGCTATTACAGGCAAGAGCCCCACCAGCTCCAACGCATGGTAGAGCAGGCGTCCACCTATAACCGACATACACTCAATCATGCAAACACACACACACACACACACACACACACACTCTCTCTCTCTCTTCTTCCTCTCTCTCTCTCCCTCTCTCTTTCTCTAAATACAAATGTATATCTCATTACCCGTCCAGTCCACACTATACTTACATCGGAGGTGTCTGATAGCACGGGTGATACTGCAACAGCCCCGGTCCGGGTGGAGGGGCGACCACTGATGCTGCCCCAACCGAGGCTGCTGCAGCCGTGGCAGCGGCGGCACGCCAGTTGTGAGCCAAATCGCTATGGAGGTGGTGGTGCTGCAGCTGGGGTGGCAACTGATGCTGTGGCTGATGATGCTGTGTTTGATGATGCTGTTGATGCTGGGATTGATGCTGTGCCTGATGCTGGGGCTGCGACCCGGGAGGACACCTGTAGAATTGCTCCTGTAGAAGAAAGCAAACAGCATGCCGGGTAATTCAGAAACTTAGCACTGCGTCTGCAACTCGAGTAGCCTGCAGCAGCCAAACAACCGGTTTTGAAATCCGAAGCCACCTGGTCCTGAGAGAGAGAGAGAGAGAGAGAGAGAGAGAGAGAGAGAGAGAGAGAGAGAGAGAGAGAGAGCTCGCGCGAGCCAAATCACGTGACCTGACCAAGCACTAGCTAGCTGGCTGCCTGCTTACCAGCCGAGCTGATTGTACTGCGTCAGTTGCATAAGCCACACCTGAGCTGCCGTTGGGCGGAGTGTCGTAGCGCTCGGAAGCAGCGCTTCCCACGGTGCTATAAGATGAACAAGAGCTGTGCCTAGTGGGCATCGACAATTTTTGAAACCAACAAGTGGCACCAGGCAGCCAAGCAGTGGACGTGCCGATAAAGTAATGCTTAAATTGCAATAATATCTGAGCATGCAAACTCATAAGACATGCATGTATGCACGAGCAGGCACAACGTATGTACTTTTTCGCACGTGAATTAACACCGGTGTGTCTATGCTTGAGTGCCTGTGTGAGTCTGTACCTATGTGTGTGTGTGTGTGTGTGTGTGTGTGTGTGTGTGTGTGTGTGTGTGTGTGTGTGTGTGTGTGTGTGTGTGTGTGTGTGTGTGTGTGTGTGTGTGTGTGCATGCACGTAAGTGCATATGCCTGGGTTTATTTCTGTGTTAGTGCATGTCCATGTGTATCTAGTCATGCGTGCATCTGCATGTGTATGCATGTATGTATGCATGTATGCACGTGTGCGTGCGTGTATGCACGTGTGTACACGAGTGTGCACGTGTGGGTGTGTGCAAATGAATGCACATGCACGGCTCCAACATTTTACTCGGGAAGATCACGATGAGCTGACACTGCTACTTGGAAGAGTTTTCTGCTGTTCACTTACTCAGAAACTAACCAAGTGGGTGGGACAATCGGTAGCCAACAGGTCTTAATTTCTTGCAGCACCTAGGTGGATGTGAAATGAGGGGCCTCTTCAGGAAGAAGTGAGGAGCTGAATAGCGAGAAAGGATGCTGCAAAGTGAAGCGCATGAATATAGCCGGCAGAACAAACTTTACATACGAATTGTGGAACGCTTTCCTCAGTCTAGGACCTGCAGACAAGTCCAAGGAGTCAGGAGGGGTCTAAGGGGAGGCCTTTAGTACTTCTCTCTCAATTAAAAATTGCACATCAAAAACAAGCATGCGACCGTCAATACGACGGCGGCCTCAACCATCTGCTCGAAAGCCCCAGCTCCTTTAAAAAGCTGCTCTAGGAATCAGTCTAAGAGATTCCTTTCGAGCCTGAGATTCCTTTCAAGCTGCAATGCATTCCTACGAGTCGCTAACCACCATGACCAGCAGGAGGATGCATTCCGGAAGCAAAGGTGGATCCAGTTCTAATAATAATAATAATAATAATAATATACTTGATAAAGCGCCCTCAGAGAACTTAATCTCTTTCTAGGCGCTTTACATTTGCTGCAAAGGGAAATGCAATTAAATGGTAAGTAAAATCATGCTTGAAAAACAAACGAGATGAATAATATGGTTAGGGGTGACATGCACAGGGTCAGCATGCAAATGTGGTTAGTGGCAGCGTGCACAGTGTCAGCACGCATAAGCACATCAAGGACGAATCACAGGGACCCACTAAATGCTGTCCTAAATAGGTGTGTTTTTAAGTTCCTTTTAAATGTGGTCAGGTCAGGGGATGTTCTAATGCAGGTCGGGAGGGAGTTCCAGGCTTTGGGAGCATACGAACTAAATGCACAGTCTCCAAAGGATTTGAGGTTTGTACGAGGTATTTGTAGACTGTTGGATTCCGAAAAGCAGGTGGTACGATGATTGGCCTGATGGGGGAGTATGTCGGAGAGATAGGCTGGAGCCATAGAATGAAGGGACCTAAAAGTGAGCGACAAAACCTTAAAGTCAATCCTTGCTTGACTGGTAGCCAGTGCAGGTCGGCGAGAAGTGGAGTAATGTGGCAACTGCGACGCTCACGACAGACAAGCCTAGCTGAGGAGTTTTGCACCAGCTGCAATCGTCTGATCGCACATGCTGGTAGGCCAGTAGGCAGTGAGTTGCAGAAGTCGAGACGAGATGTAACGAATGCATGGACCAACTTGGACGTGGTATCCTTATCTAAACAAGCCCAAATTTTAGCAATATTATGAAGCTGAAAATAGGCAGATTTGACCGTGGAGCTGATATGGTCGTCTAACGAGAGGTCGCTTTGGAATATGACACCTAGATTTCGAGCTGTTTCGATGACAGTTCGCTTTTATAAATCTTTCTTGCAAAGTTGTTAGTAGAGTCAGTCAATAATAAGTGGCCACTTCAGCCGGATAAGTGAGCTGTAGGTGTAAAATCTTTAGCACCCAGTCGTTTTTGATTAAATTGTGCGTTTTGGAGGCATTGCGGCATCGGCCCGTTTAGCTGAGTGGGCGGGAAAATAGGATGCCAAAATCATCTAAGTCCCTGAGCCTTTAGGCAATGCAAACTTCAGGTCTAGGCTTACCCGCTCTGAAAAAAGACCTGGCTGTGAGCTCACCACCGAGTCAGGGATACCACATCTAAATTGGTCCATGCATTTGTGACATCCCGTCTCGACATCTGTAACTCATTGCTTGCCAATCAGGTGCTTGCAGCTGGCGAAAAACTCTGCAGCTAGGCTTGTCTGTCGTGGATGTCAAAGTTGCCATATCAACCCACTTCTCTCCGACCTGCACTGGCTACCAATCAAGTAACAGATCGACTTCAAGGTTTTGTCGCTCACGTTTAGATCCCTTCATTCTTTGGCTCCACCATACCTATCAGATCTACTGATCCACTAGGCTAAGCATCGTACCACCCGCTTTTCGGAATCTAACTGTTTACCTATACCTCGTACAAACCTCAGAACCTTTGGAAACCGCACCTTTAGTTCGTATGTTCCCAAAGCCTGGAACTCACTCCAGACTTCCATCACAATATCCTCTGACTTAACCACATTAAAAATTAAAACACATCTATTTATTGGCAGCATTTAGTGCGTCCATGAGATTCGTCCTTTGTGTGCTTATGGGTGCTGACACTGTGCATGCTGCCACTAACCATATTTCCATACTGACCCAGTGCATGTCACCCCTAACCTTGTTACACTTGTTGTCATTAAGCATGCTACCACTAACCATGCGATCGTGTTTCCTTTGCAGCAAATGTAAAGTGTCTAGAAAGAGGTTGAGTTCCCTGAGGGTGCTACATCAAATGCATTATTACTATTTGTGTCTCTTAACAGTAGTCTTTGAGGAGGGACAATAATTATTTGTCCCGAGAGTAGAGAGATAATTGAGACTGGTGGCAGTCAGTGATGCGATATGACGGACCAGGCCCTGACTAGTTCTTGTCGGTCAACGCTGAGGAGCGTTATGAGACAGAAAACTTCCGGCATACCTGCGGCCACTGCCAAAAACTTATTGTTACATGCAACTTGGTCAAATGCTTGCAAATCAGGGTCATGCTTGAAACTGCTAGAGGTCATACACCCTTACTAGCACGGTGCAGATTGATATAACCATCAACACGTAATCATGAATGTCAAAAAAGCTTTAACACAGGCTAGCTGTGACCGAGTACACATCCAACTCGAAGATAGTAGGTTGAGTTTTCAGAAGATTGCAGCAGCCGAGCTTATGATTATGGATACAATGACGCAGGCACGACTTGTAAAGATGCATGTATGCAATGCATGCCTTCTATTTGCATTGCACCAATCACAGTTTCCATCTTGTTGTCTGCCATGCGGCAAGCTCTTCGGTAATTGCTATATACCTTTTTTGTTACTTGCAAGTGTATTCGTTTTTAGTGGCATCAGCTTCTAGACGCAATGCAAGAAAGAGCTTTTTTTCTGTCATTATGAAATATCAACCAGGTTCTCGCTGGGATGGCTAAATTTCAAGTGTAAAACTGTTTCAAGTCTAAACCACTGAGATCTACAGAGCATTGTCAAGCCAATTTCAGTTTTCAATGCAGAAATGGTGGCAAAAATCGAGAGACATGAGGTTTTAGTCGATAGTGCGCACCTGCCCCTACCGAACCAGTGCTGCACTTGCTGTCTTACCTGGCATGTCTCTGCAGACAGACAGGCTTTTGGTCGACAGGACTGTCTATTGTATCGGCACCGTACCGATCTTGCTGAGCACCTACAAGACAGAAAAATAACCGTGTCCAGACCAGTGGCGCCACCCGTGGCTGACACTTTGCATGCTTGCACCTCCTCCTTTAGGAGGACAAGCGCCGCACGGCTTGCAGCGATCCCAGCGCTGGTCTGATCTAGCAAGGCGAGAGCGGCCTCCGAGCGAGGCGAGTCGAGCGCTGGCATCGAAGAATCGATACTTGCCCTCTTTGCTGCTCGATCGGGCAGCAAAGAGGGCAAGCTGCATGAGCTGACTCTGCGCTCACGAACCAGTCATCTGCTGCTGCTGCTGAGCTCCATATAGCTGCTGGACCACTTGGCTGCTGCTGCTGTGGCTACTACTGCTGCCACTACCATTGCTGCCCTCAACAGATGTGTAGGCAGCATAGCCACTCAGTTCAGAGCTTAGGTCGTCTCTGAGCTCTGGCATGTCTGCATAAAAGAGAGGCGCAGGGTCCACACCTGCCGCCAATTGTCACATCCGAGCCACATAAGAGCTGCAAGTGGCCGAGTCGCTGCGCACCAAAACGCCGGCCAGTACCTGCAATGGTCTCACCACGAATCTGTCTTATCAAGCCCTCGGTCATATCCTGGCAATGCAGGAGCTCCATGTGATATAATATGTAGTCGTCAAACATTAGATGCAGGAGATGAAAAGAACCTGTGTGGCAGGCATGGGAAGAGAGTAATTTCATGGCGACGAATGAATGAGAACAAGTCATCGGCATCAGTCGTCTCAGTGTAGCACTGCCAGCAGCAACAGCAGCAGAAGTAGCAGAAGTAGTGGCATGAATGGCCATACACAGCAAAGGCAACGGTTAGCAGTAAACCAAAGTGTGACTGAACCAGCCACCGGATCTAGCAAATGTAAAAATCACGAAGCTGGGCACACACGAAATAAATAATTACAAATATAACTCATTTGCATAGCACCCTAAGAGAACTTAATCTCTAATCAGGCGCTTCACACACCGTGTCGTACTCGGGAGTCAAATCCACAGCCTCCGAAACCAGTTTGAGACACATCAGCATGCTCCGACATGGAAATAAGCTCAGCAAAGAGATTGCTCCAAGCCTAATCTATCTTTTTTTGTAGCAAAAACAGCAAGCACAACTGTGGCCCACAGCCTGATAAACTGGGCTGCTCTGCCTTCTGTTTTCAAAATACAGAGCGATCGACAGCTGTCTGCCGTAGGACTGATGCCTGACAACTTTCTGCAAGCTCCATTCCTGCCCATTCCATTCCAGCACACAAACTAGCACGACGCCTCCCTCCCTCCCTCCCTTCGTGCCTCCCTACCCTCCCCCCGGAAGGGGAGCTATTATAGCAGCCACAGCTGCTGCTAGAGTTATGTTCAACCGGCTTCAAGCTGCCACCAGAGTGTCAGCGAGCCAGAAGTCCGGTCGCCAGCACCACCTGGCGCCGTGGCCCACTCAGCGACAGCTAGGAGCAGCACAGCGTGCCACTGCCGACCATTGCTGTCCTCGATTTGCTCCATCTCGCGCGGCAACGTCGGGGCAACCGTTTGCCTGCCCTCACCGGGCACGGCTGGCTCGATCGGTCGCTGCTTACAGTGTCATGCGATATACATACATACATACGTGCAACTTACAGGTGCGCCGTGCCCAAACGTGCGCCGCTGAGCGTGGAGGGCGACTTGCGCATGGAAGCTGCACATCCAACGGCAGACTGGGAGCGACCGCGCTGGACGGGAACCAGCAGGGAGCAGATGGAGCCGCAGCCTTTGCTCCGAGTGGGGGGGGGGCCCTCGCGAGGGGACTTCCGGCCGGTGCATGCCACTGCTGCGTCGACGAGACTGGCGGGTGCAAATGCGACGAAGCCGCCGTGCGAGCTCTCTCACCGAAGCTAGGCGAGCTGTGCAACGTCATGTCTCGAATGATCCTGGTTCCGAAGCACGACCAGACGAGCAAAAAGTTCCGCGATATCTTACGCTTGCTGCTCGGCTGCTCGAGTCCGGGCTGCGGCAAAGCAAGAAAGAGGCTGAGCAACGCACACTCGGCAGTGGCAGCAGTGCGGAGGCGGCGGCTGCCGGAGAGCGGCCAGTAAAACCGAGCAAAGGCGAGTGCCCACTCCACAGGTGCCCACTCCACAGGCGCAAAGGCCGAACGTGAGTCGACAGGGCTCGCTACTCGGCCGCAGCACTCACTCTGACGACGCACGCGTCGATCATTCGGTCGAGCCATTGAATGTACGCCTCGATTTGGCACTGACCCTGAAGAAGCGCCTCGAACTCGTTGTAAACTGCAGTGAAGGGAAGGCAGCGGCTGCTGTGAGCTGGCGACATGCAGCAATGACGACGATGCGGTCGCTTAGTAATCGACAACGATGCCTAGCACCGCCGAGGTCCGGGCGAGGAGGCAGCTTCGAGCAAGGAGCGGGACGCTGCGCCAGCCTCCGGGTCACCAGACACGGCCGCTTGGTGCGGCCACGGATTCTAGTGACAATGCAGCAGCAGCAGCAGCAGCAGCAGCAGCAGCAGCAGCAGCAGCAGCAGCAGGCGACTCGCTGTTGCTATCGCCCTGGGCAGTTGCTTGCTTGCTAGTGCCAGATTCAACCGGCGTCGCGATGCGCCAGCGCCTTGCCTGCAAAGATCAGCGCAAAGCAGACTCGAATCCAACCCGAAGCCTCCACCCTCCCCCCCCCCCCCCCCCCCCGTGCAGGGACTCGCGAGCGAGCCTCCGAGGCGGCGGACTGACACTCTAGCATCCGGTCGAGCTCCTTGTCGATGTGCAGCGGCTGCACGTCCGAGCCGAGCATGTACAGCGTCTGCTTGCTGATGCTGCCTTTGTCGACGCTTCGCCAGTCTTCAAGCATCTGAACCAGCACATCGCCGCTCTGCATCACCGTCCGCGACGCTTGGCAGAGGTGGTTGAGAGACACTTGCAACGTCAGGATCTTGGCGAACTGGCGAGCGACTGCAAAATCGGTGCGGACAACCGCTCGTGAGCGCGCGCACGCTCTACTGCGCCCTCTCCTGCAGCTGCGAACACAGACGGCTCAGAGATGTGGGGCAATGTGGCTGTTCTTTGCGACCGAGGCCGCGAGTTCGACTCCTGCAGCAGGCTACCACCTCCCGGTCTACGTCGGACCACTGCAAGCCGGCAAAAGCCGCCAGCAGCTTTTCTGCTGCTATGCAAATGGGCGGCTGCCGAATCAGCCGCTCCGCACTAGTGCCACCCAAAGGCCGGAAGCAACGGCACGGCAGTGGACAAGATACAGGCAGGCAAATTTAGTCGAGGCCACCGGTGAATTCCTGCAGCTACTACTTCAGTCGCCACGGGCCACCGTGGGGCTCAGTTTCTGCAACAGGCAGGCAGAGAATCGACCAGACCAGCATGGGTGCTGATACACACCGAAAGATGCTTAAGCTTTGGGTGGGCTACAGAAAGCCTTCTTGCTGCTAAGCATTCACACATACCCCTTACGGCTTTGTTCAGCAACGGGAGGATATTCCATTACATATGACATTACAAGCAGAATACACTAGTCTGTGGCTGGCTCCACAGATGACTAAGATCTGTGCTTCCTTTGCAGCAAATGTAAAGCTCCTAGAAAGAGATTGAGCTCTCTGAGGATGCTTTATCAAGTGTGCTATTATTATTGTTATTATTACAGCAACGGGCACCAGCATGAGCAGCAGCAGCTCTGCCTCAACGTGCTGGCAGTGCTGTGCCGGTGACCTTGCGCCACCGCACCAATCCGTGCGCCGGAAAAATATCTCTGTGCAGCAGCAGCAGCGGACCGCATGCAAAACCTTTGACCTGGAATCCACATTGAGCCTCTGCCGTTGGCATCGCCTTCTCCTTATGCCAGCACATTGCCAGTCACGGTCCGGGAGTCACTGGATCTGGCAGTGCCAGATCTACCGGAAGACTCTTTAGAGTACACTAACCTCTATCGTGCCCCTTAGCTGTGTCGAGCTAAGAAGCCGAGTCGCAATGAGTTACCGAAAAAAGTCCCAATTCGTAGCCGTAGCCATACAACGGTTCTCCACTCTATTCGGGCAGGTGCACGGCAGTTTCGGATGAAACTCGCGCGCCGGCATCCTCACGCATTGGCTGGCAGCCATGGCAGCTTCCGATTCTCGTCGAGCGGAGCCCGTCCTGCCGCTGCACCCACCGCATGACGTCACGCAGCAGCGACTAGACGGCGTCTAGAGGGCGCTTCCGGACTAGAGGGCTAGCAGAAAAGCCGCCAGCGCAGGCAGGTCTGGGCAGGTCAGCCTGCGAACGAGAAAAGTAGCCATCAAGAACGAGGCTCTGTCCTTGCCTTTGAATTTCATGCTCCTGAGGCTTTCGGGCAAATTGAGCAGAGCCGCGTGAATCCAGCCACGAAGCTGCTTGGCAAACTTTCGGATTATCTGAGTCAAACTGAAAAAGAAAGAGGAAGATTCAACGGCTTTCAGAATTGCTATGCCGCCGGCACAGAGAATGGTCAGCCACAATTGCTGTCAGCGGTTCTTGTCCGGTCGAACCTGCAATAAGCAATAAGAATTAAAGCCTGCAACTCTCAAATACTAGGGGGCTATCGTGGACATTTACCGATCGGAGATAGGGTGAAGTTCTCAAAGCAAACCTTCCCCGACCGCTTACACCGAGGTTCTCCCTGCCAATGAACCTGTGTTTGCCACGTGACCAGTATGTACGCGCCACGTTGCACCACCCCGGCAGAAATCCAGATATACACAGACAAGCGCACACGCAACACACACACACACACACACACAAACACATAGTTGAAAGTGCACCTAGACTGGTGCGGCGGCGGTGAGCAGAATACAGACTATGCCAGGCAACACACAAAAAGGAAGCAACACGGACGGCAGCATGCCCTGCCTGCTGCTGAGAACTGCGCCGGCAGGCCAGTGGCGGTGGCTGCGGCTTGCCTACCTCTCTGGCAGCGCCTGCAGGACGTTCGGAGAGAGCACGCTCGCTATGGACCTGTACAGAATGCAGTCGCACGCGGCCACCAGGCTGACGATCGGCGGCAGGCCAAGTATGGACACCATGTGCGGAGGCATGCCTTGCCAAAAGTGGAGCAAGAAGCTCTGCACCTGCAACGGGGGCGGGCAGGAGGCCCGGGCAAGGCTGGAGAGCGCTCGAGCCTCTGGCATGCGACACGAGCGCGTCCGAACGGACAGCGTCCGTTGTGGCTGCAGCAGTGGGCAGGCGAGGGAGACAATTGGAGCACAGAAAAAAAATGCGTTGCTGTCTGATGGCAAACAGAGACGTCGGCGACTCTTGATAATATTGCACTTGATATTGCACTTGCAAAGCACGTGGTAAGCATCGTGGCTCGGGGTGCCGCATCGCCAGGCGGCTCTCTGAACTCGCCGGCTGCAGGTCGCACCAGTGCACTGCTGCGCTGGCTGAGTGAGGCCGCCGCCGCACGCTGCTGTCTCGTCGGCATGCTGCCAGCAGCCAGTCTAGACGAATTGCTGCCGACCGATGATGACGCCACTGCCATGACCACTATGCTGGCCTGCATTCTTGGTGTAGGCTCGGCAGTCGCTGGTGGTCGAGGCCCACAAACCCCCACCCACCCACTAGAAGAGAGAGACCACGACACGGTGCTGCGTGGCTGGTTACAGCAGAGCAGCCGAGCATCGATGGAAAAGGTGGGCAGCCCGTGTCGCCCACCCCGAGTTCAAGGTCGTATACCTCAACAATGTATTCTCCTGACTGCTGCCTGTCTGCCGTCGGTGGCTCGGGGGAAACTTGTGTGCTTGAAAGGTGCCTGCCGACCGACCGCTGGGAATCAGCCGGTGGCTTCACCCTTCTGCACTACATTAGCGACAGCCGGCTGCAATTAAAGTTATTCCTGTCAAAGTGACCCCTGGCGAAAGGCCAGTTATTGAATTCCTCCATTTTGAAGAGGCTGCCGGTCGGCAAAGACAGTCAGTCCGTGGACCTGCCGTCGGAAGGATGCTCCGATGGGTGGACAGGCAGCAACTTCAATGCACCAAAGGAGGCAGGCAGCAAATTTGACAGCGCTCACTGCCGTCGGTCAGAGTTTCTCAGCAGCCAGCCGTAAAGTGGCAGCATGTCAGACGGCCACCTGATCCTCAGTCTCTTGTGTCAGGCGTCGAAATCAGCTACTTGTGCCAACAAAGCAAGCCAGCCACCAGCCCAGCCTCGAGTGATTAGCCTGCTGTCACGGCTACGAGTTGCCGATGCCTAATGGTCTCAACAACCGAGCACCGTGGAGCAGGGATTGGAGGGGGAGGTCAGCTAGTGTCACTTGACATACGTTGGTGAACCCCCAACGAGTATTTAGAACTGGAACGGCCAGCTGTCTGCAAGGGTCACAACGACCGACACATGCTGCCAAGGCGAAAGGAGACAGTTACATGACAGGCACTGAACCGACGGCCAGATTTATTGGGCACTTGCACCCCCTCCCAGGGAGAGACTTCGAAGCTCACTCACGGAAAAGACCTTGCTCGTCTCGGGAACTCAATCCAAGACATTCATTCTGGGTGGCTGCCGCTGCTAAAACTAATGGTAAAGCATTTTTCAGCACCAGAAAATAAATAAACTCCAAGTCTATACACTTCCTTTATGTATGCTGAAAAAGAACCTACCCTGAAAAGGAAGCTCATCAATCGCCCATACTAATACTACATCAATCGCCTACAGCCCCGAATCTATGGACTGTGCCCGAGCAGCCCTACACAATCGTGCTGTCGCAGGATCATTTCAGACACTGCCTGTCTCGGCAGATTCTCAGCAGCGCAATTGACCAGTTGTAGTGGGGAGGGGGACGCTAGTCGATTGACAGTGGCTACGTATGTCAATCGACTGGTGGCTACGATCGTATGTCAATTGACAGTGGCTATGCATACGAAACATCGGAGGTGACGGCCACGTGAAACTTCTTGCATGACAAGCAAAATCCGGCTGTTCGGAATAGAGTGACATTTTCTAGCGGAATGCTGCGACCGTGAAGGGTTCATCCACTTTTCGATTTCCGAAAGGTGCAGCTAGAGCACCGGCAAGAAGGAAGGACTCAGATACTGCTGTCATGTATTAGATGCTTATCGCTGCAATAGGCTCATGTCGGCTTTTACATGCAAGCGTCCGCCCATTCCAAAGGATTGCGTTCTGTCGAGGGTTATTGCAACTATTTATCACCAGACTTGGAAGAGGAGACGAGTGCTGAAATAAGCATTCCTTTTACACAAGACGGCCACTCACTGGAAGTTGCAGCATAGCTTCAGACACTCACTGGAATTTACAGCATAGCTTCAGACACTCTCGGGAAGTTACAGCATAGCTTTGCCAATATTGCCAGGATGGGCTAGGAGCACTGGCATTAAACTGCTGCTGACAGTGTGTGAGAGCAGCCGATTAGTAGCTAGGAGCACTTGGCCCCCTGGCTTTTCAGCCGGTAACTGCCGACCGCAACGAGGCTGCTTAGCAGTTGGAAGTAAGAGATTTGATTCTCTTTGGGTCGTTATACTAATGCATTACTATTACCATGAATGCTAGGGAAGCATCTGAAACAGTTTTCTCTCGGTGAGCGACGTGTCAATAATGCACAGCCCTGATATATGGTATCACCTCTGTCGAAAATCGCAGCCGAAGGCCTCTATCGGCACTCAAGCAGCCTTGATGAGCCAAGCCATCTAGAAAATCAATCAACCCATCGAAACCCACGGCCATCTAAACGGTTTCAACCCACGTGCTAGATTTCAGCACTTAACCCCCCCCCCCCCCCTGGTCGCTCGGTTCAAGCCCTGCGGCAGGCAGCTCTTTATTGCTGGTGCAAGCAGCTGCTAGCTGCTAGGGCTCTTCTGCCGCTATATATGACTCGAGATTCTGAATCAGTCGGCATCCGCGTTTTTAGCCTGAGCATGCTCCCAGCTCAAATATGCCGTGCTGGTTTGGCCCAGTGGTTTAGGTGCTCGCCCGACCGACGGTGATTGTATTTGATGACCCGTGTCGTGAGCTAGAGCTCCTTGGCATATGTAAAGCGCCTGAATGGAGATTGAGTTCTCTACGGGCGATATACAAGTGAATTATAATAGAACAGCATCGGCTATGGGCAGAATAGTAGATTCTAGCTCGCCCTCAAACAGCAAGCCCTACCAGTGACTTTGGTCCACTGCAGAATTCTCTCAGAAAAATCCAAGTTCCTGCGAACGTTGCATATGGAAATCGATATACAGCTAAGGCCTGTTTAAAACTGTTTACTGATTGACCATAGTGCGCAAGAAACTACTTGCCTATGGGCATCTAGAGGCTTATTGCTTACTGCTGATTACCAGTGCGGCACTACGTACCTAACTAGGCCGCCGGCCGCTTTAGTTTCAATGACTGTTTGTAATCTGCCTGTTAGGTATGATCGTGTGTGCGAATTATAGTTGTGATATATTGCATCCCTAGATTCGGTTAATGTTGCTCGGGTATGTAGACTGATGATCGACAAAAGGCGGCCGACCGGCAGCCACCACGGAGGCCTAAACCTGCTCGGCCGGAAGCCCTGCATGGTTGCTATTTATTCTAGTGGTGTCTCCTGCTGCCCTTCGTGATCTCTTCCAAGCACTGCACTCAATCACTCTAACGTAGTGGTCATCAGGCCAGCTACAACCCATTGGCCCATCTTAATGCTCGTCTTTGGAATTCTCATTTAATCTGCAATAAACCAATAATAATACAAGACATATTTACTGAGCATGGCTTTGACCTGTTGGCCTTGAAAAAGACCTAGCTTGAGCTTGAAAGAGCCCTAGCTTGGCCTTGAAAGAGACCTAGCTAAAATCAACTACGCGCTCGACCATAACCGATGCAACCCCTACGGGCTTCTCCTTCTTCCGTGATCCCTCGCCCAGACAGCGTATGATTTACCCCAGACATAAAACTAGCTAGGTTTATCAAGCTCAAGCTAGATAAAGCATTCAAAAGAACAGGACTGCTTATCCATTGACAGGCATACTGGGACTACTGTAGATCGTATCAATCGATCACAGCTAAGGTTAAGTCTAGCTTCTATAGAAATATTGTTAAATCACAGATGCACAATCAAAAGATGCTTATGGTTCTCTTGGTCTTGTGTTGCTTTCTAGAGAAGAGGCCTGACTACAGCTTTTTTGAAAGGTGCTGGGACATGACCTGAGGCTAATGACATATTAATGATGTTAGTTATGCATGGCAGCAGTAGATCAATGCAACGTAGGAGCAGGACAGTGGGAATAGGATCCAGAGGACTTGTTGTCTTCTTTGATTGAGATACGAACTTTAGGACTAGATCACTAGTGACCTGCTTAAATGCAGACATTGAGGTGCAGCCAGGAACCGGGGAACAGCATTCTAGTGGGGAGGTTGTCATCGCAGGGATGGATTCCCTGATCTTGTCTATCTTCTGCACAAAGAATCGAGAGAAGCGATCGGCTAGATCATCACAAGGATCATCGGGTAAGGAGCTAATCTGGGAACGGTTGAGGAGATGGTTTATTGTCGACATCAGCATTTTTGGATTGTGCAACTGTAGATTCAACAATTTTTCTATAGAAGCTAGACTTGGCCTTTGCTAGGATAGATTGGTACGACTTACAGCAGTCTTCATATGCCTGTCGATGAATATTTAGTTCGGATCTTTTGTATGCTTTTTAAGCTTTCGTTTAGTAGACCTGGCTAGTTTAATCTGTGGTAAACCATAGGCCGTCTGGGCGGGGGCTCACAGTGCGCTTTGTCAGAGGTGCAAACTCGTCGAGCGTGTCAGCTAGTGTCGTGTTCTAGCTATCTAACAATGATGACAGATCGGAGGGAGGACTGGGCAGCAGAGGCGAAGCAGATATTCTTGCACGGACAGCATCGATGTCAAGGGTCTTGAGGTTTTGCGATTCACAGGTTATTTTAGAGGAGGATGTGGGCACACACTGTAGATTGAATGAGATCTGCATGTGGTCAGATAAGCATGATTTGGTAATAATTGGTGATGACAAAGTGCAGTTATATGAGAAAATGTGGTCGAGTGTGTGACCCTTGATGTGGGTAGGGCCATGCACATGAGCCACAAGAGACCATGAGTCAGTCAATGCACGAAATTCGGTGCTGAAAGTGTCAGATAAGTTATCAAAGTGAACGTTGAAATCACCTATAACGAGGAAGGATCGATTTCTTGCACACAGAATCGAAATGAGATCGGAGAAATCTGAGATAAAGGAGGATTTGGTACCTGGTGGGCGATAGACTACTGCCACTATCGGTAGCTTGTTTTCGGGTGAGACCAAGACAATTGATTCAAAAGACTGCTTCGAGGGTACTGCAAATGGCTTGAAGTTGAATTTCGAGCGCACGATAATAGCAACTCCACCTCCAGTTTTGATTGATCTAGGGGTGTGAAAGAATGAGAAACCGGATGGAGTAGCATCTTTAATTGTCGGGCAGTTTATCGATTTCAGCCAGGTTTCAGTTAGGGCGAGCAGGTCGATACCATTTTCAGAAATGAAAAAAGAAGCTAAACCACATCTATTTATTACAGAATGCAGTGGGTCCTTGTGATTCGTCTTATGTGTGCTTATTCGTACTAATACTGAGCATGCTGCTGCTAACCATACTTGCATGCTGACACCGTGAATGTCACCTCTAACCATGGTATTCTTGTTGAAATTGTGCAAGCCACCACTATGATAATGCTTTCTTTACAGTAACTGTAAAGCAGCTAGAAAGAGATTAAGTTCTCTGAGGGTGCTATACAAATCTATTATTAATATTATTAGTACTATTAGCAGCAGCAGAAGTAGTAGTAATAGTACTAGTATTATCAGTATTATTAGCTTGCAATGAGAGATGCCAGCAATGGGCCTCTTACGGTGCCATCTGCAAGGGACAGCACAGCAGGTTGGTTTAGCACTCCAAGACTGAAGGCAAAGGAAAGAACAAATAATAATAATGCTAATGGTAATAGTAATAGGTCGTTTTGTACTACCGTAAGAGAACTTAATCTCTCTCTGAGTGCTTTACAGCTCTCTGCAAGAGTCAGTAACCAAAGGTTAGTGATATATATGAGATCAAGCATTCAAAAGTTAGTAAGTATAATGGTTAGGCCTGCTTGCTAAAGAAAACATCAAGACACTCGTGGCCAGCGGTTTGTACGACCTCTGATCAATGAAAAACATCGAATCATGCACAGTTACGCACGCAAAGCACACCGGACCAGAATAAAGACAACTTTACAGAGGTGATGAAAAAGCTGATCAGAAAAGATGCATGTTGAGCTGAGATTTAAAGGATGCCAGATCATTGTAGGAAGTGAACGCACAGGCAGAGAGTAACAAACTTTTGATACATACAATCTTGAGGCTCGATCACCAAATGGTTTCAAAAG
Source organism: Cristatella mucedo (assembly GCA_009760855.2). NCBI lineage: Eukaryota > Metazoa > Bryozoa > Phylactolaemata > Cristatellidae > Cristatella > Cristatella mucedo. Next base: position 1,284,626 of record WPIO01000048.1, on the reverse strand, counting down.
AATCGACCTCTAGACAGAAAACAGCGATTGCAAGAACAGCCGAATCTTTGGAGCCAGCCCGGCGAGCAGGCTCACTGCACGTGAAGGGACGGCCAGCTAGAAAGAAAACAGTGGTAGGCACAGAAAAGTAGCTGTGGCATACGCTCTATCTCGAAGGCCTAGACATGCTCATCTGATCGAAATCTCGGCTGTCTAGTCAAAGCTGCCGGCCGAAATCCTTAAAGGTCCTTACTGACACACTAAGCTCAAACCGTCCGGCTGAGCATTTTTGGTACCAGCAAACCAGCGATTCATACTTGGCGTCGATGCCGGGTTCAAGGAATCTGGGTGTGCCCAAAATTGTTCGGATAGCCAGTCAACCAGTCATCAGCCAAATCGTAAATGTCACACGACCCCTCATCCTTGGGGGTGGGCCGGCAGCAAAGATCCAGCCGCGAGGATAAAGCAGGGCTAGTCTGCTTCATCCACTGCGTGATGCTCCACGATACGACTTGATGACCACGGCAGCAGCTTGTGTGTTACATCTACTGCATATGTAGCACAGGTGCAAAATGTGACAGCAGGAGGTGAGGGTGACAGGATAGTGGGCCTCACTGATGCTCTACACTCTTTCTTCGAACCTTAGATCCGGAACGGCCAAATTCTCTAGCATGCCGATTCACCATGACAATGGCTGAATAGAAGCAAATGAAGAGGGCAGTGATAAGGTGAGACGGTTGCAACCGTTGCATCACAGCTAAGGCTTTCCATTGAGCGTTTAGTCAGGATCTGGCCGAATCTTCCTAATTCGTGAAGGGTGTCACAAAGTTTAAATGATAACGGTTATGACATAGGAATAGATTATACGACTAAATTATTATACAACTAGAGACCAATTTTGAGAAAAGCGGCTACGACGAGGACAATCATAAGTAGCATCTAAGGCACCAAGGGGGACCAGATGCATTCCTTACAGGGACCTGCATCAAGCCAAGCATGAGCTGTAATTGATATTGAGTTTTGCATTGAACCAGTAAGCAATACTTCGATCACCACTAAGCGTCCCAAATAGCATATAACTAATTCCAACGGATTAGGGATCAGCCATTCGGCTTGGCGGTCTCTGTGTATGCTACAGTAAGCAGTCATTCTACAATACAATACTGCTACTACTGCTGCTGCTGCTACTGCTACTAATAATAATAATAATAGCAATGTCTTTCGTATAGCACCCTAAGAGAAAAATCTCTATCCAGGCACTTTCCAGCTCTCTGCATGAGCAATAATAGGTAATGGGGTAAAGACGAGCACTATTTCATGCCTAGACAGCATTAAAAAGCGCACAAGAAGACACTTAGGGTAACCGGTAAGTAGTACCCATGGTTAGTAGCATCATGCACTGAATTAAATACAGGAAAGCAGAGCACACGAGAACAAAAAAGGACTCTATCTGGAGCACAGGGAGAGCTGAGTAGAACAAATAAGCTTTAGCTTAGACTTGAATGGAGTCGGTGTAGGTGGTGACAGAAGCTGGAAGCGAGCTCCGGATTTCTGGTGCATACGAACGGAATGCCCAATCCTCAAAACATTTTAATTTTATGGGAGGAGCAGTGAGACGAGTGAAAGCCGAGAAGAAAATGGCACGAAAATACACTAGATGAACAAAGAGGTCGGACAGGTCGGCTGGTACAAGCAAGTGAAGTGCCGTGAAGGCTTGTTTAAGGATCTAAAAATAGATTCGGTGCTTGATAGGCAGATAGTGAAGGTCAGAAAAAGTGGTGTCATGTGGCAGCCTAGCCTTTGATGATAGACCAGCCGAGCAGCTGAGCTCTGTACCAGTTGCAGCCGGTTACGGGCACTGGCCAGTAGCACCTGAATAGAGGAATTGCAGCAATGTAATGTATCTCCGTCTGTAACTCCACAAAGTCATAAAGACCACGTGGGTGTTACTCAGGAGAGTTTTGTATAGCGCACTCACAGCCTAAGCAGCATTCGGTAGCCAACAGGCTTCGTCTCAAGCAACAAAGAGAAAGTGGGAAGCATAGCAGAGTCAGGAGAGCAGTTGAGGTAGTGAGTAGAATAGAAGCAGCAGCTCAGGACTGCTGAAAAGGATGTGCCATAGTCGGCAGTAGGACAGTAGTTGTCGTTTCGAGCAATATTGAGCGATGGTACATGTGCTTGAGCTAATTTCACTGTCGTACCCTTATTTATGCAAGCCCAGATTTTAGCAATATTCTTTAGCTGAAAGTAGGCCAACTTTACAGTAGTAACTTTACAGTACAGTAAACTTTATAGTAGGTGGGTAGATCGAACGGGCAGGAGCAAGTTTAGAGGGCGAGGTCTTCCAACTTTAAAGTGATTCTAGGCTTGCCCATAACGAGTAGACAGGTCCTATCGTATTCTTTTATATTCGTATTTGTAGCTTCAGGAAGGTGGTGGCCATCAAAATGTGAACATTGCAGATGCAGAATCCAATCAAAGTAAGTGAGTCGGAGGAGATAAAGTGCAAGGGAGATTCAGAGCAAGGCTAAGAAGGGTCAAAGGTTAGGTAGACATGACAGTTGTTGGTGTTGAAACGGAAGCTAAGATAGTGTTCGGCTATGACATAAACCTGAGGGAGAGCATAGCCAGTGAAAAGAAAAGGGCCAAAGGCCTGTAAAGTGCTTTAGTCCACACCGGCGATCGTTCTGAATTAAGATACCGGGTGATAACTTAAGGCACCGTCATCAGTTTTAACTCTAATAGCAGGCACAGGTGGCTGATGGAAAGGATCAGAGTCTTATAGCTCGTTTTTAGAAATCAGCTGAGCGGTCTGCTTCAGGGCATTAGAGCAGAAACTTCTTAGACAGCCAGCCAATCAAGAACAGACCCCAATGACGACATGGCTGCCGCTTTCATAGACGCATTGAGTGAGGAAACCAGTCTGTGAGACTTTTAAGAATATACGAATTTATTGACAAAGAAAGCTGTAAATAGAAAGACTATAGCTAAATGTATGATGACCGGTGTGTAGGCACCAAAAAGTGGCCGGCTGTCGACAAGGCTGGTTTGAAGCTAGTTCGAAATCGAACCAAGTTCACAAGTGTCTCGACTAGAAAAAATCGCCAGTGTAAGTGTAGCTTAAGTAATTATGACCGGATACCAGGTAGATTTACTTTCAAGAATCCTCACAAAGATGTCTGATCCTAAGATTAGGTACACTTACTGAACAGGGGTACACGATTTCATACAAAATAAGCAAACTTACTGAATGAACCTCATGCTGAGTGCATTGTGCCGGGTTCCATCGTTCCATGTTCCGGGTTCCATGCTCCCAAAGCCTGGAACTCACTCCCGACTGACATCACGACATCCTCTGACTTGACCAAATTTAAAAAGAAACTAAAAACCCACCTATTTATTACAGCATTTAGCAGGTCCATGCGATTCGTCCTTTGTGTGCGTATGCGTGCTGACACTGTGCATGTTGCCACCAACTATACTTGCAAGCTGACCCTGAGCATGTCACCCCTAACTATGCTATTATTGTTGTCTATTGAGCACGTTACCACTAACCATTCGATCGTGCTTCCTTCGCAGCAAATGTAAAGTGCCTAGAAAGAGATTAATTTCTCTGAGGGCACTATATAAAATGTATTACTATTTTTATAATAATTATAATTATTTTTACTGGAAAGAAAGGCATAATGCGCAATAGCAGCTACCAGCACTGGTGACCGGTAGGTTACCTCGTCGAAATTTGCCCTTATTACAGTGTCGAGAATACGCTGGCAGTGCGTTCTGTACATCATCACGAACGTCAAGACCTGCAATTAGACAAGAGGGAAAAGCCTGCTGCCGACCCTCATCAAAGTGCATGCACAACCTACATGGCAGCTTGCTATTCGCTCGCGATTCGCTCGCCTGTACACAAACGTGAAGGCATCGGCATGCTCAAGTGCAATGCTTTGGTGGGTTCAAGTGGGGCGCACGTAGGATTTAACTTCGGGAACATCGAATGGAACGGAAGCTGCCTATCGCTGACAGTCGAGTCAGGTACTGCAGGGCCAGCATTCAGTTCATGAGCTGCTGCAGACAATTCCAAAGGTTTAAGCGATGCACCCACACGTGAATGCGATTGCACTTGCGCATGTCATCGCATGCATGCAACTGCACGTCTGTGTTCGTGCGGGCAATGCCTGCACGTGGGCATGCATGCATGCATGCACGTGTCTCTGCATGTACTGGGGTGGGGATGCCTCTGGCAGGTGTGCATCACCGCGTGCAAATTTGTAAAGGCATGAGCAATAAAAAAAAAAGTGGCAAGCTGAAGTGCAGTCTATGGACAATCAAATCCTAAAGGGCTTCTCGTCTAAAATCGAGAGCAAACAGCCTCCATTTCACGCGACTAAGAAAAAGTTGGAGCACAACTGAATCAGAAGATAACTGAGCTAGTGAGAAGCGTAGTAGTAGCAACGACCGATGGCCGAAGAGAAAGCACCGGTGGCAGCAACGATAGAGATACTTTCGAGAAGATGTCGTCTCATAAGATTTGTGGAATTGAGCTCAGTGGTATAGGACCTGCCGAAGAAAAGCCTGTAGTGCCAAAATCATTTTAAAAGCTGTCAGGCCGCTATTTTGGTCCTGGGAGGACCCAAACGTTCGATATCCTGTTGGCAGCAGCCATTCAGCCTGATAAGCACAAGCAGAGGCATTGCTGGCCTCGTGCATCAGAGAGAAATTTGCTCAGCATTTAAAATGTCTACCCAGCCAGAAAATACCGGCGGTTTTTAGCATAGCAAAGCCTCATTTAAGAAGTCAGCTTTGGAGATGCTCAGCCGATGCTCTTACCTTCTCCGTCGGCACATCTTCTGGGAGCTTCAACTCTGAGATGCTGGGAAAGTCGGGCAACAATGTCCCAATCCGAGATCGTGGTGAATAAGGCAACGGTACCTGCAGCAAAGTGCCCTGTCATTAGGAATCTCGGCACATACGAGTCAGATTCAGCCCGGAATTATCGGTAAAGGAAGCTATCACGATGCTGGGTCGTTGTAAATATTAAAGCAATGTCACTACTTCCAGATTTTCATGTCTCCAAGTTGTCTTTCAAATTAGTCTAATCATAGCCACACAGCAATTGATTGCCATCTGATGAAAAGGCCCTTGTAGCCTCCACCCAGCAATTGGAAGCACAGTACTGCTGCAAGCAGGTTTTGTTGCAAGAACAGCACATTTACCAATCCAGACGTCCAGCAGGCTGGGGCCCCATCCCTAGACTACGAACCAAGCAGAGAATGGCCACTCTCAGAGCCCATGCTCTGGGGTGCAGACCGGACTGAGGGTTTGGTCCAATCGTGTCACGCACCTGTTTGCAGACTTCCTTCTTCCCGTTCGGATTATGCATGCTAAAGAAAGAAAACGTAGCCAAGTGGCTGTAGCTCACAACATCATTGGCCGGGGAAACCGAAGCTGTGGCAGCTGAAGCAGCAGCCACAGCATACATTGCAATCAATAGCAAACACTCCACTAGTATCGATGAAGGCATTCGACAGAGCGTGGCAGAATGAGCAGAGGACTGCTACCGCAGTTGCCTGAAGACAGTTAGAGCTTATACGATCGACATTGCTATACCAACCAATAGCTTCAATAAGCCGGAGGTGGCATATCATTAATTATAATACACTAAAACTAACTATGCCTTTTGTATAGTGTCCGAAGTGAACTAAATCTCTATACAGGCGCTTCACAGCTCGCTGCAACAGAAAGAAGTGATGAGATAACTTAATGAGTTATTGCTAATGACAAGCAATGCATCATGCTCAGACAGCCTTACAAAATCACGCATGCACACACGCACGAAAGCGTGAGCGTACACACACACACACACACACACACACACACACACACACGCGCACGCACGCGCACACACACACATGCACGCATGCACGCACACACATGCACGCATGCACGCATCCTACTTGAATGCTTATAAAAACATGCAAGAAGACACACGGGTCACCTGCAAGTGGAGCAGCTGGTTAGTAAAACTCACTGAATCATACACCAGCAAACAGGCAAAGCACACTGGAACCACAACGTCAAGTTTGCCGGAGCACAAGGAAACGACATAGCTGAGCTAGATCATTCAAATCCATTATCCATTAATTACAAAAAATATAGCTAATTTGCATAGCCCCCTAAGAGAACTTGAATCTTTATCCAGGCAGAGAGAAGCACCCTAACCTCTGAGCTAAACCAGGTAAAATCAATCCAGGTGGCGACAGATGCCAGGAAAAAGCTCCACACGGTCGCTGCATACGAACTGAGTGCCCGGACATCAATAGACGTCAGTTTACTGCAAGGAACAGCAAGACGACCGAACGTCGAGGAGCCGATGGCACGAGAGAGAGCATGCAGAGCTAGAAGGCCTGATAGAAAGGCTGGTGCCAGTGAGCACAGCGACCTGTGGGCTGCACTGAGTATCTTGGGATCGATTCGATGCTTGATAGGAACCCAGTGAAGCCCAGACAGAAGATGCAGCAGCTATGCCGTCAACGACTGGCCAGACGAGCTGCTGCTTAGCCTTGTACCAGTTGTAGACGATTAAAGACTCAGGCAGGGAGGCTTGAAAAAAAGAGAGACCGTGCAGTAATCAAGACACAATGTTGCACACGCATGAACTAGTTTTCCTTTCGTGCTCTTGTCCAACCAGGCCTTAATTTTGGCAACTTACAAGACGGAATTTTGGTTATTCACGGCGATTTCTGAGCGATTGAAAAAATATGCTACTTTAGGCAGTCACAATGCCGACAGTACCATATGTTTTCAATTGTTCGGGAATCGCCTTGACAAACTAAAATGTCTCCGTGTAAGGTTTCCTTTTGACAAACAGCTGCCGGTGCCCCCAAGCATTCATAAACAGCACTATCTTCGTAAGCACGTCGGCTTGACAACGGAGGTTAGGACGAAAGGAAACACGGTTGTCTGTCTTATTTATTTTCTCTCGACCCCCTGTCTATGCCCATGAGCTGTGCGTTTGAGAATGTAATGCATCTCCGCCTGCAACTCTACATAGCCACACAGACTATGTGGGTGTTACACAGGAGAGTTTTGTATAGCACACTCACAGCCTAAGCGGCTTTCGATATGCATTCGTGAAGCGATTGGAATGATCTGAGCATCTTTATCCAAGATGGTGCAGTACTCGGGCTACTACTTTCGGGCCGACGAAGCAAGAGAGGATGAACAGACATCGGTTATCAGCCGTTCGGCAGGCCTAATTATCGATACTTGATGGCTGATGACCAGCAGCATTAACTTAAGCTGCTGGGCCAGACAGTAAGCAGCGCCGGTATAAATTGCCGGTCTACAGTAGCGCAGAACTAGAATAAAGGCTGCCGGTGGAGGCCTAGCAAGCTCCGTCTGTTGAAAACTACTAACTTTAACGCCTTAGACTACGGAATAGCTATTAATAAAGGCCGACAGTCTGAACTGCCGACTGCAGTGAAATAAAATGCAAGCATACTTACGTATTCCCGTGTAAAAGAAAAATACCTAAAGGGCATCCCGGGCGACTTGTCCTGCCTCGTTTAACCAACCATGCCAGGCAGATAACCTCACCGCTCGGAGGGGCGGCCAACTTGCACCGCCAGGCATCAGGATTGGATGCTTCCGGAATCTGAACGCCAGCTCGTTCACTACTAGCAGTGGCAAACTACACCGGCTGGCCGCCTTCGTCTGGCTCACCCAAATGGGGACTGATTTGTCGTCAGCGACCTCCCGACAGCACGGCACCATTTCGAGAGCAATGGACTACTCGCGGGAGCAGGGAGGACCCTGGCTGCACCTGCATAGCCAGCCTGCAGTGACCTGACCGCCTGACCTCTAAGCGATCGTATCGTAACGTACAGATAGAACGCTGAGGGGCTCTGTGTCTTTTGCATCAGCTTTAGATGCTCGGGAGCCGCACTGCAAGGTCGCTTGCCGGCTTGCCGGCTCGTGCAACCATCTCTCAGTAAGCCAAGCGGGAAGCGGTGCAGCTTTAAGTAGTTTCGATTCACATTTTCGCGAAAAGTGTTGCAATGCGGCTCGCTGTAACTGATCGCTTCCGGCCGGCAAATGTGACGACGACGGCCATGTACTGGATGCAAAAAAGGTGCTCTGGAGAAGTGCGTGGCAGTTGGCCTGCGTGCAACGTGAACGGCAGCCAGTGGTGCCTCGACCGGCCACTCGTTGCCGGCTCGCTGTGCATCTCTGTTCGCCAGCTCGCTCACCTCTGCTGCTGCTGCCCTGCTTTGGAGTACATGTAGTCGTAGTACGGCGAGGTCTCCCTCACTCCAATGCCGTAGTAGTGGTACTTTGACTGGCCTCTCGTGCCGAGCCGCCGCGTGGTGATCTGCGGGAACTGCTGCCTTATGATCTGCAAAATCGCATCGGACTTGTACAGGCCTGCACCACACCCACTGAAAGCAACGACAGGAATCGACAGTTGGGGAATGAGATGGCGACGACGGCGAACGAGTGCGGCTGCAGGCCCCGACGGGCAGCACGAATTCGCAACGATTTCAAATCCGTTCGGTCTTTATTTTTCGGTGCTGGAGGGCGCATTAGGCAAAAGGTACTGCCACATTGATCCTGCAACTGACTTCATTTGCAGCCTCTTCCGAGAAGCTCTTTCGAGCACTTGTTGCGATTTCGAGCACACGCATGACCCGACATTCCTATTGCTGCCAGCCGTGGACAGTCGCATATCTTGTGTTTGCGCCCCGGGCTAGCTTGGTGCTTGCTCTTCACGACCCACATCTTGGGTTCAAGTTCTGCAGTGGGCAATCCATTGTTGCTCACTGCAAGCTGAGGTGATAAGCTCTTGTGCTGCTAAAGGCTCGGCCCACTGGTTAAGGTGATTGCCTTTAACGGCCAAGGTCAAGGTGAATGTATTTGACGACTGAGGTCATGGGCTCGAGTCCTGTGACGTATGTGAAGCGCCTGAATAGAGATTAGTTCTCTTGGGGTGCTATACAAATGAATTACTCTTATATGTTTATGAACTTCCGACGAGTGACATGTTACAGCACGTCTTGCGGCTCAGACACAGCCGAGTGTTCGCTCTATCAGTCCTGAGGCCTCACCTGTCTGTTCCTACAAGCACTCACCTATGATTAGCTAAGGATGCCACAGTTTCATACTCACCCGTTGGCTATTTGTCATTATTTCCCAGCAGCATGCTCAAGCATGAAAAGTTACCCAGCTCCTGTCACTTCTAGAGTCACGATCAGTACTGCGGCAGTGTCTGCAAAGTTGGCTCTAGGCCCGCTTACCTGTCTACCCACCCCCACCCAGCAAGGTGTGTGGCCCGAAAGCAAGCATAGCTGCCAGGAACTGGAGCCAGGTGGCTGGCTTACAGCCGGGCATGCACCCCTCCCCCACCCGGCAGCCACACCCCTGACAACACCTCCAGTTGCTACGACGAGCCCATGGACAGGCTAGCAGGTTCAGAGTGCGGTTGCTGAGGCTTCTCAGACGAGGTGCCTCGGCTTCGAGCTGCCTCTCTTGAGCAGTGCCGTGCACCTTTCTTTTTTCTTCAACGGCTCTGTACTGAGGATGAGGCTGAGCCTCGTCGGCACCACTCGGCACCACCGTCGGCATGAGTCAGGTCCCCTTTAAGAGGCTATCATTTGGGGGAGGGGGCCGCAGAGCGATCGTCCGTTAGACGATCTAACGAGGTCGTTCATTTTTGACAGATCTTCGAGAGCTGCCCAAAGTCGAATCTCGGGCTATATATAAATATATATATATATATATATATATATATATATATATATATATATATATATATATATATATATATATATATATATATGTATATATATATATATGTATATAGATTATATATACATGCTATTCCAACTTGAACCTCGATCATGCCTTTTCGCGAGTCAGTTGCAATCGCTAGCTCACTCTTCAAGTGCGTGCCGAACCAGTCACTTTCGCCGCCGGGTAACAATTTCGCCAAGACTGGTCCAGAGGCCTATCCAAAGCCCAAGATGCCGGAGATGGCAATTTCATTTAGGACGAGTATGAAATACTCATGCCGGACGGCACGTCTTTGCTACGACGCTTCCAGAAATTAGGCCAACCATTATTTGAGAAAGGCTAAAGAGTCCTGAGCCGCACTTCAAGGTGCACATCGAGAGGGTGACAGTGCAGAGCACCTGCCGGGGCTCGGCTCCATGCTCTACTAATGATGCTGCCTACTTCTTAAGAAGTGGCCGTAAACGGCTTGCGAGCTTTCGACAGAGTTTCAGGGTCTCGAAAAACGAAATACGCCGATTTATTTATAGGTGGCTGGGTAGAAGGTCATTATTGCTTAACAGTCGATACTTTTCCTTGCCAGGTCTGTACAGAGGGTCTAGAAAGATGTGGTTCTCTTTGAGCCCCATGCAACAATTTCCTATCGATACTGACAGCAGTATCGTTACCTGTGAGAGCATCTTCATCCGGCCCATGGCAAATGTTCGAAATTTCAAAAAAATGCATATATAGTGCTGGGTTCGTGGCTTGGAGCGAAGTTAAGGGACCTTTCCAACAGACAACACGTGGAGAACTTCAGTTCGAAGACGATGCCTTCTTCAGAGAATATTAAAGCCTGTCGGCTGGTGCCCTCCGTCTATGGAGCAGCCAATATGTATTACGAAAATCAGCTCAATACCAAGGTAAGCGGGTGCGACCAGCCGATTAAAAACTTAGCAATTCACCTATAGATCCCAGCATTCAGCAGCCGGGGAGGGTAGCGGTTCCGAGTGCTCTTTTTCCGAAACCGAAGTCCTGTCAGATGAGCAATACCGCTAGAGTGCGCTGAGAAGCCTTTGGCCGAGTTTCTACAACCACCACGCCTTCAAACGGACGAGATAATTTTCATTCGAAATTATTGGGAATTACTGCGGGCGTTATCCGTCAGTAATTATCATAATTTCCGTATCACAGCATAGTTGAAGGAAACTGCTTCTATTACATTCAAATACCGACTGTTAAGCAATAATTTGCATTCTGACCCTGTGCACGAAACCTCTAATCATGTTGTGCTTGTTTCTATTGAGCACGCTACCACTGACCATTTGATCATACGTCCTTTGCAGCAAATGTAAAGTGCCTAGAAAGTGATTGAGTTCTCTGAGGGCTATAGCGCTATAACATATGTATGATTTTTATTATACCACAGGCACACAATCACTAAATACAAAATACTAAAATACTAAATACAATCACTAAATAGTTTTTAGATTTATCTTCCTTACTTGAAAGTAAGCACCTCTATCGGCTTGATATTCGCCAGGACAGGAAAGTCACGTCAAGCCCGTCCCCGGCTAAATTTGCCTGGCTACGGGAATGCCGGCATCTAGATTAATGCAGCTCATGTCACCACTAATCTACGACCAACACCGTGACAGTACTGTCTGTCACCTGGATAGATGCTCTGCTGTTCTTCTTGTTCACCGTTGTCCTCACGGATTTCACCTTCCTCTACGATAAAGACCACTCAAAATAGGTTGCGTGACTAATCCACGCTTCCTTATTGAAGAAAGCAAAGAACTTCATCCTTTATTCGACACCATAGTAACGATTGCTAGCGGCACCACTACTACACTGTCTCGTAGCGGCAAAACCAAAATATATACCTGTGCCAGCAGCAGCAAGACTCGCCGTTCAGCTCGAGCCGGCATAGCCTTTGCCTTGCTCTCCTTTTAGGCAGGAAAGCTATCAGTGCTCTATCTCAAAGGTTAAATCTATCTCAAAGGTTAAATCCAAGTCCCACTATACCAAATGTGAGCATTTGCTGGCTGCTTGCTATTACTACTGCAGTCATTCTTGTATTTATATTTATATGATAAATATATATATATATATATATATATATTGTGTGTGTTTTTTATTATTCCGTGCATGAGTTAACTAGGATAATTACTAGGATAATTACTGCCCACATACGTCTGTGTGTGTGTGTGTGTGTGTGTGTGTGTGTGTGTGTGTGTGTGTGTGTGCACGAACACGCCTGTCTGTGCCTAGTTGGGTGACAGAATCTCTACGCGCGTTAGCATGTAGATAAAATCAATTTGGTAAAGGTTGTGAGATGAGCGCTTACATTTAGTTCCCATGCATCATAAAGCCTGTGAAGAGATGTTAAAACGTAACACTGCATCATAATAGATGCAATTCAAAAATTCTCTGGACCTGCTTTACTATCATCATTAGCAAAGCAAGGGTAGGTTTAAATAATATTAACAGTAGTTCAGGTGCATGGCACCATAGGAGAACTTGATCTCTGTGCAGGTGCCTTACAACTCGCTGCAAGAGAATGACACTACGCCGAGGATTATATGCCCCACTACAAACTGCCAGATAAATGAAATTCGGTTTATACTAAGAATTAGTTCTCTTAGGGCATTATGCCAGTGTCTTATTATTACTATTGCTCCGGCTCGTCGGTAAACAAAATGTACCTCATAACCCAGCCAGAGAGGCAGCACAGCACACGTCTGTTGTCCTGCGCACAGAAGGCATGTGCACGTCACGATACAAGTCGCAGGTTCGAATCCAGCAGTAGGCAGCTCCTTATTGCCAACTGCAAACCTGCGTGATTGCAGCTACGGTATTGTCACTGCTGTGCAATTGAGGCTTCTGAATCAGCTGGCATTTACTTTACATTATACTTTGCTTTATTAATGGATATCAATATGGCAAATACTGATCTATGTATTTCTGATTTCTGCATTCAGATAGTGTTGCAGAGAACACATTTTCGCGTTCTTTGCGTTTTCCTAGTGTTTTCTGTTATGGAAATCCCAGATTCAATAGAATTTTGCAGAAGAACTAGCTATGCAGCATTACTAGCGGGATTTTTGTTTACCCAGAGTCTTTCGAGAATTTATCGGTAACATCATTTATGAGGTTTGACATGACTTTCTGACGGAAAGCCATATTTACTCGAAGAATCTAAACATTATCTATTGTACACGAAGTGCCGCACGTAAGTAGTTTTTGCCCATACCACTCACGTGCATCGAGAGTTATTGCGAAGCCACTTCTAATCACAGCGATTAAAAGATTGCTGCACAGAACATAATCAGATACCACCATGTAAGCTAACTAATTCATTAATTAATGATTAATCACTGAGTAATTATTTAATTTAAATCTTTGACAAATAAACCCAGGTGGCCATTATAATAATAATGCACTTAATAAAGTGCCCTCAGAAAGAACTCAATCTCTTTCTAGGCGCTTTACATTTGCTGCAAAGGGAAACGCGATCGAATGGTGAGTAATATCACGCTTGATAAACAACATGAATAACATGCTTAGGGGTGACATGTACAGGGCCAGCATGAAAATGTGGTTAGTGGCAGCATGTGCAGTGGCAGCACGCACAAGCGCATGAAGGATGAATCACAGGGACCCACTAAATGCTGTCCTAAATAGGTGTGTTTTTAAGTTCTTTTTAAATGTGTTCAAGTCAGGGGATGTTCTGACGCAAGTCTGGAGGGAGTTCCAGGCTTTGGGAGCATACGAGCTAAATGCACGGTCTCCAAAGGATTTGAGGTTTATACGAGGTATTATAAACTGTTGGGTTAGGTGCTCCAGAGCAATTTTATCGGCGAATTCCATTACGATCCCCAAGGATGGTCGTCATCAACTTAGCTACTGCAAAGGCTTAATGAAGTTTCGAGCCTCGGCTACTTGGGCACTTGGAGTAACGTCGTGCAAACAATGGCGTCTAAGCAGGACGCCATTGCGGCCAGCCGTCCAGGAGGGAACAGGATAACTCGTCTACACTGCGACTGAGCTGCCTCTTAGCAGCTCGTCCGAAAATGCCCAAGATCCCGCGGACGAGAAGTTCTGCATCGGGCTTTGTATTGGAATAGGTGTCACTTCCAATTTTCATTTATGACCATTTATAAGTACCAAAATTCTCACAACAAGCCAGTCATTATCCTAACTTACCTGCTTATTGCAGTACTCCAATAACATTCGTGCGTTTCTTTTCCTGAACGTAGGAGCCGATTCAATTCCCCCACGAAACCCGTCGCTTCTCAGCTAATCTGCCGCAAACTGCCATTATTCGCCGGAAGAGCCATTTGCTTAAGCTACTCCTATGCTCCTCAGCCGCCTCGCGGGCAGTTGATTTATCGTCGTGTGCTAGGCGTTAACGGTTGTAGCACGGGCAGATGGATATATTTTACAGCTCCGTTTCAGCTAAGCGCCGTTGCAGCGAAAAAACTCGCGCTTGCTTAGAAAATGACGGCATAGCCAAGTTTGATCATGCATTCGTGACATCCCGATTCGACTTTTTAACTCGCTACTCGCACGTCTTCGTGCATTGCAAGTAGCACACTCGAAGACAGTGAAAACCCGGCTGCGACCGTTGTTCATCGTGAGTGTCGCCATATTTCACTACTTCTCACTGACCTGCACGGGTTCCCCATCCCCATCCCGGCCTATTGGCGGCTTCAAGCTGCTGCCTACAGCTCATAGGGCCCTTCACTCTCTCGGTCACGCTTGCCGAAATCCAAAATACTTCCTCTTCACGCTTCACATTGCAGCACCTGCTCCCCTGACTCGAACTGTTTTGCTTTATCCTAGAACCAAACACGAATCCTTCGGAGACGGTTCCTTCAGCTTCTGTGCTCACCAAGCCTAGAACTCACTACCGACCGATGACGCGACATCCCCCCCCGGACTTGATGACAATTTAAATGAAACTAGAAACACAAATATTCCTCGCAGCACTTGCTCTGTCTGCGTGAATTTTCCTTTGTGTAGTGGATGAATGCATACCGAGAATGTTCATGTTATCAATAACCAATTGACATGCTACCTGTCTTGAATAGTTAGAGAGCACTGCAAGAGATTTAGTTCTATAGAACATTAGATAAATATATCATTTTCCTTGTTACTATTGTCACTCAATTGCAAGCTGCAAATTTGAACTTTCTCTAAGCAAATGCCGATCAAAACCACAGCTACAGACTACGGCTAAAATGAGGTCGTATCAGACCGGGCTGGAAGGATCAGCCACGATTCATCCTTCGGGCAGAATGCGTAGGGCTACATAACGTGACTACGGGGCTATCGGGTGCAGTGCTCGGCTAGCGGCCATTCATTTCCAGTAGCTGGCTAGCAAAGCATGCGGCAGCCCTGCCCTTTGCCATCGCTTTATCTCCACAACCCTCGCTTCTTTGGAGCTGGGCCTATCCCGATCAGCAGCAGTACAAGACAACCGCGAAACCCGAGCGGTAAGCGGCAGTCAAGACGTCCCATTGAAAGAAATGACTGAGAATACTCTGAGAGAGCAGCGATTGAATTCTCGCCGCTCTGCGAGACTTCTGCCCCGACCGAGTGCCGCATTGCTGGTCAGCGAGTCTTGCAATCTATGGACTATAGGTTAGATGCACATCCTCAAGATGGGCGTCGAGCCAACGCCCAGGATTTGTTAGTCGTTTGCGAAATCACCCTTGCTAAACACGATTCAGCCCCGCGCGACGCTGTCTACCCCCTAAAAATTGCTCCGTGAGTGATGGACAAAGCTCTGGCTGATCGCGTCAACTGGTAGCGCCGATCGCGTCCGCCGGGACAATCATACCACGCTCAAGGTCAAGCAGCTGTCAGCGCATTGTTAACATATCGGTACACTTATGCACCGGTAAAGTGTGCAAATAACTTAAATTAATCCTTGGCAGCATCACGCTGCCTTTAGCTACTTTAGAATTCATGAGGCTGGCGTTGTTTTATTCTTAGCGGGCCTTCGGTTCCTACCCACCGAAAGTCTGGAACTCGAGTCCGGCTTCTGCCGCCGTTTCCAATTACTTCGCATCAATTTGGTCTCTGCTAAGGCTCCTCTGCCCAGCTCTACTTTCCCTTCACCCCAGTGCACGCACGCACGCACGCACACACGCACGCACGCACGCACACACACACACACACACACATGTATATATATATATAAATTTAGGGGAGAACAATGATTATGTTTTCTTACGGCGCTATACATATTTATTTATATATAGATATACTTATAAATAACTTGTTTCATTAAACTAGTAGCATTCCACGGGCTCGACCCCATAACCTCGGTCATTAAATACATTCACACTGACCTTGGTAGGGCGAGCACCTTAACCACTGGGCCAAACCAACGCAGAACCGGTAAACTCGTCATTTGCTCCTGAATTCCCCGTGCGCTCACCTGCGGATGATTCAGTGCCCACTACAAACCAGGGGTCCTACTAACCGGTGGCCCTGCATGTCTCCTTGCGACCTGCCACGTGCTCGTCGCAGCTGGCTACCGTACGCACGTCAGTGAGCCTCGGTTGTCGCTGGTCTTGCACCGAGTTTCAATAAGTACCCGTCACAGAGATATGGCTTTCTTGTGGCGCTATACAAATAACGTACCGTCGTTGCTATTATTCTTAGCGACTGCTTGCTACCGACTCGACGCACGGCGACGCACGCGGCACCCAACGCAGACCCTCGTTCGGCCCCGGCCGGCGCTCACCTTGCGCCCGCGGGTAGGTCTAGCTCCCCCCCCCCTTGTGCGAGTCACCGGCACCTCGCTTTCGACGCAGCCGGACGGTGGCGCGCGCGCGCCGCGCCGCTCCGTCGCCGGGCTGGGCTCGGCCGCCGACGCCGTGCCAGCCCGACGCTAGAAGCGCTACTCTACTCGTCTGTCCGCCCGTCCGTCCGCCCGTCCGTCCGCCCGTCCGTCCGTCCGTCTCTATCTCTCTCTTTCTCTCCGAGCAGCGCCGCACGATCGACGTACGCGTATCGCGTGCGTCGCCGTTGGGCGACGCCCGGCACCTGCTGTCGCTGCTAGGCGGCGGCCGTAATTGCGATGCCGCAAACAGGCGGCGCCCAAAACCCGCCCGGAGCGTTCGGCTCAGCTCAGATGGACACCGAGCGGGACGAGCGCTGGGTGACTAGCGCGAGCTAGCTCTCCAGCTTGCGCCCTGCTCCCGCCTCCCGAAGCGCGCCACCCCTTCTGAGACACTGCCGCCTCGGACGAATGGCCGCGTGCAGCTCGCCGGTTCGCGATTGCGCTGGTCGTTAGGCCGCTGCTGAAAACCACGAAAACGAGATAACGAAAGCGAATACAAATGTAAAGCACCTGGAAAGAGATAGAGTTCTCCGAGGGCGCTTTATCAAGTGTATTATCATTATAATAATAATTATTATTATTATTATTATACCTACCAAACGGAAATTGCGAGTATGAGACGGCGTTCTTTAATTTATCAGAATTTTTCGCCTCCCTTTCGTCTCCGTCTACCGTCCTACTACAACTATGCGAGACGGCAACCTCCGACGAGCCTGCGCTTGTAGCTTTTGTCCAACGTGTGACATCTGTTGGTCTCTCGGCCTTCTCACGCTTCGGCAACTTATCATTGGAAGAAAAGGCGCACTTGCACAACGATTCGTCACGTAGCCACTCTCGTGGGGAGCAGTAAGGGACGATCGCGCATCTCTCGGTGCTCTTTCTTTCAACTCGGTAATGTCCGGATGACTTTGCACGACTGTGCAATTGCGTGCAGCCAAAGTCTGAGTGCATGCCGACAGCTAAACCGAGGCGCCGAATAGCGCCGAACGACGCCTCCCACGTGGCGGCCCTCGAGGCGGCTCAGCCGAGCCGAGCGCCGCGGAAATCCAAAGCGTGCGTGTCTACGCATGCTCCAGTAGTTCCGCTGATGCGAGGCAGCTGTGACATCGCAATGCAGTCCATGGGGACGCATCTCGCTCTTAGAGGTAGACAACGAGAGAGTGCACTGCTCGAGCAGTGCCGGACACGGAGGGGGCGAATACGATTGCCACCTCTCTGGCAGCACGTCTACCGCTAATATATGCTGGCCTCATTCCCAATCTGCTTTTTCAACAACCGAGCGCTCTGTCTGCATTTGTCCAACTCTTTCTTCTGCTCTTTCTTCTCTCTCTCTCTCTCTCTCTCTCTCTCTCCCACTCTCTCCACTAAACCCGTCTCTTTTACCCTCTCCTCTATCCCCCTCTCTGTGTGTCACTCTCTCTGTCTCACTCTTTATCTGTCACTATACTCCTCTCTTTTCCCTCCCGGTTTCTCTCTCTTACTCTCTCTCTCTCCCTTTCTTACTCTCTCTCTCGTTTTATCTGCCTCTCTCTTTTTTTCTCTGTCTGTCTATCTGTCTGTCTTCCCAATACCCCCTCTATTTATCTCGCCTTCTCTTCCCTCTCCGCTCCACTTTCTCTCTCTTTCCACTATCCCACTCTCTGTCTTCTCTCCTCTACCCTCTCGCTCTCATTCTCTCATGCTAGACCTGACATTCTTCCCAGCTCACTCGCCTCTATCCGCCCTCCCATCAATATACCGCTCTTTCTCTTCATTTCCGTACGGCTGCGAAATGAAGAGAAGGAGCTGAGAGAAAATCGCGGCTAATCAATCGCTACGCAATGTCACTCGGCGCCAAATAGCAGCACCTCCAGTGGCGAGTTTCGCAGATTGGCTCCGTAGAGCTGTAGCAGCTAGAAGCTTGCTCACCAAAAAACAAGCAGACGGCAGGGCAATGAGGGGAAGCGAGGACACCACCGCCCTCGGCGTCTCAGAATGTCTACGAAGCAGCGAGGCGCCAGTGCTGACCTTTCCGAAGCTGGCCGCGTTGACTGGAATAATATCGGCCTTTTCGCTGAAGTCGAGGTAGTGCTGGTAGAGGGCGCTTCGAGGGATGCATACGCCGTCTGCGATCTCATAGTTATCGCTCAACCTGATGAGAATAAAGTTGCAAACATTTAGCGGATTCTCCAAAGCCACTATGCTTACCGAAAAAACGTCGATCGTATCTGCCGGAGTGCGATAATATGCACCCGTGAGCAGACAGTGGCCGAGCCAGGAGGCAGGGGGATTCCCCCCCCCCTCTATAGCGAGTACGGTGACCTGGGCAGCTCCCAATTTCTACACTCTCCAAAACATTTATAAGTGACACAACTATGTCCTACTTCTACTTCATACAGAGTTAGTGTTGAATAAGCAATATGATTCTATGCAGTAATTTTTCATCACTTGCTGATCTTGCCTCAGCAAGAAGATATTGCCGGTCTTGCCCCTACATAAAAATCTTTCTGATATTGCACCCTTACTTGAAAATATTGCGGGTCTTGCCAACCTCTGACTGGGAGTCCTTGCTCTGCAGCGCATGTATTCGAAAACACTCAACCGCCGAGCCGCCGGTACAGCTAATATGGCGTCGCTTGTTCATGCAGGAATGTCAGATCTGCTACGGGCACAGTCTCCAGCGATGCCTGCGTTTATGTTATATAAATACGCTTTTCTTTGTCATTTTAGCCTAAGGCTTAGGATTTTGTGTTTAGTATTTCATGTTTGTATGCTTTGAAGTTCATGGCTTATGGTTTACTGGTTAGATTTTGTATTTTTGTAGATTGAGTTTTTGGGTTCAGTGTTCAGGTCTGAGGGTTTAGGGTCTAGTATATCGGTAGTAAGAGAAAATATAAATGAAAAGATACCCGAAAACCTTCGCTATGACGGCTATTACCGCCGCTTGCAGTGGGCAATAAAGGATAGCCCACTGCGAGACTCGAATCCACTCTACCGTTGTACTATGTAAGTTCCCCCTACTTTCCTATTTCATCTCTCTCTCTCTCGCGCTCTCTCACTCCCCTCTCTCTCTCTCTCTCTCTCTCTCTCTCTCTCTCTCGCTCTCTCTCTCTCTCTCGCGCTCTCTCACTCCCCCTCTCTCTCTCTCTCTTTCTCGCTCTCTTTCTTGCTTTGAGCTTTTCAGCATGATTTGCCGGAAAAATTTGCCAGTCTTTCTGTCTAATGCTCAAATACAGACATCGAACGGCGACAGTGCCATGGTGAGCGACGTAACACTCGTATTTTTTTAGCGGATCTTGCTGTCCTGCCTTTCTCAGAGTCTCCAAGGCTATCAATGCTTCGAATGCCGTCTGCGTCCCTAGAGGCTGCACCTTGCGACATACAGTAGATAGATGCTTTGATATACAATAAATTATATTCAATTATGTACTGATCTGAAGCATGAAGGACTTGTCGAATGAGCTCCTCCAGCCATTTAGGCATCCCGATGAAGCTCTGACTTATTACGACACCGAGCAGCCGTTGCCGGCGAACGAGCCAAGGTTGGGCATCACTCCGGTTTCATACCGCGCTGACAGTCACTTTGCTGATTGGCCAGCTAGCACAAGAATTTCACTCGACCTTGGAGAACTGTCTGGCGAAGAAATGTAACTCATTCACTACTTATGAGGCGACGCGAACAATGGCCAAGCTTGGATTGGATGCTACAAACCGTGCGATTGTCTATAGCGACATTTTCGCTTGGAGCACAAGCAAGCTCCCACTCACAGTTTAGCATAACTCAAGGCGAGGTGGCTAACTCATAACGCTGACTCGTAAATTATACCCGATAT
Source organism: Cristatella mucedo (assembly GCA_009760855.2). Lineage (NCBI taxonomy): Eukaryota > Metazoa > Bryozoa > Phylactolaemata > Cristatellidae > Cristatella > Cristatella mucedo. The sequence continues at coordinate 1,264,208 of WPIO01000048.1, read as the reverse complement.
AATCCAGTTGCTTGGTCGGTAAGGAATTCGACTTAACTAGGCAATGACGACAGTTCAAAATAGGCCGCAGCGTTTATCTCGAATGTCTTCTCAGGCCGTTGCTAGTCGCATGCTTTTCAAGAACTTGTCGTTCCCAGCGAAAGCGATAGCACTATAGTTTTCAGCGAGAACGACATTTCTCGGGGGAATATCGTGAGCTGCCTGCTGCATCTTACGCGCGACGACCCGATGCAATCGCTTAATGCACTAGATTTGCGGCCCGTCTGCCCGCCAAGCTAAGCCCTGACCGAGACCGAGGCCACTAAACTTACGGGTCCATGCTCAGAGAGCCCAGTTTGGCGAGGCTGCAAGGATGCAGCCTCAGTACGAGCAGGGTAAGATCTGGCGCTAGCGTCGGCTCCAGGGACGCGCTCGGCTGACTTCGACTTTGTCGGCTCGCTATTTAGCTACATTCTCCTGCAGCCAGCGTCAGAGACAGCAGCAGCCACCGCATTTGACATTACCATTTGAGAGTCATCGGCGTCGAGTGACTCCTGGCTCCATCTCTGCCCTGTTGCGAATCTTCCCTGTCGCCATCCTCGGCCTCCGGCTCGTATATGCTAAGAGGTTCTGCTCGAGAGAGACAGAGAGATAGAGAAAGGGGTTCGATGAACGCAGAAAGCTTCGGTCGAAAATAGACCGCTCGCTCGCTCGGTCAGCAGCTCGAGCCACATAACCGTCGAAGGACATGCACTGCTGCCGCCGCCAATGCATAAATCAGCGAGAGTAAGGAAGCAACCGAGCGTGCCAATAATAACTCGGAGCCTCCTATTTATAGCTCGAAAGCGAAATGTTAGCTACTGCTGCCACCCGCCCTTTCTTTAGCATGTACAGGCCCCGATCTTCTACTTGACTTCGCTGTCACTAAATGTCTGCCCGGTTTCTGTTGCTAACAAGAGCACCTTTCGTCGGCGTTTCGTTCGTGGCATTTCCGGCTCACTTCCCAGAGAGCATCCGACTTGGCCGGCTTTAAGGAGCAAATGACGAGCAAGCCACTAGTGCACAATAGCGAATGTCCCCCAACCCCCAGCAAGAGCTTAACACACGGTACGGGATAGTGGCATTAGTAAAACAGCAGGTTGCACGAGGTGAAGACAGCTGAACCTAAGGTGAGCAGTCAGTGACCTTAGGGGATTTGTGAGGTTAAGGTGTGTCCGGTTGACCTCCACGCTTACACTCAGAGTCCCTCCGGCCAAAATAGGAACGCAGGATAGTGTCAACGGACTTGGCAGCAGCTCACCCCGGCTACACTCAGGCTTAGAGCCTTCGAAAGGCTCTCCACAAGCAGCAGTCGATCTCCAGGACAGGAAGCTCGAGCCTCGATTTGGCAGCACACTCTATTTGTAGGCTGTCTCGGTTTCTTAAAATTTCAGATAATTTGGCAGCCGCCGACCCATTCGCCCACAGCCGAAGGGCTCTTTCGTCGAGCCGACCAAGCAGCCTGCTTCTCTTCCAGGTAATGGGGCTCGGAAGAAGACTGTCGTCGATCGATGTCCTGCCACAGCCCTGTTTGCTCTCCGGGTGGAATCTGCTGCGGCGACCATCAATTGACTTTCGTAAGCCCTTTCATCTTCCGTTTCCACTGCTGCATGCAAAGGATTGTCTGTGCACGCAAAGCAGCTGGAATATACTGGAAGCCTTGGATTCTGCCGTTTGTTGAAAACGCACCGACCCTCCCAAGATCCGGAATTTAGGGCCAACGTTCGGTGGGGTATTCAGATAGCTAAAATAGAGGACCATTGTGCAGTTAAAAAGGACTCTCCCGGTTGTGGCTGCCTCTTCCACGATTGCAAGCTCTGCCTGTGCAAACCAGTCGGCTGGTGCTTGGAAGCGAGCAGTGGCCAGGCTTAAAACTAAGAGGCCCTGGAGGGAATCCTGGAGCAGAAGCAGCTTGGGCCCCATTGCTGACAACGCTATCAGATCTATGGGAAGCAGCATAAAAGCACTTCTCACTAGTACTGTGGGCGTTACTAAGGTCTCGACTTGCTGTCAGCAGCACTGAACGTCAATGCAACTGAGCTGGTTGAATGCATTTAGAACCCTCCAATGCAACGAGTCCAAAACACAAACTCATTTTACGGCTGGCAGCCAGAAAAGCTTACAAACACTTGCAGCTAAGTGTGTGCTCTACCTTAAGAATATTAATGAGTATGGACAAACACACACACACACACACACACACACACACACACACACACACACACACACACACACAATCACGCACACACGCACGCAGGCGCGCACACGCACACGCGTGAGCACACATGCATGCATGCATGCATGCACACACGCCACGATTGCTTTCTTTAGCTAGCATTCTCTCTCTTCTTTAGCTAGCATTTTCTATGTCTGAGTGGATCTATGCATAAGCATACGTTTGGGCTTGCATGTGCCTGAGTGTGTGCGTGCATCTGCTTGCAAGTGGGAGCATGCGGGCGCATGCCCTCCCTCATCCTTTTTTGCTCTCTTCCCTTGCTTGCACGTACTCAGTGTGCATGCTTGCGGGCATAAACTCGGGCATGGGCACAAGTGTGCTCATACGAGAGAACACTTGTGTCTATTTGCCTCTCCCTCCTTGCTCATTGCCTTCCCCGGCTATCACTCGGTCCATCAATCTCCTTGATTTGACCACTGTCTTTTTAACAGGCAGTTGAATCAGTGGCATTTGCTGAGCAGCTAGCAGCTGAGGGAGGGGGGCAGATGTCACCCGTTAAGCATTCCTGACTAGAGAGCCCGAACCTCCTCCGAGCGATCCGAGGGAAGCTTACCTTCCTTGGCATACTCGGACTGCTGACAGTAGACGTCTACTCCAGCCAGAGATGATCCTGATCCCGAGCTGATCCTATGGCTTCCGATAGCTGCATCGGCCGGTGATGGGAGGTGATGCATGGACATCGGAAGAGGTGAGCGGCTGGTGAGAGCCGGGTGCTGCTGCTGCTGCTGACTGCTCCAGGCGGTCATGTAAGCACCTGCGATATGAGGACTGTGACGTGCGTGAGTCCCACAAGGTGTGCTCTGCTAAAGGGGCAATCCAATCACCTCAACAGCAGCTGCTTCATTGTCAGCTTGATGGCAACATGAAGACGGTGAAGAATGCAGCACTGCAGCAGACACCGTCCGAGCCAGAGGACCCTGCTCCTGATATCACTCGGCTGCTTTTTGCTGAACAAGAGAAGCTATGACTTTCGCTTTACTCTATCCGATGGACTTCACAGCTCAAGGCAATAAGCAGCCCTCCAAAGTCAGCTGCTCTGGAGCAATGCAATGCATCCAGCAGATCGGCCAGCAAAACTGGAGATCACCAAGGACGTGCACACAGGGTGCAGACCTATAGAGCTCCCTGTCAATTATTGCTTGGCGCGTCATGCAACAAACAGCCTGTTACTAGGGAAAAGCCAAGCAGATTATCGAGACCAACCTCCCCACATTGTGTCCTGAACAAAATCCGGCGGCCAAGCTTAGTAAACGCTGCAGCATACCTGCAGGATCCATTCCGGTGGAGGATCCAAACGGTATCTTGACTGCTAGCAACCAATCTGGCACTGCACCAATCTGCTCAGATCGGCCGTCAAGCGAGAAATATAGCTCTGTCTCTGGGCTGCCGGCTACCAGTGACAACCAGGGCGCCGTGAGGCGGCTAGCCGTCTGTTCGGTCCTCAGAGCTAGAATGCACTAACGTCGTTGCTAACCGCAGTGTGCACGTGGGACCAATGACATTCATTGGTCATTGCCGAACCGGGGCTGTCAGAATGATGTGATTGATTGGACTGCTCACTTTGTTGGTGGCTACTGGCAAGACGTTTTGTGGAAGGATGACAAGCGACCGCAGTATGTCATAGCCGGTAATTACATATGTGGCCACCCTATTGTCCTCCAACTTCTCCTCATCCCCTCAAAAAAAATGTGTCAATGCATGTTCCTCAATATATCCGAGTAGAATCTCAGGCCCCCTACTCCATCTGAAGGTCGCTGTCTACCTCATCCATTCCATGTGTCTTGTCTGTCAATCGGCTTCTTTTTCTATCTTTTTTTTTAAGTCTCTTTATTTACCGATATATCTGCATGTCTGTATGTATGTCTCTCTATTTACTAATATGTCTGCATGCCTGTATCTCTTCTTTCCCTCTAAGCCGTCTGTCCGTCTGTTTCTCAGCATTTTTGTCCTGTCTTTATGTTTGCCTGCCTGTCTCTCCTCCCCATTCTCTCTCTCTCTCTCTCTCTCTCTCTCTCTCTCTCTCTCTCTCTCTCTCTCTCTCTCGCTCTCTCTCTCTCTCTCTCTCTCTCTCTCTCTCTCTCTCTCTCTCTCTCTCTCTCTCTCTCTCTCTCTCTCTCTCTCTCTCTCTCTCTCTCTCTCTCTCTCTCTCATTAGCACATGCAGACTCGTGCTGAAGCCCTAACTGTTGGCTTGTCATCGGTGAGCATTAATCTTTGGTACTGCTGGAAGTTCTCTTCATATTTGCTTGATTCTCCCCGGCACCGCGTGAAGTCTATTATTGTAGTAACATTTGCTTTTGCAATCCTTCGGCTATAGGCAAAGGTAAACATGCTTGTAGATGGCCAGTCATTCTTTCTGTCTGGCCTGATGAATATCTGAGCATTGCTATAGTGTCATGGTTACCAGTACCGTGAAAGGATGGAAGCCTTTTACGTGGACTACTACAATGCATGACCGGCAGAAACTTCTTAAACGTTTTCTGCATACATACAATAATTAAATACAATTCATTTGTATAGCACCCCAAGAGAACTTAGTCTCTATTCGGGCGCTTCACAAAAACCTCGGGGCTCGAGACCACAACCTCAGAAAGGCCTTGGTCGGGGCGAGCAACTTAACCACTGGACCAAACCAGTACTGAGGGCAAAAGCTCCGCCTGCATTTAGCACAGCCTAAGCAACATCTCCTTAGTTAGCAGCTATCACATTTTGCATGAAATGTTGCTAAATTTGATGCAATTACCGGCACGTATAAAAAAGCAGCCTGCTGCTGTTGAATTAATGGCCCGTGGTAGATGGCAGCTTGCAATTTGTCTCAACCCTTAATTTTAACAATGACGAACGGTTGAGATACGGATTAGTGAGCAACAAAAGCGTATGTGAAGGTTCTTGCCAACGCCCGGCTGGCATAGGTGTATCCAAAGTTAAACTAGAAAGAAGCCACATCTTGACCTTGCCAGCGAAGCCATCTGAAAACAGGCTGAATAAGTGTGTCGCTTGGCACCCAGCTCATCACTCGCCTTCCGGTGGGCTCAGATGGGAGGTGAGAGGGGGCTGGTCCTTTTCCCAACGCTTACCTTAGGTAGCATGGCAGTCCTTATCAGCAACAGAGACACTGCTGCCTCGATGTGCCACCTCGAGCTGCACTACCGTCAAGGAGCTTGAAAATGCATCCTCAACTAGTGCCACGAACTGGTGGTCCAGTGAGTGTGAGCATCGTCTGAGCTCGTGTGTCACGTGTCTTCAACCGACGACCATGATCAACTCGTGTAACCATTTCCAGTGCCGGTGGTTTCACCGCATCCCCATTCTTTGCGGCCCGTCGAGATGCCAAAGAAAGGAAAATTTAGACTACTCTCCTCGTAGTCACTGAGAATGATCTGCGAATGTGCCAGCGTATGCTTAGGTCGTGCAAAGGCTATACTCCCTGGTTAACTGGCGCACACGGTCAAACCAAGCCATGTTTCCGCCTTTCATCGGCATACCACGAGTTTGCGTCACTGCAGAAAGCGACTGGCAAAGAGCGCCATGCTTTTGTGACATTCTTGTGCCTGGCGATTGCAACGCTATGCTGCCGAACTGTAAGCATTGCACTGATATGAGCCTGAAACGAACTTTTGACCTTTGAAAGGTGGAGACTGTTTGCCCCCAAGGTCAGGCTGAACTCTCATCCCGGAGCTAAATCCTTACGATGCATTACGCGCACTTGGTGTGTACAAGCTGAGCAGGTGTATACAAAAAAGGGACGATGAACAGCAGCCACCTCCGACTGCCACGCCCACGTCACAGCATTGCATTTAAGTCTTTGCTAAACACGTATCATGCACTAGCCCAGCTTCCCCTTACCCCAACGAACTTGTCTTTCCTGTGTATGGTCACGTGCATCATTCAGTGCGTCTTAAAAGCCAGGGCTCCTTCGAACCTGTCGATCCGACTGATTTCTTATACGAGTCAGTATGCTGATCTGAGCAGGATGCCTGCTGCTTGTGCATATTTTTCTTTTAAGCACGACACCGAGCATGTCACCAAGTCTTGATTAATGATTATCTTGCAAGGAGTGGTAACCCACCTGCATGAATTTTTAGTTCTCTTATGGTGCTACATAAACAACCTATTATTATTAAAATTAATATAATTACTGCTATTAACTAAGAGTTGGTAGTTGGGGTCACGACATCGGGCTCTCCGTGAGAGATGCAAGTGCAGAAGCTTCTCCCCTAATAGCTGGGTGCTGTTCCCTTGAGTCTGACTTTTCGCTGCCCATTCATGGGCAGGATAGGCGCTGGCTTGGCAAGGGGCACAGACGCCGAGTCTGCAACTGAATGGAAACATGGGAATGAGCGTGGTATCACTGGAAGGCCTGAAATATCATCAGGACAGGCTGGAGCCTGCCCAGAGGAGTGCTGCCCTGAGTTAGCAATCACCTTGAGGTGACAGGTGCCCGGCTAGCCACCAACGGTCCATACTGAGTCCTGCCACCGGTCGGCCCGTCGGGCAGACTTAAAAACAAGATGTGCTCACCGTCTGCAAAGTACCAGTATTTTCAAGGAGGCCCCAGCAAGATCATCATGGTCTTAAGCGTCCAGCAGTCAAAGCGTCCAGCAGTCTCAATAATGGCTTTCTCGATTAATGTGCACTTGAACCATGGATTTTATAGAATGCAGCATACTTCGGTAGGACTGCTTTTACCTAAAGCTGGAGGCAGTGCAAGCAGTCCTTGATAAGCATGGTGGTTACTTAGTTGCATCTATATTAGTTGTAGTATTATTGAGTACAGAATTGGGCTATATCTAATGTGTCATAAGGGATCGTGGTAAACTAAATGCCATTGAATGTTTACAAGAGTCTCCTAGCGGTCAGCTTGGCTCCAAAGCATTTGAAAAGCTTTGTCGAACACTTATGAATGAAACAGTACTATATGCATTGACATTTAACAACATATATGTCAGAGATATGGCTCCAGTGCTTGCAGATACAGCTGAAAAGATTCTCCTTCCGGATGTCAGTGCTTGCCGACTCCGGATGCTTCGCGTGATGCACCGAACCACCGTCCTATCAAAGCCCGGTTCTCGTTCACGGTCTTCCATCCCGGAGGCTGTGCAGCCAGCAGTATATCCAGCATTCCCCATTTCTTGCTGCTGCTGCTGCATTGGGGGCAACCAGAAGCCTGGTGCTGGCACTAGATCTTTCCAGCAATAGGAGCCTTTGTGCAGGCCATTTGTCACTCAGGTGCAGCTGTCCAGCTGCAGATGTCATTATCTTTCTGACAAGTCAAACCATGCAATCTGACTGCTCACTAAGAACCGAAGGTATGTTGCAGGTAGAAAGAAGGCTTGACACGGATAGAGGCCATTACCCATTACCCAGTTTACAGCACCTCCTGCAGCCACCAGCCTCGACTTGTGGTCGGACGGTCAGACGGTAGCAAAATTAAGGTGCCCTAAGATGCTCAACCCCAGACTCTCGGCACCGGCTGAGTACTGCTGGGTCTCACCCTCTGGAACCCCAAAAGCTCATTCTGAGAGGAAAGATCAACGGTTCACTTGCAATGCTGTCTATACAGCATCTGTGAAGTGCCTGGAGAGAGATTCGGTTCTCTGAGGGTGCTATACAAATGCATGATTATTATTATTATTATTATTATTATGCTTGTTCTTATGGGCCTGCAGGTGGTTTCATCTTGAAACAGCTGGCTGCTTCCAGAAACAAGATAGTGGCACGAGCTAGTTCGTGTCTCCAGGCATGCTGGTTTGTACATGCAAGCCGCATGCCCTGGGAATGGAAGCAGCCGGACACGGATAGCAGTTGTGTTGGGAACACTCCCATTAGATGCCAGGCACGGTGCTGAGCAGCTTTTTAGCCCGCCGAACTTGCACCAGAATCCCAGAGAAAGTGGCCGCAATCTTTTTGATTTCACTTTTTCTACTTAAGAAATGAGTTTCCACGCCCATCACACCACACGACTATCTCCATGTCGATTTCGCCTGGTCGTCTGGCGCCAACACTACTAAATGACCTTTACGATGAAAAGCTTTATGGAAAGCTCTCAGCAGCTGGTAGCATGCTCCAACAGCGATGCAGGCCGTACGATGATCTAGCAATGCTGCTCGCAGTACAATGATCGGAAGGCCTGGGAGGCTTGCGAATACTCCGAGAGCTTCCTTTTCAGTATTCCAAATATTTATTACAGCATGAACTGTTCTTGAGCTGGATATAAATTACGGTGACCACTGTGAGGGCATGCATGAATATGTGCTTGTTTTTCTGCTATAACCGGTTTTAGGGATTTAAGAAGATTTTGATAATACGTACTCTGAGACAGCACTATTATGATTTTTATCTTGTTGATAGCTGGAAGCAAGTTCCACACTTATTGCAAATAGGAACTAACGGCTTGGTCGTAGGAGATTTAGATTTAGTGTAGGGTACATCCGAGATGCAAAGAAGCACTTGGCTCGAGATCACATGCCTGAAGGAGCAAGGGGGTCGGATAGGAAGGCTGGTGCAAGGGAGGGCGGTGACCGGTAAGCCAGACTGAAGATCTTGAAATTGGCTCAATGCTCAATAAGGAGCCACAGAAGTTGCATGTTGTGGCTGTTGTGACGTATAACGACAGGTCAGACGAGCTGCTGAGTTTTACATCGGTCGCAGGCAATTGATGCCACCACTAGGAGTCCTAAACAAAGGGAATTACAGTAATCTAGACGCGATGTCAAAAACTGGACAATTATTTCGGCTCATACTCTTACCTCAGCAGGCACTGATTTTAGCGATGCTCCTTAGCTGAAAGTAAGCCGACCTGAACAAGGTGAAAATATTGGTCTTATTATCTTTAAGCTTCAATAAGTTAGTGGCTAAATCCAAATGCAAATGTCCTCAATGCTGTTAGTAAGGGAATTAAGTGAGTCAGATGAGAAACAGGGCTTGGAAGGGTCAAAGGATAAGGGTCAAAGCATGTCAAATGACAAATATTTTAAATTATTTTACGAATTGAGACGATATCTGCTGTGTAGCCTAGTCTGGATGTCTTGAGCTTTATGCTTGTACTTGTAAGGTCAGTTCAGATGATCGTGGTCTCTCTAGGTCTATCTATCAGTTAAGACAATCATAGTCCCAGTTTGAGACCTTGACTCCTGTACATCATCACACACAGCACAACCCGCTTGCACCTCTGACACAACTGATCAAATGCAGTGCTTGAGTGAAAAAAAACAGCTTCACTCGAGCTCATCTCATGCGCACGACGAAAGACTGGGGAGCGCAGGTGCACACTTTGGGAGAAACTGCCGGTGGCTGAAGCCACCTGAACCAGCTTGACGTCTGTGACTGCATAGCGTCCGACGGTCCTGTACGTTCGTGCAGAATTTTATATTCGACTGCACTCGGACACGTCCCTAATTGCTCAGATCCTTGCAACCGTGCGATGCGAAACCGAGTGCTCAAGACCCCCCTAAACACACCACGAATACACGCGTTTACTCACCTAGCTGAGGGTATACAAAATAAATGCTGCCAAGGAGATTGACGTAGACCAGTTTAATGCTGAACTCCATATACTTCACCAATTGAATGAGACCATCAAGGGCATCGCCAGCTAGAGGCCAGACACAAAATTATTATGCATCCACAGATGATGTAGACAATAAGATCAGTTGCGACGGAGAGAGCCGCCGAAAGCGGCAGACCGAGCGTTTCTGGCCTCGCCAATACAAATGAATGATAGCACTGAAACATTGGCAAGCAGGCTTTCGCTTGAAAATTCTTAAGTTTCAATCGAGATTTAGCCATATTGTTGGCAGATCTTGATCTAGTAGATATTTCCTATAAGCATCTTGGTGCCTACACTTAATCGCGGCACCTCTCTTCAAGAGCCAATCCCGAGACATCCAAAGCCTGTCTTGACCAGCATTTCAACGGCCAATCGGTTCCCATCCCGGAGCTGACCCTGTAAGCCAATAGCAGCAGTTGTATGGCGGCTCACTGGGAGAGCACGTGTTTGCATCTCCAGTCTCATTGACCTGGCTCCCCCCCCCACGAAATAGAGCTGCAGAACAGCTCGGAGGTCTTCTACCCGATTTTCAACCGCCGTGCAGCTGGTCGAATTTACTCCAGGCAATCATGTCCTGCCGCCCTGTAGGAATTGAGAACCCAACGTTAATTGCTTAAAAGCAGCTAGCTAAAGTACTTGCCTTAACGCCCATCACCCTTCTATGAGGGCGGATTTGGCTTCTAACCAGTGGTTAAAGTATACCGTTTGAGAGAGCTTGCTAAAGAGAGCTGTGCCGAGCAGCACTTACATCGCAGTGCGACGGGATCGGTCGTGCGAGGGCAGACCTATCGGCATAAAAGGCCATACCTGGCAGCAGATCTCGGACACTCTCGATCAAACAGACCTCAGAGAGGGAGGGGGCTTTATAACTTCGTAGACTTTGCACATTATTGAGTAAGTTCGACTCAATGGCACTGAGAGTAGGCGGTTTTGGAAGGATTAAAGCACACACCGATGCACACTCCTCAGCTATATCTTGGCTCTGGATAGGAAAGTGCTCTTATGCAAGCCACGTTGAACTGCACAAGGACCTCTCTGTGTTCACAGTCCGGCCAGACTTCGTATGTAGTTTGATCGTCTTAGCAAACACGCATTGGGAAGATTGCAAGTGATTCCAGTCAATAGCAATTAGTTTCCTATTCTAATAAGCAAGTTTCCTTTTCACACGTGACCTCAAGCACCTAACCACAGAGGTATTTCAAGCACATTGCTTGTAGCTAAACATAGGCATGTGCCCTTTCTGATTGGGCAGTTCTGAGAATGTGACAAAAAATTGCTACTGCAATGTCATTCGTAGAGGTGCTGGCTTATGCCCCGTTAATTGCCAAGTTTGATGTCCCGAGAAAGCGTTGCTGGCTACAGCCTGGTATGAATAAGGAGGTTCGAGGAGCAACCGTAAGGCAACACTGACGAGTACATAAGCACAGACCAAACGTAAAAACCTACGTACGTGTATATGCATACATGCACACATGAATGCACATATAGTGCATCCAGTGGGAAGTAAACACACACACACACACACACACACACACACACACACAGTGGCATAGCCTGGAACAGAGGGTATTCCCCCACCCAGTACAGGGAAGAGCCAGCTAGGCCATCCCTATTCCTATCGCCCACGACCGTCACGACCATCAACTGAGAAATTATGCTTTAATTCCACTCAATAAACAACGGCCGAGTCCGTGCCGAATACACGCTAGGATTTTCGCGCCATAATCTTTCGTTAGTTTCGGGTCTGGAGCGCCTACCTGACAATGTTTTGGGTCTTGCCCCTAAAACGTTTTTTGCTAATCTTGCCCCAATCTCCTGATGGAAACTCTGGTCTGCTAGGTCTGCATGTGCACATACACGTGGGATGCTTAAGTGCGGTACGACATCTGTCCATTCACCTTGTGCTGCCAGTGGCCGACACTTTTTGTTCACGAAATCGTGCAGCTACAGCTCGACTGCGAGTGCTCGAGCACTGGCTTTGCTCAGTTGTTTTACTTTGCTAACTGCTAGGGCACGGAAAGAACCCGGATTCAAAGCTTCTACAGTCTGGGTTCCTTGCAAACACACCCTCCACCGCTTGCGAACAGTCTAGACTAGCTGCAGATAGATGCAAGCCGGCTGCTTGGCTTGCGTCACCATAACTGATGAGCTGCCTGAGTAGGATAAGAGTGCCAGGCTAGCACTGCCTGCCAGCTCATTAATTATGAGTTCAGCTAGCCTACCGATCTGGTGGAGATAAAGAGCTGAGGGGATGAGAAACTGAGATATGAACAGACAACCAACCGCCTGCAGCCTGAGATGGTGGACGACGGCTGCGAGTCCAACAGCGGCGATCAGGTGGATCACTGCCAGAATCACAGGGGCGGGCCACGACATGCCACCTATCCAGCCGGCCGGCAATCTGGGGTGCAAAGCCAAGATTAACTCTTGGTTAGCCCAAGGCATAGATGAGATCGAGAAGTGGCTGCTCTGCCTTAAAACCGCAAAGCCTAAGCCGCACGTGCACGCTGGAGATGCCACTGTACACATTGGCCGGTTGGTGTAGGCTCTCACCGGCCACGTTGGCCAGGTAGACCGCCCAAGCTGCTGTCTGTCCACGTTAGCCTGCAGCAGCTGGCTTCGAATCGAGACCAGCCACCGGAGTGGTGTCGGAAGTTTGGACACTATGCTGAGCACATCAGCATCGATGTGATTGATTGGCAGCGTTGTTGTCGATTGATTGTCAGCAGAATTGTTACGACTGTGGCTAGCTAGACACTTGGAGTGCAAACAATTGTGCCCACTCATGGCAAGGGTGATAGCATATCGACAGGGTTGGTGATTTCAGTCACCTTTCGTGGGCCAATCAGGAAATGTGCTAATTCCAGCTCCCAAAAAAATGGAGGAGGCTGCTTACTACCGATTGGCCTAGGCTACCCTTACGACTGGCACTAGCTGGTAGGCGATCTGTCTGTTAGCAAGCGTCCAGGAACATTGTGAATACAGCACATCGCCAGCTGAATGTTAACACACTTGACTGGATCAGAGATGTTATGGGTCCATTGTGGCTTCTGCGGCAATCGGTATCTAGCATAGGGTTTAAGATATGGTAATGGAATCGGAAAACGAATGCCAAGATGTATATTTGGCACCCACACCATATGTGTCTGCTGCCTGGCCTTGATATAAGTGTGAAATGTAAATCGTGGTCCTAGCATGATGCAACCACACCGTAGGCATCTCTGTAGTACAAGCTTGCCTCCTCCAACTAGCCTTGCTCCCAGACAGGTGGGTGTGTTCGGCATCTGTTGCTACTGCGACTTTACGAAAGGTCTGACTCCAGCTTGCCCAGCTCTGCCTGTAGTCATGGATATGCTTCAAGAATGCACAAAATAAGCATAATTGGCGGAAATTGAGGTGTCAACAGCATTCGTATGACAGCCTTACCACCTTAGCCTTAGAAAACTTTCAGATCAAGCTGTCTAGAAACAAGCATTCGATGCCAGAGCAGGCATCTCGTGCTCTTATGCATTTGCTCTTCTGTAAAAAATCTTCTGCACACAACCCATTTTCCTAGACTGTCATACGAGGTAGCAGCTTGGCTTTTAGTGCCTTCGATGCAAGGCTGCACAGCCTAATTTTCGGCCATGTTGGTCAGGGCCCGAGTCTCGATCAGCATCGCTTTCGGCTAGATCGCAGGCTCGAAGTTATCACGTGATCTGAGCGTCGGGCGAACCGAATTTCCTTCCGGGTGGAAGAGTGGTGCTCCCACCAAGTTCAATTCGGCACTCGAGTCGAGGGCAAGGGATTTTTCCGAGTGCATGAGGCTGAGCAATATACCAGTGAATGTACCAAGAGATGCTACGAGCATTCACTGACAACCGAAAAGGGCCAGCAGACACACGGAATGCACGTGCATTCCGATGGAATATGTCAGCTTTAGCATGTTAGGCCAGAGGAGCAACTAGCTTGCCAACGGTTTTGACTAGCGCTGGCATGGATTCGATGTCCTGCATGTCCCTCTGAGGCTTTCGGGTGGTTCTCTCCAGTAAAAACGGCTGCCCGAGCTTTGGAAAACAGACAAAGCCGTCCAAAGCAAATACAAGAATGGAAGTGAATGAAAGAACAAAATCCTCAGTGAATTCTCGTCGTTTTGCTCGATGAAAATTCGATACCCAGGTTCACGTAGGTTTAAGACTTTTCGATATTGATGAAGCACCGTACTAGTTGTGGCATGCTGAATGAGAAGCTAGCTGGGAAATCCATGGCTTCATTGGCAACCCCACGAGGAAAAAACTGACAAATATATAATAAATATAATTCATATGTATAGTGCCCTAAGAGAACTTAATCTCTACTCAGGCACTTTACATATGCCACTGGCTCGAGCCCACGACCTAGGTCATCAAATAAATTCACCTTGACCTTGGTTTGAGGCGAGCACCATAACCGCAAAGCCAAACCAACTCGGCATTTCAAGAACCAACCAAACAACAAAAACAGTGGGGCTCGTGGAAACGTGGCGGCTAGTGCCATTAGCGAACCTTGTTACAGTGCGAGTTCGTAGCCCGAAAGAATTCCGTCGAGATGTCAAGCGTCAAGCATCAAGTACAGTTTCTTGCTGGGCGGAAGTGTAGTCGGACTGGAGGAACCGTGTAGTTGCCAGTAGCGCTAGAGCTTTAATTTGCCTCTTGTCTGAATTAGCCTGGAGTGTATGATTAGTGCGTCTCGTTTGGCTTACTGCCATTTTTGTGCTGCATAAATCACAAATACAAGAACAAGACAACAAGCATGTACACTACAAAAATAAGAAAAATTGGTGTGACCCAAAATCAAAAGCAAAACTAAGTAAACAGAGATGAGAAGATAAGCGCCATACTATTACCCTGCAGTTCTAATCCTCCTCGTTAGCACATTGGCACACTTTGCGGATCCTTGGCTACCGACGTCGTGCACAGGGCCGTAACTTGTTTCTATGTATATCAATCATCCACTTATTACCATCAACTAGTCGTAGAAAAGGCATTGACCTTAACCCGGCACATGCGTCTGCACTCGAGCTAGAATTTGGAAATTGGAGCATCGCCGCTAAGAATTAAAACCCGTAGTGCTTTTAAGGCTCACAAATTTCCAAGTAATGTTTCGCCGAAGCTCACCTTTCATCAGATTTGATCAAAGTGGCAGCTCTTGCATTTGCGGCACCCCCACTCCTAATCCTAGCGATTGCGACGTGTGCATCGGCAGACTAAGTGAGTAAGACAGGCTGAGGGAGCTGTGTTAGACTCGGTTTCCTCGTTCTCGTTCCGTCTTAGGTCCGGTTCTCTTCACGGTTTTTACTCTACTTTTTGCCGATGTGATTGGCAAGCACAATCTAGGCTTTCACTTCTATGTGCATGACACTCAGTTGTACCTTTGCTTTGAGCCCTCCCAGCCTTCGAGCACCTCGAATTCTCTCAACTCCCTTGCTGCATGTATTGATGACGTCGGCAAATGGATGGCAGCAAGTTTTCTTAAATTAAACTATGATAAAACTAACTTACTAGTTATGGGCACCCAAGTGTGATTCAGAAATTTGAAAGATCAACGCTCAAAATCGGCTCTGCCAGCATATCTTCTGCTGAATCTGCACGAAATCTAGGTGTCATGTTCTAAGTGACCTTTCGTTAGACGACCACATCAGCTCCACAATCAAGTCTGCCTACTTTCAGCTACATAAGATTGCTACCATTCGGGCTTGTTTAGATAAGTATACCAGATCTAAGTTGGTCCATGTATTTGTGACATCCCTTCTTGACTTTTGTAACTCACTGCTTGCTGGACTAACGGCATGTGCAATCAGGCACTTACATAAAGGCTCTTCTGTCGCTATACAAAACGAGGCTGTTTAATCAGCTAGAATTTATTTATTTGCTGGACTAACCGCATGTGCAATCAGGCGCTTACAGCTGTTGCGAAACTCTGCAGCTAGGCTTGTCTGTCGTGAGCGTCGCAGTTGGCACAGCACACCACTTTTCGCCGACATGCACTCGGTCCAAGTCAAGCAGCTAATTGACTTCAAGGTTTCGTCGCTCACTTTTAGGTCCTTTTAGTTAATGCTATAGCAGTTGCCCCAGACTTGCTCCGTTACGCCGCTGGATTTCACTCTACCTACTGCAGTGCGGTGGCCCAAAATTGCGAAGCCCAAAAATACGTCAGCCGCGTACGTTCCTGCCATGCAAGGACGTCGAATGCATTTCCCCGCGTACCATCCAGTTTTGCTTGTCGAATATCTCTCGCTGACGCTGCCCTTACCTGACGCTCAAGCGCATGCTTCAACATATTGAAACTGGCATTTCGCAGAGCGCGATACGGCTTTTGGTGCACATGATTTGGCGTGACATTTTGCACACAAGTATGCTCGCAGGCTGAAATGCATCGCCTTTCCTTTTGGCAATCATTCATCGCGATCCAGATATCAATTCCGCACGTCGGCGTGTGCCTACAAGCTGCCCGACTGCGAACGTTTCGGCCTCTCACTCGTCTCGCTGCTTAATAACCTCTCGTCTACGCACGTCTAGAGTGATAACATCGTAGGTTCGCGCTGCGTTCGCGAACGACGGATGCAGAGGCCTGCCTCTAGCAGGTCGAGCGGGAACGGGGAAACGTCAGAACGAGGGCGGCCTTAATGCGTCCTCCCCACTCCACGCGCCGGCGGCCGGAAAGATCGTGGCCAAAATGCAGGCGAATAGCCCGACGATGAGCGCGCCGTTGCGGAGTCGGCGCGCGCTGGTTAATCGGTCCGTCCGTCAGCCGAGGGCGCGCGCGTTTTCTTTTGACGCAAGCGAGCGCGACTGAGGCGTCGTCCAGTCGAACGCTCTCGCGAGCGACGTGACTCGCCGCGGCACCGCTGTGACTGGGCGAGTCCCTGCGCGACAGTGGCGCCGGTGGCAACCGCTTGCGCACCGCTGCCGCCCTCGGCGTGCATTCGGACTGCCGCTTCGGCGGCGGCTACGTTTTACCGCCGCCGCCGCCGCGTGTTTCGGTAGCTCTAGCGGCCGTTGTAAGCACCGCGCGAGCGGCGAGTCGCTTTTTTCTTCCCTAGCTCGCGCTCTTTTGGCGAGTGCGTCTGTGGCGGCACGAGACGCTCCGAGCCCTAGACCTCGGAGTGTCTGCGCTTCTTATTGAAACGCATCTCGTCTTGGCGGGCCGATAGCTACGCGACGCCAGAAGAAGCTTCGCGGGCGTCGGTAGAGTTTGGTTCGCTCAGCTGAGACATGCGCACAGTATGCACCGCTGTCCTCCGACGACGCGCAGGCTGCCATCGCCTGCCCGCCTCCTCGCCGGGGCTCGGCGGAGGACAGCGTGCGACCGACTAAGTCGCCGAAGAGCAAAACTCTTAAGAACTCGCACCAGGCGGAGGGGGAGGGCGGCGCCGTCATTTGCTGCTAAGTGGCTACGGCATTGAATCGTTAAGGTTCGACCGGCCGCTGTCATTTTCGGATCTCGGAATCGGCAAGCAGGTCGCATATTGCATAAAATATTCCCCGTGCCAATTTGAGCAGCCATAGGTTTAATTAGATTTGGCGAAACTGCCCCTGCGCCGCCCTAGGAGATCGCTGCCGTGGGTGACGGCTCCGCAAGGCCACACATTCACTGACTCACGAAGCTTTTCATAGGCGCGATTGAAAAGTATGAATCGCCAGCCCGCGGTAGTCGTGGTTACTTTCGGTTGCCACGCAACGTAAGAACTGCAGTGTGGTGACAGATTACGCAATTCTAGCTCAGCTTAGTTGGCGCATCGCAGGGATTGTATCATCTTCAGCTGCCGCCCGTAGCGTCTCGCGATTTCTTGAATGCTCGCTGCCGACTGAGCTGACAGCAGATCAGATGCGGACCTAGAACAAAATCTGCATCGCTATCCCGCAGCTCTAACTGCAAGGTCACGCGCTTTTCTTATTCGCCTCCTCCTGCAGTCGAATGCGTACAAAAAAACGTATGAGCTGCTTGCTGAAAGACGCGTTCAGATCTGCGACCGCTTCCTCGTCCAAAATTCTGTATGCTTCGCCTCTTCTCATCCGCACGCCAGCGTTAGTCAATTTTTTGGAGCGTGTGCGATGACAGCCTAAACAAGAGTAGGACTTTGAAAGGAAATCTTAGGGGGTCCGGCACATTAAATATAGTCGCAAGAAGGCGGAGCGGAGCTTTGGTTAACGGCTTACTGGCTTTAGTGGTTGCCTCTCTTTGTATGCTATGTCGACAGCATTTAGTGAGTCCCTGTGATTCGTCCGTTATGTGCTTCTGCGTGTTGAACCTGTGCATGTCGCCCGTAACCGTGTTATTCATGTTGTTTGCCAAGCATGATACCACTCACCATTTGATGGTGTTTCTTTTGCAGCAAATGTAAA
Organism: Cristatella mucedo; assembly: GCA_009760855.2. Taxonomy (NCBI): domain Eukaryota; kingdom Metazoa; phylum Bryozoa; class Phylactolaemata; family Cristatellidae; genus Cristatella; species Cristatella mucedo. The sequence goes on along the minus strand of WPIO01000048.1, from coordinate 1,246,043 downwards.
GCGCCTAGAAAGAGATTGAGTTCCCTGAGGGCGCTTCATCGAATGTATTATTATTATTATTATTACAACCTAGGTGCTCTTGCACCACTTACTCGCTAGCCTAAATCTTTGCTTGAGTAATCTATTACTTTCGGCAAGTTTTTAACCTACTCTCTATTTCTTTCACCATTTCCTGCTTCCAACTCCTCTTCGTATTGATGCATGAATAACCTCTCAGCAGCAGTCATATTCATCCTCTCAACCATCGCAGCATTATTCCTAGTTACAGCTTCTTTAATCATAGCATTGTGCTTTTACATTTATTTTGCGAGTTCTCAGTTAAACTCTGATCCAGGATCTACAGTCATGATCCTGACGGAGTCTTGATTACTCAATCACTTCCACTCGACGGTGCTCTGCAGCACTTTTCATCTGTAACTCGGGCCACACTTACTTGACAGTTTGACGATTGGTTCCCCCTGTTCTGCGAGCGAAGTCCAAAGCGCACGGCCGGCGAGTAGCGAGAGTAAGCTATAGCTACGGCGATCGCAGGCACGAGCATATCACTCTATGCATCGGACTCTTCGCCGTGCCGTTGCACCGCCACTTTGTAGCGGTCGAGTGAGGTCATCGAAATGCATATATTTTTGGCTTAAGTTTTTTCAGCGGCCTATTTTCGGGTAGGCTGGAAGGTTTTGGATGAAAGCGTTACACACACTGACTAATTTATCCCGCGAAACGTATTGCAAGAATCAAACCAGCGTTCCAAAATAGTCGGTCGGCTGTAAATCAAATCCGGCCGGTCGCTGAGTATTAATGTATGAATCGGTCACAAATAAATGTTGCCCATTCAGTATAGCGCTCGGCGAACTGGTAATGCACGGCAACATACGTGACTGGAATCACGATGAACGGACGGGGGAGGAGGAGATGGAACATGCATTCCATCCAGCTTCGGGCGAGAGTAGACTATACTGTAGCTCACCGTGGGCGCACGAAATGCCAAACTCTCAGCTATCTGGCTTACCCGTTAGGACGATCGTCATCCGTCGAATTCAACTATAGCTGTGGCTGATGTGAGGAAGCACTCGCAAGTCGAAGCCTACAAAGCCACTGCAAATTGTCAAGCACGCGGACGGGCAACGCTGAGAAGGAGACGTAATCTAATCGGTAGGGCATTTGCACAGTCAGAATAAAGGGGCATCGAGAAGGGAGAGGACAGTTACAGCAGCTTCCGCTTAAGTGGGCGAGCGGCAGCTCCCGTCCACCAGAAAATGCATTGGCTGAATCCCTGCAATGTCTCCTTTGTGTGCTTATGCGTGCCGACACTGTGCAAGCTACTAAAAATCCTACTATGCACGATGGCACTGGGCATGTTCCCACTAACCACCTAGTCATACATTCTATATAGCACATGTAAAGTACGTAGAAAGAGATTAGGATATCCGAGGGCAAAATACAAATGTAGTATTAGTGTTACTATTATTATTATTGTTATCATTATTATTATTATTAAAGGGGACGCAACCCGCAACGTTCGGCTGGCTTCGGCGAGGTCAAGTTCCGCGCTCTTTGGCGAGTTCTGATCGTCCCCCTTCCGGTCAGAATGGCTTTGTTATGCGTGCTGCCGTCGCCTTCGTGAATCACGTGCATCCGCATCTAAATATACCGGACCCGCAGGTCTGCTGTGAGGGACTGCTAGAGAAAGGCGTCGGAGCCGGCGGAACGCGAGCCTGCAGCGCCGGCCGGACTTCCGCTACCGATGCTTCTAACCGTCGAGCCAAAGTGGCCGCCCCTCGACCACTTTCTTAGCGCTGAGCTGAAGGCGCTTCGCTTGCTTTAAAGCGGGCGGCCGACCGACCAACTTACTTGTCCGAGCGCGTCGGATCCTAAAGATTCGCGTCGTGCATTCTAGCCATCCGCGTTCCTCCTTACGATCAAACGCCTTGCTCGCCCGCGCGAGGTAAGCTTTATGTTAGACCAGCAGCAGATTGAGGGATAAATGCAAGCTATATAGCACGCGGTCAGCCCTAATTTCGAGCATCAGTCGAGCCATCCGGGCAACCGCAATGACATCTCCCCTCTGAGCAAAAGAGAGCATCGAGAGCAATGGCGAGTTCGATCGCATAGAATTCCGAAAAATTCAACTATTGACCAATTGACAGTAACGGACGTTGAATGCACCATCAGGCTGAGGACGGACTTGGTCGCAACCAAGTGAATGAACCACAAACATGGCACCGTCCGCAGACGTAGGGAAAGTTGGCCGACGATCCGTGCGCGGCCCCGCCCCTTCCTCCTGGCCAGTCCCGAAGAAAAGAAATAAACAATACTAGCTTGTTTAACAGCCTCTTTTGCATAGCGGTAGAAGAGCCCTTGCGGCTATCGCCACCGCTGGCAGTGGCAATCAAAGATCGCCTACTGCAGGCTTAAAACCCAAGACTTTGGCGCCGAGGTCGTGAAAAGTGACTGCCTTGCCTAGTGTGTGACGTCACGGCCACGGCGAGCGGCTGGGCCACCGGCAGCACGCCCACTCGTATTCCCACGACAAGAAATACTAGACTCCCGTAGCGCCTAAAGAGAGCTTCATTAATCTCTATCCAGGCGCTTTGCGTGCGCCGTTCGGCTCGAGCGCACGACCCTGGTCGCAAAAACAAGAGAGCGACTTGAGCGTTGCGCCAAACCGCAGCCGACGACGCAGCCGTAAAGCTTGCCCTCTCTGGCGTAATCCCGGCAGCGGCGCCTGCCGGCCGGTCCGTCGACCAATCTGCTCCCTTAACGACCTTCGCCGGCGGCTGAGCTCTTTTCTTTTACCGCGAGAACATTGCAACCGCTGGACAAGCAAGGGAGCTGGGGAGGGCGCGCGGAGGGGGAGGGGCCACAGCTCCCTCGCCGTCCGGCTGAAGCGGTGCGGTTGAGCTGCCCCAATCGAAATATATCCGCTAAAGCGAACCTCCCTCCTTAGCTAAATGAACCAATTCCCCCCACACCCCCCCCCCTTGGAAGGCCCGTTAGCCCTGATCATGTGGCATTCCAGATTTTCGGGGAAGGGCTACCAGGTGTGGACAATGAAATAGCTGTCCCGGATGCTGGTGTCGCGCGGTGCGCCTAAGGCGTGCAGATTAATGATTCGGCATTATTAGGATTAATTGCAGATTCATGATTAGGCAGATAAAGCACGTCTCCACTGACGCTCTGCTACTTTCTCGTAGACTGGGCTAGGAAAAAACGACGCGAGCGAGGTGCTTAACGGGTGCGCACGTTCGCGGTCAGTTCCCAGAGGGCCTTTCATTCTTTGTCGAGGCAGTCGCATTCGTAGAGCCAATGGGAAGGTAAAGTCTCTCTAGAGGGATCTTGCAAGGAGAACGCGCTATGGGCGCGAGAAACTTCGTTAATCTTCGTGCTCTACCTAAATGGGAAGTGACAGTTTTCATAAGTTCTTATTATAATTTTAAAGCAGACTCTAACATTTGTCGATAGAATTACGCAAAAATTTCTGGCGGGAGGCGTTTTTTTTTCGAAAAACAACGGGAGTCATCCATTTCTGCGAGGGATTGAAACATCCACCTTACCTGCGCTTCCTCGGCTGGCTGGATCGGAATCTGATTTCTGATAAGGTAACTACTGCTGTTTTATGGAAGCTAGATTTTTTAAAGAACAAGCCTAGAAGGATGCCTCCTTCGGCTGATGAAAAGGGACCACTAGCAGTTACTAATAGTGGCAAGTAAGTTAGCGTGCCGCCGGGTCATTTGCGGTTGCGGTAGTACAGACCAAATGAGCATTATCTATTACACCAAGGGCCCTCCTCCGGAAAGCTCGAGCGGCCATTATGCTTCCGGCGAGGGGCTAACGGGTTGAGGATTTTGAAAGTAAAGCTATTGAAGGTAAAATATGAAAGTGGGACTCTAGAGACACGCGGTCATTTCCAATGCAAAGATTTTCTCCACCCTGGATGACCATTTTTCACTGGACACTTGAGAGATGCCACCTTCGGCGCGGGCACATTTGCTGTCGCTTTCGTAATTCGGCTATTGTTACATTCCTCGAGTGAATGGCAATTTCAGAGCTGAAAGAAACGGCTATTCTGTACGAGTTTTACGAAAGAGACGCGCGATATTCTACCACGCGTACTGACGGCGGCCTCAGGGAGCATGCCTTCGGCACGGAACTGCAGGCTGTCAAACCAATGGTTGGGCTAACGGGTAAAATGAACGGTTAAAATAGCCGTAAGGAATCGAACAAACAGTTTTTCACGGAGCTGCCAGCGTTTGTCATCCAACTTGAAATACATTTCTCGACCTCGTGCCACGCCCATCAAATTAGATAGCCGGTCCCAGCGCCGAAATCTTAACGCCACCCTCGCCCACACGAGAATGGGAATTATTGCGGTTACGGATTCCGTTTTCTTGCCTAGGCATTTCTCTTTGCCTCGGCGCTGTGGTTCGGCAATGTGGCGTGTACTTGTCTGCTGCCCCTGCTCGCGCTCCACTACCCCAGCGCTGCACAGCTCCCCAGCCAAGCGTCGCTCCACTGGCGGGCAGGATGGCGGTTAAAGCCGGCTCCTGTACCCCGGCCTCCACACCGAATCTCCGCTGTCACTCCAGGGGAGTAGTGCGTCGAGTCAAAGAGGACCCATCTGCTTGCACATTCTTCCAGGGCGATCCTGAACCCCCCCCCCCCCCCGATGCAACTCAGCAGTTCAGCTCGGCAATTCAGGTCGGCAGGGTCAGCAGGGTCAGAAGGGAGGCATGCATCCGGCGCCTTGACACGTGCCCGCCGAGGCAGAGCTTAATTGCTCTACATATATCTGCTACCTACGTTCGACTGCAATGTTGTTGGAGGTCTGCACCAGACCGCCTCACTTCCGCACCCGCGTGCAGCGACCGCTTCGAGCTGGAACAGCCGAGGTCACCGATTTCGGGCCGGCACGCCCACGATCGGTTTCAAAAGGCGACAGTGGGCGTGAGAAGAACGCATCTCGCCTGCCGGATGCGGTTCGGCGAGCCGGCGAAATAAGAGCAGATATTCTCGAGCAGATCCTCCGGCCGAACCGTGCTTTCTATCGGGCTCGCGCTTGCGATCGAGTCACTCTCGATTTATCTCGAGGAGTCTCGCTGTCCCAAGCTCGCTGTCGCGCTCTCGCTGGCACGCTCTTGCTGCCGCCGCTGCTACCCACCCGTGCTTAATCGCTCTCTTGAGCGAAGAATCGGCTTGTTGGAACGAACTTCGGCCCCCCAAAGCGTCGGCCATCAGGAGACGTGGTAATAACGTTCCTTTCGCTCGATTGTTCTGAAAATTGGCTTGGGTGAAAGCGGCTTCAAGCGAACGGATTTTCATCTCGCACTCTTGGCAGCCAGACTTGTAGGCAGCTGCTCGCTCGCTTGCTGCTCGGTGGTAGGCAAAGGAGGAGAAATAAAAAAAGAAGAGGAACGCGCTAACTCGCTCAATAGCTTCATCGAGGCCCGCAGCGGAAGAGGCAAGACGGCTACTACCACCGCATGCAGTGGGCAATACAGAATTCCCCGCTGCGGGATTCGAGCTCACGACCTGGGTGGTGAAGTGCGAACACCTTATCCCGGTCCAAAGACTCGGGGGGGGGGGCAATAGAAGTGAGCGTGCACACAGGAAGGGCATAGTATTCTGGGGCGAGATGGACTGAAACGATTCTGATTTTTTGATTATTCGAATAGATCATTTGTGACTCAGGTCTTCCGCCTGTCAGTGCTAAGGTAGCACCTTTGAACGAATGTAAAGGAAGGTAGGCTTGACATTAGCCGCCATCCCACCTCCATATGGTGTCGTTTGGGGTCGTCGTTGAAACGTTTACAAGTTTAATAATAGTAATAATAACAATACACTTGATAAAGCTCCCCCAGAGAACTCAATCGCTTTCTAGGCGCTTTGCATTTGCTGCAAAGGAAACGCGATAGAATGGTGAGTAATATAATGCTTGATAGACAACATGAGTAACATGATTAGGGGTGACGTGAACAAGGTCAGCATGCAAGTGTGGTTAGTGGCAGCATGCACAGTGTCAGCAAGCATAATATCATAAAGGACGAATCACAGGGACCCACTAAATGCGGTCATAAATATGTGCGTTTTCAAGTTCTTTTTAAATGTGGTCAAGTCAGGAGATGTCGTGACGCAAGACTGGAATGAGTTCCAGGCTTTAGGAGCATACGAACTAAATGCACGGTCTCCAAAGAATTTGAGGTTTGTATGAGGTATTGGTAAACTCATAGTTACCGAAAAGCGGGTGTTACGCTGCTTGGCCTGGTTGGGGAGTAGATCTGAGAGATAGGCTGGAGCCAAAGAATGGAGTGATCTAAAAGTGAGCGACAAAACTTTGAAGTCGATCCGTTGCTTGACTGGTAGCCAGTGCAGGTCAGCGAGAAGAGTTGTGATATGGCAACAGCGACGCTCACGACAGACAAGCCTGGCTGCAGAGTTTTGCACCAGCTGTAAGTGCTTGATTGCACATGCCGGTAGGCCAGCAAGCAGTGAGTTACAGAAGTAAAGACGGGATGTCACAAATGCTTTGACTAAATTAGGCGTGGTATACTCATCTAAACAATCCCGAATGTTAACAATGTTATGTAGCTGAAAGCGGGCAGAGTTGATTGTGAAGCTGATGTGGTCTCTAAAGAGAGGTCATTTTGGAACATGACACGTAGGTTTTGTTTAGATTCAACTGGAGATATGCTTGCAGAGCCGAGTTTGAGCGTTAGCCTTTCCAATTTCTGAATCACACTTGGTTTGCCCATGACTAGCAAGTTAGTTTTATCGACATTTAATGTAAGGAAATTTGCAGCCATTTATGTGTGGATGTCATCAATAAATGCAGCAATGAAGTTAAGAGAATTTGAGGTGCTTGAAGGCTGGGAGGAATCAAAGCAAAGGTACAACTGAGTGTCATCCGCATAGAAGTGAAAGCCTAGATTGTGCTTGGCAATCACATCAGCAAGAGGCAGAGTATAAACCGTGAAAAGAACCGGACGTAGCTCGGAGCCCTGAGGTACGCCATATTTCACAGGTACTTCAGATGATCTTTGTCCATTCACGTCAATACTCTCCCACTGAGATAGGACCTGAACCACTGCAGAGCAGTGCCAGTGATGCCCAGGCGAGATGAGAGTCACTCTAGAAGAACTTGGTGGTCGATAGTATCAAAAGCTGCCGAAAGACTACCCATGTCTGCATTCCTAACTAGGTCGTTGTACTGCTTAAGCCATGCTGATTCTGCGGAGTGATTAGCTCTAAAGCCAGACTGGAACTTACTAGCAAGGTTTGAAGTTTCAATAAATGAGTTAAGCTGGTCCTCCACGACTCGTTCCAGTGTCTTTGATAGGAATAGTAGAAGGGAGACTGGGCGGTAGTAGTTTAGTAGTTTCTCAAGTTCTCTTGGTCTAGTGTCGCTTTTTTAAGCAGTGGCCAGACTACAGCTTTTTTGAAAGTTGCTAGGACATGACCTGAGGCCAATGACACACTAATAATGTTAGTCATGCATGGCAGCAGCAGATCAATGCAATTAGGAGCAGGACAGTGGGAATAGGGTCCAAAGGACTTGTTGTCTTCTTTGATTGTTATATGAAGTTCTGGACGAGATCACTAGTATTCTAGGAGGGATACTGCCATTGCAGGGATGGACTCCCTGATCTTGTCTATCTTCCGGACAAAGATTCGAGAGAAGCGATCAGCTAGATCATCTCAAGGATCATCAGGTAGAAGCTAATTTGGAAGCGGTTGAGGAGATGGTTAATCGTCAGCATCAGCATTTTTGGATTGTGCTTGTGTGATTCAAAAATGTTTTTATAGAAGCTAGACTTGGCCTTTGCTGGTACCAATTGGTACGATCTACAGTAGTCCTCGTATGCCTGTCGATGGACAGTCAGTCCTGATGTTTTGTATGCTTTTTCAAGCTTGTGGTTTGTATACCTAGCTAGTTTAATGTCTGTGGTAAACCATAGGCCGTCTGGCCGAGGATGCACAGTGCGCTCAGTCAGAGGTGCAAACTCGTCGAGCGTGTCAGCTAGTGTCGTGTTGTAGCTATCTACCAATGATGACAGATCGGAGGGGGAACTGAGCAGCAGAGGCGAGTCAGAAATTCTCGAGCAGACAGCATCAATGTCAAGGGTCTTGAGGTTTCGCGATTCACATGTGATTTTAGAGCAGGAGGAGGCTTAGATTGTATTTGACACGCTGTAGATTGAATGGGATCTGCACGTGGTCAGATAAGACGGATTTGGTAATAAAAATTGGTGATGACAAAGTGCAATTGCATGAGAAAATTCGGTCGAGTGTGTGGCCTTTGATGTGACGAGCTTACAGAGCTGACACTGTGGGTAAATTACTGAAATTTGTGGAGGTATTCACTTGGTGTTAAGTCTTAGTATACGCATGTGTGTGAGCAGCCGCACACCGGAAAATCGAATCGACAGCATGGCAGGTTGCCAATTACCTATCGCAGTATGCCACGTGGTAGCCAATGGCCGTGAGCTGTGATGAATGACCCTATCTCGGAAGAATATGCAAGTCTTTTCTGTTATATCCGCTGCTCTCCTTCGGCGACTTCCGCCTGAGTAGGACGCTGTCGCGATACAGCGGACGAAACGCTCGGTCTGCATTTCTTTCAGGCCGTTGGGTAAATTTAGTGGATTGCATTTACGTTTGGGCTTAGGGCACTGAAACTAGCAGCCCGGACGGCAGGCGCTCACATATATACATCTCTGCCGCCGGTTTCGGTATTCGCGCGTTCTTTCATATTCTCATGGCAGCAGATTTTTTAAAGATTGATGTCCATAAATTCAAGCCCGATAGAGTGGGGCGCGTGTTTTGCTGTGATCATTGCTACCGTCGCGTGTCGGTTCCCTTTTTGCTTTCCTCGGTTTCTACTGCTACTGGCACAGCTGGTAACTTTAGGACATCTTATAACTGTCAATCATAAAGTCCAAGAGGCGCAGCTCGGAATTAGCTTTCGGCTGAATCTTTCGAAGACGACTGACCATTGCCCTTGCGCAAACTTACCATTTTAACTAGCCGACTCGCCCTTCCGCTTAGCTTAACGGCCGCTGCAGCCGCCCAGCAACCCACTGCTAGGCTACGCCCCTCCCCCGGCTTTGCGGCTACGTCATGAAAGCCTCGCATCGTGTAACTATCGACCGCCTCGTTTCCACGATAGCGGTGACCAAACGTAACTTTCCTCATTTAATTTCGTGATGACCTCAGTTGAAACTCAGACACGCATCTCCAATTCACATGCATGCGCAAGCAATGTGCAAGCCAATTTTGACAAACACAGGTCCCGAAGGATGTCGGTCGATGCCTGCCTCCGACCTCTGCGTGTCCTTAGCAAGCTGATCTCCCACACTGCCGTAAGCATGGAGGCTTAAGCCACTTTGAAGGATGCATTTTAGCCTGCTGTATTTAATATATGGTGTATATTTAGTAACCCTTCTACGTAAGTCCAACGTCTAGAGCATGGTGCTTTTTCGTAGGACTTGACCAGCAGCAGACGACTGTACTTATCAGAGCGAGGCTGACCCTGTGTGGTTACCGGCGGCTCTTCCCATTCGCTCTTCGACGCCTTCATTTCTGCAGGCCTGCATATTTTGGCCGTCCTAAGCTGCTATATATATATATGTGTTTGTTAGTGAATGAAGGCACAAATAATCTCGAATAAGGTTGTAGAAACGCTTGCGAAAAACTATCGATTGAAAACATGGGACCACTGATCTCACAATAATTCGTTTTCAGAAGCTCAGATAAAATAAAAAACGGAAGCATCATTTGTAGCACCCTTAGATGATCAAGTGTATAGATACTTGAAATATGCTGGAAAGAAAGCATTTCAGCTTATTATAGAGAAAAAGCACAGTTATCAACCGCGTAAGCACGGGAAGGCCTATTCGCAAACACAGAACAAATTTTGTGAGGAACAGGTGGGTGTACAGGTTCCTCTTGAAAGCAAAATTATAGGACTTCGCGCTAATTAGTTGTGAGTTGCAGGCCGTGGGAGCTAACGGAAGGACCGGAGGAATGGTCTCCGAAAGATTTTAGGCTCGTTAGGGGCACAGATAAACGGCATTACTCGAAAAAGCTTTGCTACGCTGGAAAGACTGATTGGGATTTCACATAAGTAGGCCAGAGCAAGTGAATGAAGAGACATACATGTTAGTAACAGAGCCTTGAAGTCTACGCGCCTGCTTGATGGAAGATATTTCAGAGAGGTGGGTGAGAAATTGTCAAATGTGGCAGGTGCTGCACTCACAGCAGCTTATCCTAGCTTCAGATTTTTTTACCAAGTGAGTGTGTCCTATGGCATTGGCAGAAGACTTGCAAGTTGTTGAATACAGAAGCATGGACGGAATATTGCAATTGCATGGACCAGCAGTACTTAATGACGCTTATCGAATGACATCTAAGTGTGCCAGAATTTCTTTTCAAATGTTTCATATCGAAAGTAGGCACAGCTGACTTTGTAACTAATGCAATCTATGCAATAAGTTATCGGAGGCTCGACTTTCGCCGCATTGCAAGCATTGCTTAGATTCACATGCCTGTTCATGTGCATGGATATGGACTAGCCGCTCTCATGTTTTTAAATTTTGGGCTCTCAGATCAGACTGATAACGTATGTGACGTAAACAACGTGATATGCACGACGTATGGCAACGTGAACGACTTGTCTTGATGAAGTGCCCATACTAAAAAATGGTACTTGAACACTCCTATGGTGACTAGACTACCCTCCAGTATTCGAACTTGCCTGATCAAGCATTCGTCAGACTTTAAATGCGCAATTAGCTTAGATTTCGGAATCGAGGCAGTGGCTGAACTTTAAAATATGTTATTTTGCTCTAGAAAGACCGACATTAGGAAGTCGACAGAGCGAAGAATGTCTTTCAAGACTCGGTGGCAGCAGAAATAAGAAAATAATTTATTATTGTCCCTTGGCTTTTTGGGCAATCAGGAACGTTGAGTGTGCTGGCGCACGTATTCGTTGATTGATATTAACAACGCATAGTCAGGGTGCGACATTTATTTATTCATCCACCACAGCAGAGAGACGGAGGCAGGGCGAGTAGGTCTGATCAGGCCGAACGGCAAGCAGAGAAAGGTGCATCCGCTTGCCCAAGCGGCGCGAGAGAAGCGTCCTTTGTCTGCCTCAACAAGACGGGTGTGGATTCGGGCGTGTCTGACCTCGAGGGATTGGCCTCAGAGCTGGCAAGCAACTGGGTCGCCAGTGTCTGCAACAAGTGGGCCAAAATGCCGTCTTTGCGCGTAGGAGCCTGAATTTGTCTGAAATCGCAACTATTTTAACAGAGTACTCACAAACACCAACAATATCTCAAGAGGAGTTTATTAGAGCAATAATGAAAATAAAAATCGATCAATAATGGCATAGAGGAGTAGAAGAAGCTAATCTATATCGCCGTGCTTTACGATTCGCTGCAAGAGAAGGAATACCCAATGTTTAGTAACATGCATGGTATAAAACATGCTAAAGCAAACTAGTGTCATGCGTGGGCCAGCATTCTCAAGCAAACATGGAGACCCTCAAGGCCTCGGTTAATAGAACCTCTGACCAGAAGCATGCACATAATCGTGCTCATGTATGCACGCAAACCACACTCTCTTAGATGTAGAAGCTTTACACTTGAATAGAGAGGGAAATAAGACACAGTGTGCATTTTTTAGGGCAATTAGCAAGAGTCGACACACTGCTTGCAGTAACTCATTGCCACTGTGTAGCCTCTATAATGCATGATGAATCTTTATTTAAAGAGAAGTGGATGCTGAAAGACTGTACTGCGGCTTCGCGAAACTAGAGTGCGGTTAAGCCTTTTTTCTAGTAGTCTATGTGCTTCATCGATATCGTATCGGCCACCTACGTGTGCTCATCATTTTTGGCATCAAGTTAATCTCTCTCTCTCTCTCTCTCTCTCTCTCTCTCTCTCTCTCTCTCTCTCTCTGGATTCCCATGGTCACCCAAGCGTACTCACCAGAAAATCTTGCGGCTTTGCATTTCGCCTTCGTAGCAATAAATCCGCTCCTGTTCAAGAGAGATTCGAGGGCTTACTGACGTCAGCTGACCCGGGTTCTTCTGACGTGCATACTTGAAGAAAATGCAGCGACAGATGTCTAATAGGATCTCTGAACCTAATCCGGGGATGTACTGCCTAAATCGCACGATCGATCGCCCTCCATTCAGTGCACAAAAGACTTACGGTCGAGTACGCACACAATATTAAGTATACGTCCAATTCATTTAATTTGTCTCGAAGCAATAAGCAATTACCAGACGCACGAGTGAGCACAGCAGGCTGCAACGTGCTGACGCTCACTTGGAATATTATCTAATGAGGTTTGGCAGCAGTAGGGTCAGTTTATGGTACAACTCTTAAATATCTATATCTTCAAAAGTTTCAAAATAGCTGGAAGAATTTAACGCAAACGAGCGAAGCACGAGCCGTCCTGTTATATTTCTGACCGAACTCACCCTTGCTTTTAGGAACAGCTGACGTAAAGCAGCGTGCTATGGGCGCCATTCTCATACAACCGGTGTCGCCTTGGCCAGCCGTTTAGCAGGAAGTGTATTTATTGCTTACGGAGCTAATTTCTCGAGGGTAGATTAGGCCTTAGATCTGCTAAAGCTCTGCAGGGACGGGACTTGAATTTTCCAGCTGTTCAAGCTTTGCTTGCGTCCATGAAATCCCCATAGTACTCGGCTCTACGAGGGATGCGGTGCGATTGCTGACTTGTTTTTTTCTGACTCCCAGTCATACTCCTGTTACGTTTTGGCTACCTACATTGGTATAGGGCTCTCTGTAAACTTAATCTCTTTCTAGACGCTAGATCCACAGTCGTGAGGTTCTTGCGTTTCGTGGTCTAACGGTTCACCGCTGTCAATCTAAGCAGCCGCGAAGCGAATGTTACCGACACTTCTCACATGCCCCGAATTCCTGCCATGACATCTTAAGGTGTGTATGCCACACGACAACGCTTCTCTAAAAGTAGCTTTGCAATATTTAAAAGCTCGCTTGCATTATCAGTTATCACGTGCTCACATCCTTTACAATTAGAAGAATTCTCTACCGACTACTAACTAAATACTCGTAGAGATCCATGGCCGGCTATCTGACGCCAACTAGTTTGGACTGCCGTCATTCTTATAATCCTCAAAGATGACGCTAGATTCCCTCGGCCCGGCTATGTAACAACGCGTCACTATGACTGATATGGCGATTTATCAGTTGCATCTTTGGTCAGATTTGACTCTCTCAAAACGTAGAGACTAGACAGATTACGCTGACTAGACCCTGAATGTTCCAAAACTTCGACTGCCAATCGAACAAACAGCCTCCATGATTTGTGATCGAACTTTGACCTTGATCGGGAGAGATTTTGCGGCTTAAATCTCCAGCCTAGGCTAGCTGCTATCGTGGAACAGGCGATTAGCATTGAGATTTACTCTTTGCAACATAATAATTACCCTTAGTTAACTTAAAAGCCAAAGGCAGCATAATATTTTGCTCCAAAAATCCTTTACACTTTACCACTTAAAATGGGTTTAACCTAGGGTTGGATGTTTTCACTTCATGACTCTGGTCGTGGGTTCGAGCCCTGCATCAGGCAATTCTATGCTTCCAACTGCAAGCTGAGTAAAAGCCGCCGAGGCAATTCCACTGATGCATAAATATAGTGGATGTGAGTTATTCAATCTCTGCTTTTGTTTTCAAGTTTACTCGTACACTTCTTGTGCAGCAATGCTAGTTAGTGTCTGTAATCCTGCGGAAATTCCGGAATCTCTTTAAAAGGTAACCTTCCTGGAAACTCGCTTTAGGATTTCTTCCGAAAGGTTTTGTCGCCCATATCTTTAGCTGCTTGACTTGGCCCAATCAGTAGCATAAGGTGCACAACATTTTTATTGAAATGTATTTCAAATAAAAAGTCAATCAGACTTTGAATGTTATCAGGGAAATCCTCAGCATAGTAATGAAATACTAAAATTCAATTTAAATTAGCAATAAATCGAGAATATTCCCTGCATATCGTATCTGGACTTGTGAAGCTGAAAATTTAAAAAAGTTTCCTTCAAATTCGTAATTCCTTTAAATTGTGAAGGTTTATTTTTAGGCTAACTTGAGCCAGAGAGCAATATTTATCCCTTTAAATCTAATAGTTGTTTACTTCAATAATTTATCAATACATTATTTATGGAAATGTCTTTGGTAATTGTTTTGCTGCAACTGCCCTTGTTCTTAAGTACTGTATCTGTAAAAAGACCTTGAGCTTTTGATAATTTTCTTCTTCTAGTAAATTCAACATAAACTTGACAGCTTTCATTTTGTTCACTTTCGTAAGTTGTTTTACATTTATCTCTTCGCTGGAACTTAAGTTGTTTTTCAATCGATTTCGAATTTGTAACTATAATGGCCTGGCCCACTTGTAGCCACATTACATAAGCAAACAAAAGCCTCTAAAACTCTGCAGTTTATCTTTAGAAAGGAATAATGCATATTCTATGATAATTATGTGGTTATGGATTCGTAAAATTTATTCAGCAATGTAGCAACATTCCATGAGAATGGAATCACTCCTGTTCTAGGAAACGCTTCAAATGATAAAACTTACGGAACATGCGGACTTACTTCAAAAATATATTTCACTTCAAATTCAAATTATAATTACAACTTTAAGAGTGCAAATTACGAGGTCTCTCTTCTGATTTGCCTATGCGCCGGTACTGAACCACCGTTTATATAAACCGGGTCAATCGGAAATTATATGGATAAATTTGACTGAACATTCAGCATGTAATGCTACAATACTCCCCGTGAAATAATGTTATGCGAGGGTGAATGTAAGACATGTCGTGTGTTTTATCATATAGCTTGGTAGTTTTGAAAATAGCAAAGTGTTATCTAGAAAGGAATTCGCAGTCACCGCGATTAGTTGAGAAATTCTGTAAGAGACATCGACCCTACGCCAAGCGTAGACGTCATATTATAAACTTAGAGAAATGGGACAACATGTATGTCGCAAATTGCGAGCCCCGTAAGCTGCTATTGCCTTGCCATTTCTACATATCGGCATAATTTAGATTCCCTGAATCTACGCGAGGTCAAATGCTGATTTGAGACAAGTGCCGGGGGCTTCTGGCTTGGCTGCCTTGAAGCTCCTTTCACTGACCCTCTTGTCACTCTAGCTCCACGCTCTGTGCTGCTCAGCCAGCACATGTATTGTATATTATCAGCATATAAATCTATATATAGCATTATCAGCTATACTATCAGCAAAACATGTTATTCTACTCACGGGACGCTAACAAATTGAATGCTTCTTATTCATGAAAACCATTGCATAGAAACCTTCTTAGTACAGTTCAAGCATTGCCGCCTATTCTAGCAAATATAAAAACATTTCTCAGGTTGTAGAAGCTATTTCAATAAGTGTCCGACACTCAGGCAATACTTTTTTCAAGCAAATAGGATGCCTTTGGAATAACACCTACCAATTTTTGGTATTTTTCAAAATCTAGAGAGCACGGAATATCAGCCGCACAGTGACACTTTTGACAACTTCTCACTACTACGCCCTCTAAATGTCTGGTCTTGGCGCCCTCTGAGCAATCTTGGCGCCCTCTGAGCGATCTTCTCCTTTCCGGCTAACGCAACTGCTCACCTAAACGCAGCTCCTGCATACCTATTTAGATTGATAAAGTTTTAAAAACCTGCTCCTACTATCAGAACCAAACGGAATGGTGATTAAGCAATCATTTTTGTTTTATGAAGACCTTCTGAGGTCGATACGTCATTCTGACGGTTGTAGATGGTGGAACTGTCTATAACAAAGTCCTATTCAAGGATGTAATTTAGTATCTCATTGCCCATTATTAACAAGGTCTCCATACAGTTCGTTCGCTGCTACATAGATGCAACCTAACTCATTGCCTGACCTCCTAGCTTCCTGCATTACTATTTCGTTCTTGTTTGGGACGATGGAAGCTGAGTGACCCATTGAGCGCCGAAGGCTGCTTGGGCTTCGAGTGAAAGCTACAGCCAAGTGCCGGCGTAACAGCCTTCTACAGCCAACGATTTGATAATTTAAACTTAGATTAATACAAAGCATACACATTCAAGTGTTTGCACACCTTCTGCATATGTATATTTACGTACGCAGTGCATAATGCGCGCGTATATTTAGTACTTATCTCCACGCGATGCGCGCATCGTAGCTCGTCCGCTGGCAGGCA
The DNA here is from genome assembly GCA_009760855.2 of Cristatella mucedo. Taxonomy (NCBI): domain Eukaryota; kingdom Metazoa; phylum Bryozoa; class Phylactolaemata; family Cristatellidae; genus Cristatella; species Cristatella mucedo. Next base: position 1,229,806 of record WPIO01000048.1, on the reverse strand, counting down.
GCCTGCTGCGATACACCACCGTGGCGTCGGCGTCCATTTTTAGCTGGCGCACACCGAATCTGGAGCTGGAGCTGATCACTGATCAGGTCAATCCTGGCTGAAAACTGAGCCGCTACTTCGTGCCTTTGCTTTTCAGTGGCAACTGCTGCCTCTCGACACCCGATGCTTCAACATGTGCGCATCAGGATCTCTCCAAAGGAAAGAAGAAACGCTAGGGAAATAACACCATCTTCTGCGTAAAGCGCGGAGGCCGCAGTTTTACGTTTCACTCTCTTCGAATGCACTAGGATGAAAAGACAAGCTTATTTTGGAAAATGCTCACATTAGAGCGTTAAAAAGTGCCCAACGTATCCAAAGCCAAAATGTCTGGCCGCTTTGTCAGGAGAAACGTTCGGACGCCTATCAGAGAGCGATTCGCGGGAAGTGGCAAACTCCAGCTGACTACCGCAGAATTTTCGTAAATATTAGACAAGGCGCTGCGATAGCTCGTTGTTTAATAAACTTAACAAAATCGGATAAGGCTTTGAGAGTCGGCCAATTTTATTCGTACCGCAGCTGCAGTGGGCCAGCGCGTCAATATCAGCCGTACAAGAGAGCTGGAACCTGTCACGCTATTGCTGAAGGGTCTATTATGGCTTACATTTGAGCGAGGATATAATCGATAAAGACACTTCTTCGACTAAACAAAAAATTAGCGAGCGTCGAAATCCGTTGTAGATGCCTAGCCCAATTATTTACTGCAAAGCCGCCTCCACGCGCGTCGCACCTCTTGCGTTATGCAAACTGAGGGTTCCAGTCAGGCACGTTAGAACGCAGTGAAGAGTATGGATGTCTTCTTTCTGCGCCGCCGCCGCAGCGCACAGCCAAGAATCTCGCGAGAAATCTTGCTTCGTTGCAGTCGTTGCCGTCGCCTCCACGGCGATGCCGGCGTACGGAGGCTACGTACGTACAAGACCTCTCGTTGCCAACCACACTGTAGTTCATATCAACTCCCAAGCGAATAATAATAATAATAATAATAATAATAATAATAACTGGGTAAGAGCCGGTCTTAGTTCCGGCTGCAAGCAGCAAGCCCGGGCTTGCCCACCCAGTCACGCCTTCAAATTGAAGCGGCAGTCGCCAAGCACCCCTTCGCGGATAACGCCCCTACTAGTCTTCACTTTGAAGCCCGCTAGCCTCATCCACCGGTGGATTTTGGACTTCCAGAGAAGCTACCGGAGCTAGTGAGCGGCTAAAGGTCAGGGCGGTGCCTTTGGTGCGAAGCCTCAAGGTATTGTCTAGGCTGGAGTTGGCACTTTAGTAACGGCAGTAATACAATACATTTTAAGGTGCCCCGAGAGAAATGAATCTCTTCCGAAATACTTTACATATCCAGGACAGGAATTGGGTCTAGTGGTCAATTATTAAATGCACACGCACATAAAGGAAAATTCCCACGGGCCGAGCTAGTTCTGTAAGAAACTGATTGGTTTAGAGTTTCTCTCCTAATGTCACCAAGTCTAGGGGATGTCGTGACGTCAGTAGATTGTGAGTTCCAGGCTTTAGGAGAATAAAAAAAAACAATAAATCAGAGTCTCCAAAAGATTTGGTATTGTTAGAGGCAAAACTAAATGACTTGATTCATAAGAAAGAGTGGCATGGGAAAGTACTTACGATAGGCCGGCCGGAGCAAGAAGGGACCTTAACGAGAGTGGGAGCAGCAGCAGCAGCTTGATGTCGATTCCCTTCTTGGCTTCATAGCTGGCAGCTAATGCAGGCAGAGGGACGTGATGCGATGTAGCAGTTGCGACGTTCGCGGCAGACAATTGACCGCATAGATATGATATACGCCATCTTTATGAGACTTAACTCACTCGCAGAAAAACTTGCGAGTCATGTTTTACTGAAGTCAAGACAGGCTGCCGCAGAGGCGCGGCCGTCGTATCCTCACCTAAGCAAGCAGTTTTTTTTTATTCAGCGAGTCGGCTGACTTTACTGTGAGGCTAATGTGGTCATTTAGTGGTGGGAGGTTATTTTGACACGGTACACCCTGATTGCCTGCAAATACTACCGAAGGTATTCTGGTTGTATAATTCTGAGGACTGGGTGTTCAATTTTCAAGGAACATTAGCGCTTGTTTCACAATTAGTATATTGGTTTATCATTAATTAGTTTTGGGAAGCCCTTTGCAATACCAGTGCGATATCTGTTGGCGAAACATGCTGAAAGGGAGATGAGATATTTTGACGTCCTGGACGGCAGGGAGGAATAAAGCGAAGCTACTGGTATTGATGCGTGTTGAGCTACTTTTAAAATGTTGCAAAGTCAGGGGATGCCATGATACCAGTCGGAAGTGAGGCTTTGGGGGCACATACATTAAAGGCATTGTATCCAAAGGATTTGAGATTCGTACGAGGTATAGGTCAACTAATAAATTGAGAAAAGCAGGCGGCACGATGCTTAGCCTGGTGGGAAATAGATCTGATAGGTAGGCTTTAGCTAAAAAAATGAAGGAAACTAAAATCTAGTGACCGAGCCTTGAAATCAATGCGCTGCTTGTCTGGGAGTCAGTGCAAGTCGGCTAAAAGTGGTGTGATGTGGCAATTGCGAAGCTCACGACAGAGAAGCCTAGCTGCCGAGTTTTGCTACAGCTGTAAGCGCCTGATTGCACAGGCCGCTGGACAAAAAAGCAAGGCTTTGCAGAAGTATAGACGGGATATCGCAAATGCATGGACCAATTCATATACAGTATCCCTGTCTAAGCAAGCACACATTTTAGTAATGCTTTACAGCTGATAGTAGGCAGGCTTGACGATGGAGCTAGCATGGTCGTCTAATGAAAGGGTACTTTGAAACGGAACACCTAGATTTCGTGCAGATTGAACAGGAGATATGCTGACAGAGCCTATTTTGAGCGGTAGGTTTTCCAATTTCTGAATCACACTTGAACGATGGTGGCATGGACTTGTGCCGACTGATTAAATGGATACACGAGAGAGCAAAGAACAAACTGCATTTATTTTACAGCTGGTCCAGGGATGCAGGTGACTTCATACAGACTCTTTGTAAACTTTTAAACATCGGCAGTCAGCGCATTGACTGACAGACTGAAAGACTGTCGCCAAGAGAAAGAAATCTTGCTTCAATCATCGGGTTCTCTCCTCTGATGCCTCCAAGCTGGCAGTCATATATAAATCAAGTTACATAAATTTATTGTAAGTATCTTGTTCCTAATAAGCCTGCTTACTGCGGATATTTCATAAGCGGTTCCCAGTTCAAAGTCGGTGGCTGAGCCCTGCCGTTTCTAAGCTTCTCATTTAGATTACTGCAAATCCCTCTTTTAGGACTCCTGGCGTGTGGCTTTAATTGTCTGCAGATGGTGCACAACTCAGCAGCTCGTCTGATCTTTTATTAACGCCACAGCATACCCCACTTCCATATCAGCTTCACTGGTTCCCTACTAGGCATCGAATCGAATTCAAAATTCTCTCTGTCTCTCTCTCTCTCTCTCTCTCTCTCTCTCTCTCTCTCTCTCTCTCTCTCTCTCTCTCTCTCTCTCTCTGGCTCGACGTAGTTATGTAAGATCTTTTCACTTTCTTGTACCAGCTTACCTATCAGACCCCCGTAATACTATTGTGTGCTTTTACACCACCGGCTCCTCATATTCCAGTCGTTTCCCTGTTCATCGCACTAAATCAAAATCTATTGGGATCGGATCTTGGATTTGCATGCACCGAAATTATAGAGCTGGCTTCTGACTCCTGTCACCAGCTGCTCTTACTTCTCATCATTCAGGTGTCTGGTAAAGGCACATCTTTCCACTCAGCTTTTCGTTTGCCCCAATGAACTCGTCTTTCTTATTCTAGAGTGCTTAACTGTCCTTGGGCATGCTACTAACCAGAAGTGCTACTAGTCGTCCTAGATCACTTTTTGTGCTTCTGTCCACGCCTGCCATACTATAAAACTTGTGTGCTTGTGCATGACTTTCTAAGCATGGTACTATGCTTATCAGAAACCCTTGGTAACTGCTTTCCGGCGGCCTATTGCAAGTGAATTAAATAAATTATTAAGTGCCTGAATCGAGATTTAGTTCTCGTAGCGTGCTATTCAAAAGACCTACTGTTATCATTGCTAGGGGTCGTAACAGCTAAACATAAGAATGCACAAACATTGTTCACTGGATTCATTTTATCACAAACTTCAGTGATTGACTCTCGGTAGACGTTCGCATCAGATTGTTTTGGGATGCAGTCATGCTCATTGTATCTCTTGCTAGAGAGCAGTGGATAAGGAATCGATAGTCAATGTCCCTTCGAGCACAGATTTTAATGTATTTAAAGTTAGTAAAGCTGTACATTAGGATATAAAGTACCCTATGCGTTTGAAAAATTATAATCTGTTAGTCAGTTTTGGGACTAAATTTTAAAAATTAGTGAGCCAATCTAATGCGTGAATCTGAAAACTATAGGCTCGTGGCCAAGATACATTTGACTTATTCTGGGCTAGACTACTTGAGTTTTTGAGATTAGCTTTCTTTTCAAACGTTTGGATTCCACAGGTGCAAACTTCCTTGTTTTTATATCCAAGTAGCTGGAATTTTGAATACAGATAACGAGTCTTTGAAATTTCTTAATTTTGAAAATGATGCGATTTCCAACTATAGCTGGTGGTTCTCGTAGTGTGGAGGTAGCTATCGCTTCTTTCTTGGCGTTAAGATACTTAACTAACTATCGTAACATAAATTAAATTACTTCAATGGGAAATTGTCTAGGTACAGATTAGCTATACGTTCACGAACGTCAATCGACCATGGTGCGCTGCACTTAATCGATTGATCATGTTATGTGAAATTGCTCGATTGCACAAATCTCACACCGAGCCTCACCTTCTTATCGCTTGGGACGGCGATGTGGAACCTGTGGTTGACGCCAAGGATTATGGGCTGTTGACCCTGATCGGATTACTGCTGGTTCGCGCATTTCACTTTGGACCGGCCTGTAACTGTTTGGTCACGGGGCTACTTTTCGGACAAGCTGGTGGTAGGATCTTAGCAATATATTTGTTATGCGGTCACGCACCAGCATTCTAAACTCGATGATAAATGACCGCTGCCAGTTGTCACTGTAGAGCCAGCACGTCGATGTTCATTGATCGGCGTGGCCCAGGGCCGCTAAGATTTTCAAATAAGACGCAAGACCTTTAAGTAATGAAAGACTGTAGCGCACAATCTCGGCGTTTGTTCGACACAAACAAGGCGGTTGATCATCGAGTGGAAGTATGACGTTATCTTATCGCTGGTGACGGTCGGGCATGGGGTTTAAGAGTATGAGTTGGCCTAGGTCGATGCCTCGCTATAGGGGAGGACAAATCGACCCTGCACCCTGGCTCCGTCCCTGGTTGCTGTGATAACGCGATGTGCATGTTGCCACTAACCATTTGATCATGCTTCCTTTGCACCGCATGTAAAGTGCCCGGAAAGAGATTGCGCTCTCTGAGGGCTCTATATAAATGTATTATTATTATTATTATTATTATTATTAAAGCTGTGCAGCCTAACCCGCAAATGGGCTGCGTGTACACAATACTTGACATAACTGCCTAAAAATCATCGCTAACTGTTTTAATACTCTCCAAACAATACTATACTATTATATACGCGGTTGCAGATGATTTCAAACTCGGAATCACAAATAATTTCTAGCAGTGCCATTACATCCTTAGGTATCCTTACACCGTTACTCCGTTAGGATGCAAACGTTTCACTGCCTTCTTCTAATATTCAGGATTGAATAACAAAGCAAACATCTTACAACCGTCTACGGTAGGCATTTACTTTGTCTTTGCCATCTCGTCACGCTGTTACACTATTTGCTAAATTGTATTTTCAGAATTCCTAATTTTTTCGTCTCTTCATCTTCTTCAGTGACAGCCGTCCCAACATCGAGCTGTGCGTCTGCGCCTTTTCAGAGCGCTCAGCTTTCTTGCCGTTCAGATTTCCAGCACTCCATTCAGCTGGAGACTGGAAACCTATCTCATATGATACTTGAAACGACCTCAAACTTTTTCATGGCTTAGAGCACGCAGCACAGTGTAGGAGAAGCACGGCGCAGAGCTCCCTCCAAACACCGTATCGCACGCCGTTGTGACACATTATTTTCATCTGCGGCATCATCGCGCCCATCCAGTTCAGTTTTTAATCCGTCAATTAGAAAGTCTTTGTTATGAATGCTCAGCAGATCTAAGCTGATCGCACAGCCACTTTCAGATTTTCGAATTGTTGTATTAATAATTATAAATTGCTGAACAATTAAATTAATGCGAATTGGAACCGGAAGTTCAATCCATTCGCTTTTACCGCATGACGATTCTGTATACGTAGCTTGGTCATAACCACCTGAAGTCAGCTGCCATTCAGGTACACCTAGATCATAACGTGGCGCTCCTCAAATTTCAATTTCAAATGAAAAATCGGGGAAGGAGCTCGGTGCGAATCGCAATCATCTACGTACACTAAGAGGTTCACTGCATCGACAACAATTGAAAGATGAATCATTGAAATAATTTCCATCATGAGACAGAAAAGCAGTGCTCGCCATCATTATAAGGCATCGGCCAGCAGCTCCATCACTACGTCGCACGTAGTCGGAGTCAACACTAATCCAGCGAGGGTTTCTGCCTGTCGTACGATTCGTAGAGCAGACACCACCGCTGACAAAAAGAGTCAGCAGATAAGCGCAGCAGTTTGACCGGCGTCAGAGTAGATGTCTACTGTCTTAGCATCTACCTATCTACATAATCTTCAATATAGGTGAATCCGAATGCATAGTAAGCTGACACTGATGCTAATTCACTAGCCGGCATCCACCAATGGTAATAGAACACGAACTCATTCCCTAACCGGTCCTGAGCACTGGGAAGAGAGCCCGCCACACTTGGTGCATGTGACAGTGCGAAAACTATGTTCGGTTCTATATATAATAAAAATTATTTAAACGAATTTTGATATAGGCTGCACATTTTCAGCTTATAAATATTTAGCTAAATCGAGAAAAGGCTGCAAGATCGCCGTAATAAGCGGGACGGAATCATCCACTAGTTGAGCGGAACTCAGGCTTGCCATCTTAGCTTTTCGAGATTTTCTTGTGTATAGACGTGTTGCAGTTAACAAGGTCTCGGAGCAAGTTGCTTCCTTTACGCGCTCCGAACCAGCAATAAGCTGCATAGGAAGGGTGGCCATTTGTTCATCTCGCCATCGGCTAAGCTAGGGTTCCTGTCGGCTGCATGTCACGTGCAGCCAGGTCTATGCTCTCGTGTAAAACCATAAACTCCGGCTCCTTAAGCTGTACATCAGGTTTGCCTATTTCTGCATGCGGAGCGTAAATGGTGGTTTGTACCTGCGCTACAGCGGTCACCTTGTCGTACGCTATGCCGTGTGCTGTGCGCATTTCTCCCCTCTGTGATTTTGAAATGTAACACTAAAAAAATATATATATAAAAGGTAAACTAATTTGACAGCCACATTTATTTATGTAGGGGCAAAATAGGCTCCACAGCTATCAACGCCACTTGCTGTGGGCAACGCAGGATCGACCACTGATTGCAGGACTCGAGTCCGCGGCCCCCGGGTCGTGAAGCGTGAGCACACTATGCCTGAGCTAGGACCTGGCGGCGGCGGCGGGGGAGGGAGGGGCGGCGCGGGGGAGGGGCGGCGGCGGCACGCTCAACGCTAAGACCAGGACTGAGCACTGAAGCATGGCCGTTGCGAAGTGCTACCTCGCTACATCGCAGTCGGCGTGCCTGCATTTGCGACGGCGGCACTAGGCACTAGGCGTGGCTATTCATCGAGCCTCATCCTGATTCCGTGCATTGGTGTCTCGGGTTTGTTTCTCGCTCGAAAACCGAATCGATCGCGTTATCGCTCAATATATCTAGATCCATCTTAGCACTGCACTCGCTAGCGTAATTGCTGCTGCACTCAACGCGTCGTTTAGTTGTAAGGCAGACACAAATCATACTGGTACGCGTCTTACAATCAGGCGCCGCATTGCCTCAAGCGTACAATTGCAGGCAGCCGCCTTTTTTATTTCAGCCGGAAGCTCCGCCAGGCGGCGGCGTATTCCTTGGCGGGCTGCTGCGCGCTCGCGAAAGCGACATTGGAAGCCGGTATTTTTCTGCGGCTTCAGTTGTTTGAAGGGCTCCTCTTCTCGTGCCGGCCGAGAATCGTTAAGCGAGCATCGCAAAGACTAAATAAATGAGGCGGCAAACTGGCAAACTGTCGGGTGCCAGACGGAATCCAGGCGAGCAAATAGACCGTAGCCAAGCACCCGCTTGTTCTCGGTTGTTATGCTAATATGGCTGGGAATTAGTGTCAGGGCGTAACAAGCAGTCGTCGCTGCCTTTCATTGTGGGCGATATCCGTTTTTAATCGTGACCTTTTGCCTGTCGCTTCATTAAAGCGCAATCGGTCACCTGCGACAATCTTAAGCCAGCAACTGGCTGGCTGGCTGGCTGACTGCTGAACTTTCAGCCGCCGCGGCTTAATCAATACCGATGGCTAGACGACCAGACGCTGTCATGGCAACGAGCTGCGATTCTTCGCGTCCGGGTCTCTCACGGTGCGAACAAAAGAAAGGGGGGAGCGATTACCCTTAAGCTTAGCTCGACGCAAACGACGAGCAAAGCCGGCTTATGCTTTGGCGGAAGCGCAGCATTCTGAGTGCTCACGCAGTGGCGTCTTGCTCCTACGCCATTTTGCGCTAACTTGCGCTCGCTGGTTTCTCGTCGGTCATAGGTCGTCCCTTGAAAGACGCGTCGCGTCCGTGCGATGCGGCCGGTGTGCAGGAATACATGCCGCCATTGGACGGACAAGCGTACGCGCACAGCGCCGCACCGCACCCACCGCTGAGCTTGCAGTAGCCACGACCGATTGGGATGCGAGCGAGGCGCTGCGGATTGCAATGTGGACGAGGTATCTTTTTTTCCTTTTAAGTGCTCGAGTGCAGCAAAAGACGAGCATACTGAATCCGGCATACGACGCCGACTTTCCCTGAAGGAGGACGCGAGTTTAATGAGCCACGCGCGCAGCAAACGAATCGCTGGCCACTTCCACCTGCCGCTCGGCTCGCCAACAGCCAGCATCTTTCGTATTACGGCAGGACGACCATGACCTGACCGCTGCTTGCCGCTACGCATCGAAGAGTCTGTCGCATGGCATAGAAACTACCACTGTGTAATCAGTACTCTTCTTTTTTTACTCCAGCGAAATCCAATCGGCAAGTTCTCAGTATATCGCGTGAGTTTTGAGAGGGCGCAGTGCTGGCTAAACGTCCAGTTTAACGGGATTTCTAAATAACTACATACAAAATAGCTCTTAAATAGAAATTCTACGTAATACTATTACTTAGTTTTCTATTTCTGGATCAGTTATTGCATAAGCATGTACGGCAGTCATAAGTTTTACCCCGGTCTCCCAAAAAGAGTCTTCTGGGCATTCATTGAATTCTCGAATTCGCGAGAGATGAACGAAAGTGCTAGCTTGTGCGAGTTTCTCCCTTTTCACTATTTCAAGGAGCGTGACCCTTTCCCGTGCTTTGGTCTCAAACAGCGACGTAAGTTTTACTAAAGCTATGGGTCAAGCTTAAGATGGGGATCAAGTACGACGCTATTGGTCTGACCCGTCTAGTCTTACTAGGTGAAGTTGGCTAGCTGTTGCAAGTTGACATCATGACATTGATGGTAGACTCTGCACACTTTGCGCATACTTTCGTATAATCCAAGCTCGTCCATTAGGCCTTGTCTCGCTGTTTGGCCCAGTGGTCAAAGTGCTCGCCCCAACCAAGGTCTGGCTGAGGTTGTGGGCTCAAGACCCGCGGCATACGTGAAGCGTATGAATAAAGACTAAGTTTCCTTTAGGCGCTATGCAAATGAATCATATTTATTAGTATGATTTGCTATTTGTAGGCATTTCCTGAATATTAGTGTTCTGCCTCTCACAGCCAGATCGTGAGATGCCAACGGGGATTTTATTGCCCACGTGTTTCCTTACACTTAAATGAAGCCATTCACCTAAAATATAGAAATGCCCGGGAAATGTGCGGATTCTCTCTCCTACGAATAGGAGAATATCCTTTTCTCACTAATTGGAGAGTCGGAGCGCTTGTAAGATAACAAAGTCAGCAACATTTGTTGTCTGGATTCAGCAAATAAATGATACTTTGGATTTGGAGAAACCGATTGGCCACATATAAAGATGCAGCGCATGAAACATGTGATGTAGAGTTGAAGATATGAAGGAATGCATGTTGGCGTCCTCAGGGGTGTCGAACCCGCAGCCTCCGATATCAGTCTAAAGGCTTAAGTCCTAGCAATTCGCCTATCTCAGTAGACAAATGAAGAAAGCTTCACATATCATAAGCTCTGACAATGAAGCGTATTGCTGAGTGATCCGAATCGTGACTTAGCAGAGCAATTTTTAAATTCTTTGTAAGTGTAATAAACGAATTAGAGATTATATTTCTTCACTGCCGTCAATGCCGTGCTGCTAACTCATAGCACTATGCTATTCTTATTTATACTTATTCATGTCTGTCTCTATTGTACTAATTGCAAAATAGTTATTCAATGCTATAAAGACTATCAGTCTTTTTGACCGTGTCCCAAGAGTTCTTTCTACTTGGTGCAAAGACCTGTTGCTGGACGATTAACGATTAACAATTGTTGTAAATATGTCGCTGGTCACAAGTAAGTCTCGGCCCTCTGAAAACATTTGTTGTCAGGCCACACATTAAGAGGCCGACCCTAGATTACAAGAGCCTACGTAACTCATGTCCAGTCTCCCCTATATACCAATTATTATACCAATCTTATCCTAAGATATTTGAAAGAGTGGCGGCCCAGTAACTTCTAAATTACGTCAGTCCATCGGATCTTGCTAGCAAGTTGTGCTTCCGTCCGCTACAATGCCCCTACCGAAGACGGTCTGAGATAATTCCCACACGCGCGGATGCAGCTGTTTGCTCTTTCCATTGAATTTGTTTCGGAGCAGCTCGTGCGATTTGGACTAAAATTGGGACGTCGATTTCCTGTGCGCCAGGAAGGGATTTTCTATGTTTCATGAAGACAGTGGGACGCTGACGTCACCTAACCTGACAGGGATATTAGGAAGCCCATTCCATAACTGATGTAGACCCCCGTTGCAGATGGAGTGCAGTATTTCGCTTGCTTACAATCAAGTAAATAATGCTCAGCAGGTTCAATCAAGATTTAGAGCTAACCACTTCACCGAAACTGCTCTGATTCGGGTTTACAATGAGCTCTTGGTCGATGCACAGCAGGGCAGGGCCTCTTCGCTGGTTCTCCTTGATCTCGTAGCACCATGCGATTAAGTCGACCACCAGATCCCTCGAGAGAGACTCTCGCCCTGTCCATGTGTCACTGGTGCAGTGCCAAACTTTGTTTGGTCTTAACTCAATTAGAGACGTCTGAGTGTAGATGTAAATGGCTGTCGATCGTCCCAGAAGCCCATAAAGTATAGGATACCTCGTGGTTCAATCTCAGCCCCCTTGTTTTCTCTCTATGATCTCTTCTTTTGGTGAATTGCATCGTCGTACATAACCTTGGTTTTCATTTCCGTGCCGATGGCAGCCAGCTCTACCTACCCTTTAGAACATCTCTTTGTATAGTGACTGACTTCGTGAAACTTTAAAATGACAAAACTCGACATATAAACTGTATATATGGGCAAATCTGGCGTCGCTCTCAAGTTGGAAGGTCCCACTCTTAAGACTGATTCATCTAGCACATATGTACTTAAGTCTGCCCGCAATCACGGAGTGCTATTATTTAACGGCGAGTTAGTGGTTGAGCATATTGCATCTACGTTAAGTCTTCCTCTTTTCAGCTAAGAAACTTGGTCAAAATCAGAGCTTACTCAGATTAGAGTAGCACAGTTAAACTAGTTCACGTATTTACGAGTAAATAATCTAATCAAACGTCGCCACCGTATTTAGATTGCTGCAATTCCTTTATTACGGGACTTACTGGATTCAATGAATTACCGAAATCCACTCGGATTACGCAATAGTTTAAGGAGATATAGCTGGGCTAGGCTAGATTTTTGAGCAAACAATGTAGCAAGCAAGCATCGTTCAACTTTAAGCAGGAAATATCGCGAAATTGTGCTCGCACTTCGGGCGCGCAGTCGGGCGGCAAAGACGCTACTACGGTAACCAGATAATTCGGTGCCGGACAATTCGTCGCGGACAATTCGTCGCGGATAATTCGGCATAGGACAAGTCGGAGCGGACAATTAGGGACCAAAAAATGGGTAATTCGGAGCGGACAATTCGGAGCAGACAATTTGCTATGCATTCATTTTTTTGATATTTTAAACGTGCTTTAAAATAATAAAATAAACACGCTTTCAATTAGTGAGTACATAGTTTTGAAACCTAGACGCTTTCAATTAACCAAGACATTTAATTACACAATAAGTGAATACAAAGTTCTGAAACCTAGACGCTTTCAATTAATCAAGACATTTAATTACACAACAAGTGAATATCATCCTCTGAGGAAAAAGAAATATCGAGACCTGGATCGTCGATTGCGCACGGTTGTGTTAGATTACGAAAATTGTTCATCAATTGATTACTTGCGCGGATGTAGTCACGACATTAATTTAATGGATTAACATTTAGTATACTTGTAACATTTTAAAAATGCGATGTTGTGCAAGAGTTGCTGGTATTTGCTATGACTTTTTTGTTGTCAGCTAAGTAAACTTTACTTTATACGGTATTATAGTTATATTAAACATGATTAATAAAAAAATATTTTACATTTCAAATAGATATTTTTTTAATATCCTGCTCCGCATTGTCCGCTCCGAATTGTCCGCTCCGAAATGTTCGCGACGAATTGTCCGCTCCAAATTGTCCTTCGCCGAATTGCCCTAGAACCGCTACTACTGCCGTAATCTGCGGCATTTAACCATAATCCACGAACATCCGCCATAAATAGGCTGCAAGAGGCTAAAATCTTTTGATCGAATATTGTTTAATGTGCTATTGTTTGTGTGCCTAAAGCATTTTTGACATTAAGTTCGCGCATCCTCGTGAAATGCAACACGGTTAACTGCAATTGGCCTTGCCAGGACCACAATCTACTGTATCCACCTCAGAACAATCAGAGATCCTATGCAAGAAGCTCCATTTTAGCTCTCATATCGCACCAAACTGTCTTTACAGTGTACTAACACAGTTTCGCGACACTAGGCACCGGCATTTTCGTACATGCGTTTCGATCGACTGCAGTGGAATGGGCCAACAACGCAAACCACAATATCCAGCGTAAATCCACGACACATCGGCTGAGCAATGCGCCAATTTTTATTTTATTTTATTTTTATTTTCCTATTTCAGTGCACTTTGTTTTTAGTGCTCCTAAACAGGCTAGAGCAAATGGGCGTGCATGGTTTTCCCGTGCACTAGAGAACACTGACTTCCCAGACTTTATAGTTTGCTGTTGTATTCAAATAAATATGCACCGCCACCAATTCGAAAACCCATTTCAGGGATTAAAAACAGTAAACAAAACACGCGTCACAAAGTATCCATGTGAAGGAGCCCGGTAAATATTCGGATCTGTTGAGTAGTTAAGCGGAATGCAAACTGCTGACAGTGTGAGGAAGTGCCACGCCGGTCTGGCCTTGCAATACACAGTGTTTACTGGTTATTTACGTACTCTTTTTATTGGCTACAGTAAATTCTTCTCCGCAGAAAGTAGAGTATGCATAGATCATCCTTCACTGTCGCGCTGGTTTGGCCTAGTGGTTAAGGTGCTCTCCGTGAACATGGTCTGGCTGAGGTCGTGGGCTCGAGCCCCGTGGCATAAGTGAAGCACCTGAATAGAGATTAAGTTCTCTCAGGGCGCTATATAAAAGAATTGTAGTTTATTTTTTCTATCACCTGTCCTGCACGTTGTGATGCGCGCGTCTTGACATTAGCTTTACTTTGCTTACATATGGGTGCCGAAGCTTACATGGCAACTGCTACTTTAAAAAATCTCGGTCTATATTTTAACAGCCTCCGAAAAGTGCTCAATTTTTGAAAGATGCAATAAAGATATGAATATTGGCCTCTTGTGGCACCCGGTAAATAAAAGAAACTGTTAAATAATCCATGATACATATGAAGTTGCTCAATATGACAAAAAGTTACATTAGAGATTGTTGAAGCTTGACTAATACAGTTTCCGATGCGATAGTTGACTATCACTTAGCCACGCTTTTGAATGTTGTATCCAAGTTTGCCCTATATCATTTGTTTCACTCTCTTTCTCTCTGGCTTGATCTTTTCTTATTTATTCACAGGTATATTAAAATATTTCCACTATCTATGCATATTGTTGTACCAGTTATTGTAAGCAGCTTCGGTTTCTCTCTCTCTGCTTTTTTCCTTGCAGATCTGCATCCGTTCTCTCTGTCTCTTTGACCTTGCACGTTCCCTAAATCAATTACTAATACAAACCCGGGCACGCAGATGAGCTTAGATTTAATGACAGCCACCAGAGTTAGCCAGCAGCTCGAGTATTATTATCAAAAAGGACCCTGATATGCCGTAGTGAATGGCTTAGGTCTTACAATGAAACACTTGAAGTAGGGATTTGTGTATTGTCTACGATTCTTCGGCTTGAGCAGTTGTAGCCCTCGCTATCGGCGAAATATAGAATTAGGCATTGGTGAAAGCACATAGACCTATCGCTAACTATGAAAAAGATTGACTGTTTTAGTGTTGTTCTATTTGCATATCTGTGTGTATGGGAATCAACCAGTAGCTGGTGTGTCGAGGTGCTAGCTTCACCGTTACTAAGTCACGAACCTTGGTACCTTATAATTGCCTTTTTTAAAAATCTCACTGTTTTTGTCTGTCAATATGTGTGCTCAGCCATTACCGTATGAGAGCCAGGATTAATCAATAGCCAATAACAATCAATGAACTGGCATTACGTAAAGCCTGTAGGTGTAACGTTATGAGATGGCTGGTAGTCCTCTGCGTCGTGTTGCTGTCTCTTAATTGTGCTTACGATGCCTCTTGTTAATGTGACATTTTTGGAGCAACATTGCGGAAGCTTCGCTCTGAAATACCCCAGTTTTCAGGAAAACCTTGATCGTATCTAAAATTAGGCTTCTTTAAAAGAATAGGGACTACATTGGAGGTATTGGATGTTGCTTCCATATTAGCTGTAGCAGCATCTTTGCCAATGAGGTTGGGTTTATTAGCTCCCATTCATAGCAAGCCATCTTGACTTGTATACCATTTTAGTTCCGTAGACGCACTTCTTTAAATCTAGTACACTAATTCCTCCCACCAGTCTCTGCCAATGGTGGCAGGTTCCCACCGGCCATTTCCTAGGGAATTTGACACTCCTTACTTTCGATCTCAATGTGATTGTGTTTTCCATAAATCATCTTTTCCCTACAATTGGAAATTTGAACGTTAATTAAGATAACCCAATTGACCCCCTACATGCCCAATTTTGCTCTTTGGTTGATTTATTTTCTCTAGTGGCTCATACACATGTGCTAGCTTTCATCAAAGCCGGTTGAATCTGCCTGAAATCTAGGTGTCATGCTCAAACGTGACCTTTCATTAGACGACCACATCAGCTCCACAGTCAAATCTGACTACTTTCAGCTACATAAAATTTATAAAATTCGGGCTCGTTTAGACAGGGGCCTCTAAATTTGTCCGTGCATTTGTGACATCACGTCCTGACTTCTGTAACTCACTGTTTGCTGGTCTACCGGACTGTGCAATCAGGCGCTTACAGCCGGTGCAAAACTCTACAGCTAATCTTATCTGTCGTGAGCGTCGCAGTTGCCACATCACACCAGGTCGTGCCGACCAGCACTGGCTCCCAGTCAAGAAACACATCGAATTCAAGATTTTGTCACTCACTTTTAGGTCCCTTTATTCTTTAGCTCCAGCCTATTTAATAGATCTACTCCCCACCAGGTTAAGCATCGTGCCATCCGCTTTTGCACTCTTAACTGTTTACCCATACCTCGTACAAATCTCAAATCCTTCGGAGACCGTACCTTTAGTTCGTATGCTTTCAAAGCCTGGAACTCACTCCCGACTCGCGTCACGACATCTCCTGACTTGTCCGCATTAAAAAAAGAGACTAGAAATGCATCCATTTATCACAGCATTTAGCGGAACTCTGTGATTCGCCCTATATGTGCATATGCATGTTGATAGTGTTCATGTGCCACAAACCAAACTTGCGTGCCGACCCTAACCATGTTATTCATGCTGCTTATCGAACACGATACTGCTAACCATTCGAGAGTGCTTCCTTTGCAGCAAATATAAAATACCTAGAAGGAGATTGGGTTCTCTGAGGGCACTATATCAAACGCATTATTAATATTATTACTATTACATTCACGAACAGATATTATCCAGCGATTGTACACAGCAAAAGTGCACTACTATTAATCTGTGTGATTTCCGCACTTTTGAGCACATGCCTATCTCTACGATTGACACTGTAATCACTCATTACAGTCTACGCTTTCATTTTTACTCAGACGACGACGTGCAGGTCAGGTGCCCTCTTTTCTTCGATCCTTCACTGCATGCAAGAATGTCAAACTCTCTTAACTCCACCAAAACATGTATTGCTGAAATTCGCACTTGGACAGCAGTAAAATTTCTTAAATTTAATAAGGATAAAATCAACTTAATAATCATGGGCAAGCCAAGTCTTACTCAAAAATTGTAAAGCTTAACGCTCAAAATTGGCTTCACCAGCATTTATCCAATCGTTGCTTACGGAATCTCGATGTACTCTTTCAAAATGACTTCACGTGATGAGCGCATCAGCTCCACAGTCAAGTCTGCCTACTTTCACCTAAGCAGCATTAAAAGGGTTTGGAGTTTCTTAGATAAAGACACCACAGTCAATGTGGTCCATAATTATTTGACGTATCTGCTAGACTTCTATCCCTCAATACTCCAGTGGTTAAAGTGCTCGCCCCGACCAAGGTCAGGGTGAATGTATTTGACGGCCAAGGTCGTGGGCTTGAGCCCTGTGGCGTAAGTGAAGCGCCTGAGTGGAGATCGAGTTCTCTTAGGGTGCTATATAAATGAACTATACTTCCTACCCATGCTATAAGAATCTTACAATCGGTGTCAAATCTAGCGGCTTGGTGTATCTGCTGTAAACTTGGCAACTAAAAGATTGCGCTATTGCTCATCAATTTTCATTAGCTGCCTATTAAGCAGAGTATCGATTTCAAGATTCTATCATTCACTTTTAGATCCCTCCATTCCGTAGCTCTGGCCTACATATCTGAATTACCTTAGCCTCCGCCTCCGGTTGCACCACTAGCTCTTTCGGAGTCGAGTCTACTGGTTTTGCCCCTAGCTAATATAAATAACATTGTGCCCCGAGCTAATGTAAATGGGGCTGTTGAATTAGCTATTCTTTAGTTTTTTTAACAATATTCCCTAAGCTTGGAACTCATTACCGACTGACATAGTATCATCTCCAATGTTAGTATTCGAATAGAATCGAAAAAATATCTATTCTTTGCAGCCTTCGCTCGATCCCAGTGAATTTTCTTTCGTGCGATTATGAGTTGCAAATATGTGCACATCGTGAATAAGGGCGAGTGCGATCTTCGTTTGTATAGTAGCTCAGTTGACTTGTATTTTTTTCCTTGTTCTTTTTCAGTGCATGCAGGTGCGTGATTCGATGCATGTTGCTCACCAGAGGTTGTGCGGGCAAGAGGCCCCCCCCCGTACCTCCATTTGTGTATTTTGCATTTCTAGTCTGGGACCTCGCAAGGTCATGGACTCTTGCTGCAGCTTCTCTTGCAGCTACTTGTAATGCGCCAGAATGGATATCCAGTTTTCTTTGGGTAAAAAATTAATATACAATAATATAATAAGAATAAAATAAATAATAATAATAATAAATAATAATAATATACAAAATTCATTGTAATAGCAATAACATGAAGTCGTTTTTAGAACAATGCGAGAAATAAACCTCTATGCGGGTGCCTTAAGATTCCATTATCCAAGATGCACAAGCCATCCCACGTGGTGTCAATGAGCTGTAGCTCGCAATCGCGGGCCTTGGTAGTAAGTATTTTATTACATAGACTACGTAGACGCTCCTGAACGTCAGTCCACCACCACAAAGCACACAGTTCGCGCGTCTTTTCCTGACAGACTCGCGGCAGATACTGGTGGCAAATACTGAAGCAGCTAGTTCCTCAACGCACGTTAGCTCAGCTAACGATTCGTTCGCAACAGCACGAAGAGGTGCGCCGAAAGTAGCGGAGCGCGGCAGCAATCAAGATTAACAATACATTAACAAATACCTTATGTCCTAAACGTAGTACGGTGTATTCTACCAACACAGAGTGGCTAAATGAGTGCAGCATAAGCCATAAGTTACAAGTGCCTGAAAATCACTTCAAATACTTTTTGTACTCATTAAACTATTGATTATGGCACATCTAGTTCCTATCGATTTAAAAAATCTGAAACCTTCTCTAACAATCTCTAGCATCTTCAACTCTCTGCCATCTTTAGGACGACAAAGTTGTATTACCTCCTTAAATTATGCGATCCTTGGGGGGATAGTAAATATTAAAATAGTAATATAGTAGAATAAAATAAAAATATAATATATAACATAATATAATATAAATATAATATAAAATAGTAAATAGTAAAGATTAGTCTAGCATAACTATATGTGGTAAGCATTTAGTTTTGGCTTCAGAGCCTAGTCGTGTTCATACATAAATTGCTACTAAGAATTTTTAGAAGTAGTCTTCACGTCAGTTGTTGCTGCCCCGTCTTCTCTTTATCTTAATCCATGGACTTCCATGTATCTTCTATCTGAACGCGTGGCTTTCCCTACGTACGGATCGCACGCACTTTACGTGATTGAAGACAAGTAAGCGTCTTTAGCTTCGCCCATATCTCGTAAAATTCCTCAAAAAATCTCTAAACTCGCACATTATTAGCAAACTTCACGCAGGGATGCAAAACTCTATGCACGCACTGTGTCACAGGAAATCGCGGCTGCAACTCACCGTGGCCATCCCGTCATCGTCTCGCTGCTTTATTCTTGTCTGCCTAACGTTCATTTAGAGAATCTTCAGGGTATGATGGGAAACGTACAGCTTATCTGTTGGAGCATACATCAACTTTCTCACTTTCAGAACGCAATCAGAAATTAAGTTACAGTGAAGTAGAGAAGTAATTTCTGTCCTGTTGCTTTTATTAACTGCAGATTCCGCAACCATAGCACGGTTGTGGCCGCAGGAAGTTATTTGTTTGCATGAGCATAAGCATCATGGTGTCGCATTCACAAAAATTAAAATTCAATTATACAACAGCAGAAGAATACACAAACACATTCTCGCCTTGCGATACAAAGCGCTACTAGCGTTTCTTGACCGTTGCAGAATTTTTTTATGAAAACCGAAGTTCTTGCCAACATCGTCTGCGGAAACCAATACAGCTAAGACCTGGTGAAAGCTTATTTTTTTGACCGCAGCGCATAGGAAATTACGTGCCTACGGACATCTAAACGCTTATCACCTCGGGCTGGGTCAGCCGCGCCGGCGGCGGCTTTAGATACGCCGGCGGCTAGTAACATGCATATTAGTTACGATCGTGTCTATTTATTATCTCTACGCTATCGTCGTGAAAAGGCATTCCTAGAGGTTACTGCTTTTGCTAGTATCCGTAAATTTGGCACTAGGAAAAGAAAAGCGCCGCGGAGCCGCCGTTGAGGCCCGGGCCGCGAACGCCGGATACGCCGCTCGTTCGGCGGGAGCTGCGAGCTGAGTACCAGCTCGTTGTGTGCTCCGAGAATTGTCTCGAACTGCTCAGCGCATCCTCCCTCAAGCGTTACTGTGAGTCTTTCTAACTTAGTGGTGTCATCAGGCCTGTTACAACTCCGGCGGCCCAACTCAACGCTTGTCTTTGAAGTGCTCGCTCAACGTGCTATAAACCCTTAGCAATAAGCAACCTTATTTCTGAAAAAGGTCTCTACTTCCTTGCC
Source organism: Cristatella mucedo (assembly GCA_009760855.2). NCBI lineage: Eukaryota > Metazoa > Bryozoa > Phylactolaemata > Cristatellidae > Cristatella > Cristatella mucedo. Next base: position 1,209,727 of record WPIO01000048.1, on the reverse strand, counting down.
TTGACTGAAACATGGCTAAAATTTGTAAACTGCCCAACAATTAAGGATGCAACTCTGACTGGTTTCTCCTTCTTTCACACCTTTAGGTCAATCAAATTTGGAGGCGGAGTCGCTTTTATTACAACTCAAACCTCGACTTTAAGCTGTTTGCAGTACCCGCGAAGCAGTCTTTTGAATCTATTGCCTAGCTGGTTTGGTCTAGCGGTTAAGGTGCTCGCCCCGATCAAGGTCTGGCTGAGATCGCGGGCTCGAGCCCCGAGGCATATGTGAAGCGACTGAATAGAGATTAAGTTATTTTGTGGTGGCTATACAAACGAATTATATTTATTCTATATTGTCTTGATATCACCCAACAACAAGCTACCGATGGTGGCAGTAGTCTATCGCCCACCAGATACCAAGTCCTCCTTTATCTCAGATTTCTCTCATTTATCTCATTTTGATTCTCTGTGCAAGAAATCGATCTTTACCGATTAATCGATCTTTACCATTATGGGTGATAACGCCTTAAGCACTGAATTTCGTGCACTGACTGAGTAATTGTCTCCTGTGGCTCATATTCATGGCCCTACTCACATCAAGGGTCACACACTTGACCCAATTCTCTCATGCAATGACACCTTATCATCACCAATTACCACCAAATTCTACTTATCTGACCACATGCAGATCTCATTCAGTCTACAGCGCGTGCCCTCCTCCTCCTCATTTAAGGTCACTTCTGAATCGTAAAATCTCAAGACCCTTGACATCAATGCTGTCCGAGATGCGAGAATATCTGCTTCGCCTCTGCTGCCCAATCCCGCTTCCGAGCCGTAATGGCACACTAGGTAAGGGCGGTTGCTTTACACGACCTCGGTCCCGAGGTTGTGGGTTTGAATCCTGCGGTGGGCGATCCTGAATTGCCGCAGCAAGCGTTGGCGATAGCTATAAAGACTCTTCTACGGCATATAAAAGAGGCTGTTGAATCAGCTAGTAGTTACTTTTTATTTATTTATGCTATCATTCGTAGATAACTATCGCACGACGCTAGCTGACAAGCTCGATGAGTTTGCACCTCTGCCACAGCACACCACTTCTTGCCGACCAGCACTGGCTCCCAATCATACAACGCATCGACTGTAAGGTTTTGTCAATCCCTTTTAGGTCCTCTCATTCTTTGGCTCCAGCCTACGTATCAGATCTACTCCGCCATCAGGGTAAGCATCGTAACACCCACTTTTTGTTATATAATTGTTTACTCACACCTCATACAACTATAAAATTCTATGGAGACCGTGCGTCTAGTTCGTATGCTCCAGAAGCCTGGAATTCACTCCCGACTTGCGTCACATCTCCTGACTTGACTGCATTTAAAAGAAAAACAAACACGCGTCTATTTATCAAAGCATTGAGTGGGTCCCTGTGATTCAATCTTGATAGCTTATACGTACCGACAGAGCTCTTGCTCCCACTAATTAAACTTTCATGCCGAACCTGTGCATGTCACACTAATCATGTTATTCTTGTCGTACATTGAGAATGCTACTACTAACCATTCGATCGCACTTCCTTCGCAGAAAATTTAAAGTGCGTAGAAATAATAATGATAATAATGTACTTGATGAAAACCCCTCAGATAACTCAATCTCTTTCTGGGCGCTTTACATTTGTTGCAAAGGAAACGCGATTGAATGGTGAGTGATATCATGCTTGATAAACAACATGAATAACATGGTTAAGGGTGAAATGCACAGGGTCAGCATGCAAGTGTGGTTAGTAGCAGCATGCACAGTGTCAGCATGAATAAGCACTGACGGACAAATCACAGAGACCCACTAAATGCTGTCCTAAATAGGTGTGTTTTTAAGTTCTTTTTAAATGTGGTCAATTTAGGGGATGTTATGACGCAAGACGGGAGTGAGTTCCAGGCATTGGGAGCATACGAACTAAGTGCTTGGTCTCCAAAGGATTTGAGGTTTGCACGAGGTATTGGTAAACTGTTGGATTCCGAAGAGCGGATGGTACTTTGCTTGGTCTCGTGGGAGAGTAGATCTGAGAGATAGGCTGGAGCCAAAGAATGAAGTGACCTAAAAGTGAGCAACAAAACCTTGAAGTCAATCCGTTGCAGGTCGGCGAGAAGTGGTGTGATGTGGCAACTGCGACCCTCACGACAGACAAGCCTAGCTGTACAGTTTTGCACCAGCTGTAATCGCCTAATTGCACATGCAAGTAGGCCAGCAAGCAGTGAGTTACAGAAGTAAAGACGGGATGTCACAAATGCTTTGACTAAATTAGGCGTGGTATACTCATCTAAACAAGCCAGAATGTTAACAAAGTTATGTAGCTGAAAGCAGGCAGAGTTGATTGTGAAGCTGATGTGGTCTCTAAAGAGAGGTCATTTTGGAACATGACACGTAGATTTCGTTTAGATTCAACTGGTGATATGCTGGCAGAGCCGAGTTTGAGCGTTAGCCTTTCCAATTTCTGAATCACACTTGGTTTGCCCATGACTAGCAAGTTAGTTTTATCGACATTTAATGTAAGGAAATTTGCAGCCATTTATGTGTGGATGTCATCAATAAATGCAGCAATGAAGTTAAGAGAATTTGAGGTGCTTGAAGGCTGGGAGGAATCAAAGCAAAGGTACAACTGAGTGTCATCTGCATAGAAGTGAAAGCCTTGACTGTGCCTGGCAATTGTGTATCGGCCAGAGGGAGAGTGTAAATCGTTAAAAGAACCGGACCTAGCACGGAGCCCTGATGCACCTCATATTTCAGAGGTTCCTTGGATGATCTTTGTCCATTCACGTCAGTACTCTGGATGGCCCACTGAGATAGGACCTGATCCATTGCAGAGCAGTGCCAGTGATGCCCAGGCGAGATTAGAGGTGCTCCAGAAGAACTTTGTGGTCGATAGTATCAAAAGCTGCCGAAAGATCGAGCAAAACAAGTAGCGATACGCTGCTCTACCCATGTCTGCATTCCTAAGTAGGTCATTGGACACCTCAAGCAAGGCTGTTTCGGGGGAGTGATTAGCTCTAAAGCCAGACTGGAACTTGCTAGCAAAGTTTGAAGTTTCAATATATGAGTTCAGCTGGTCCGCCGAGACCCGTTCCAGTGTCTTTGAGACTGCGTTCTCTGGAGGGTGCTTTATCAAATGTATTATTATTATTATTACCAACTAATTCTTTGTCGATAAAGAAAGATCTTTTTTAAGTCAACCAAACGTGTGGAGAAATCGCTGAAAAGCAGAAACTACGTTACTACCTACAAGTAGTCCTACGTCATAACGTTTGGGCACATGACATATCGAGAAGCCACTCACTGAGTAGTGCCTTAACAGGGGTTTCTCATTGGCTAGGTAAGGAGTCGTTTAAGTTTTCACATGATTGATAACAGACACAATGAGCAGCACGCTCTTAGGTAAGAGAAGCCACTTGAACAGCATCGGAGTTCAGTCCATCACACGAACTGTTGGCGCTGTAGTCGCCTCGCAGCAACTTGTTATGGCTGCAGACTCTCCAGCGGCAATAGCACGCACACAATAGGAACTATCACTTTGCTAGACACATCTTCAGTCAAGGCTACGGCTACAGTCGAGGCTGAGGCACTAGACTACTACCTGCGATTCACCTTCAGCCAGTTCCGCGCTCTTTCGTAAAATTATTATAAAGTCGTGCTTTTCAGGTCATATATCAGTTTACCCGACTTCACCGCTCCGAGCGTCAAGCACGGATAGCAGCTTCGCTACATTGGTCACATAATCATAATTCATACCTAAACTATTAGCAAATCTAATCAAATCTAATCTAAATCTAATACTAATCGCAGATCGTCTATTCCTACCACCGTCACGCACACTCAAGCTCTCGCTTCTGGTGATATCGGAATTACTCATACTAGAATGCAGGCTGTCTGTAGATTTTAGTTCCTATATCGCTGCGGCTAATCTTGCTTCAAATATCGTATGTCTGCATCCAGTGGAAAGGCACCGTCGATAAATGTGCACCTCATTTTAGCCAGAAACTAATTAGCTCCGAGTTTATAGCTGATGTACTCGCTAATCAGATGCCGAAACTCAGGCAGATGCTTTTGAATCTGCATTATCTCAGGGTGCTATTGAGGCTAGACTATTTTGTACAGCTATCGCTCAAATTTATTAAAGCATTTATCTTTAATAAATATCGGCCATCGTATGATTCGAACCCACGAACTCCGGACGGAGGTCATGAAAAGCAACCGCTTTACGTAGTGTGCCATCACGGCTCGCCATATCTCAGTATATAGTAGTCCTGCATGATTACTATTAGCTGGGCTAACAATCATGCGTACGAATCTTTCTTAATGCCATTGACTTCTCTTAAGGAGTATGCTCCGATCAGCCGCTGCAGATGTGGCTTTGGCAGGATAGATGTGCTACTCTCAAAAAATACTCTCAAAAAATACCCTCAAAAAATACCCTGCTAAGCTTTGGCTTAGCAGGGTATTTTCTTAATCTTAAATTCTGACAAAGACAACTTCCAAAGCAGCTTTTAGCCACTCAATTAAACTAGGAGTGCATGACGTTATACTAATCAAGATCAAAAGTCATGGGCTCAGGGACATAGGCACGAGTGAAATCACCAGCTAAGAGATTAGCACAACAACACTGCTAAGGGTTCGGAAGAGATTCAAAATTGTAAGCAATTGTCTAATTTCCGCTACCAAATGGTGAGCTTCACCTTTCCCCTTCTGTAGCGAGCCGTGCTGCCCCCAGAGGCACAAGCCAGACATTCGGGTCACAACAAGCGTCACTCAGCGAGCCCGCGAGAAGACCTTTCTTTGACGCTGTCGTATTTTGGCCGCAAACTGGAAAAGCCATAAATTCCCTATGGTTTCACAGATAATTTTTTAAAGCAGTCTCAGGGTAACCAAACAATAATTATTGGCACGTAGGGTATTTTAAGTCTCCTTTGAGCTAACTTTTTTCCGGGAGTGCAGCTCATAAACTGCTTATTGCATATACTAGGCGAACGTTTTTACTTGCTGCAATGACAGAAAACTCAATAAAAAGGAACAGAAACGACGATTGATTATAATCATTCATAATTTATATGTTTATGAGTTATTTTTGACCTATATTTTACCAAATTGTTCACTTCGACCACAGCGCGAGTAACTAGGGCTAGTCATTCCAGATTCATGACATATTCTGGTGAATCTCGGCCCTCAAAGCACAGCTATCGATTTACGCACCAACAAACATAGTTACGCCGACTGTGACAGAGCAAGCGCAATAATCAGGAGAGCCCATACCTTAGCTACAAAGTTCGCAATATGAACGAATTATTCCAAAGGCAAAAATGGGGTTATATGAGCACACCACCTGTCCTAACTTACAGCTGACTTACCACTATTTCAGGCGTTCTTTAATACTCCTAAACCTTAGGTCATAACTAGCGTTAATTTTTTTTATTCACTGTTTCAGAGCCGGCATTTAAAAATAAATTAATAATCTGTTTTAAAATATTTAAGCAGGATTTTTATTCAGATAAAATATTGCCTTCTTCTATGACAATCTCCAATAACTCCTCACCCCCAAGCCAAGCCAGTAAGCAGTGAGTTGGAGAAGTCGAGACGAGATGTCACGAATGCATGGACCAACTTAGACGTGGTATCCTTATCTAAACAAGCCCGAATTTTAGCAATCTTATGAAGCTGAAAATAGGCAGATTTGACTGTGGAGCTGATATGGTCGTCTAACGAGAGGTCGCTTTGAAATATGACACCTAGATTTTAAGCTGATTCGACAGGAGATATGCTGACAGAGCCAATTTTGAGAGACAGCCTTTCCAATCTCTGAACCACACTCGGTTTGCCCATAACTACTAAGTTAGTTTTGTCATCGTTTAGTTTTAGAAAATTTGCTGCCATCCATGTGCGGATGTCATCAATGCATGCAGCAAGTGAGTTTAGAGAATTTGAGGTGCTCGAAGGCTGGGAGGGATCAAAGCAAAGGTACAACTGAGTGTCATCTGCACAGAAGTGAAAGCCTAGATTGTGCTTGGCAATCACATCAGCAAGAGGGAGAGTATAAACCGTGAAAAGAACCGGACCTAGCACGGAGCCCTGAGGTACTCCATATTTCAGAGGTACTTCAGATGATCTTTGTCCATTCACGTCAATACTCTGGAGTGTCCCACTGAGATAGGACCTGAACCACTGCAGAGCAGTGCCAGCGATGCCCAGGCGAGATGAGAGGCGCTCTAGAAGAACTTTGTGATCGATGGTGTCAAAAGCTGCCGAAAGATCGAGCAAAACAAGCAGAGACACTCTACCCATGTCTGCATTCCTAAGTAGGTAGTTGTATACCCTAAACAATGCTGACTCTGTGGAGTGATTAGCTCTAAAGCCAGACTGGATCTTACTAGCAAGGTGTGAGGTTTCGATATATGAGTTCAGCTGGTCTGCCACGACCCGCTCCAGTGTCTTTGATAGGAATGGTAGAAGGGAAACTGGGCGGTAGTGGCTCAAGTTCTCTTGGTCTAGTGTTGCTTTCTAGAGAAGAGGCCTGACTACAGCTTTATTGAAAGGTGCTGGGACATGACCTGAGGCTCATGACATATTAATGAATGAGACTCGACCACCTTTGCGACACAAATCGAACACAATCGGACAGATACGATTTGATCTATTACAGTACGTATTCTGCCAGACTGTTCCGTCCTCAATCTTTCAAGCAGGATTTCGGTATAAAGAGTGTCGAACGCAGCTGATAAATCAAGCAGGGCCAATGCACAGACATTTCTGAAATTGTTGCTGTACTCTACGATGTCGTTGATTACACTGAAGAGAGCATTTTCAGTGGATTCATGTCACTTAAATCCGAACAGCAAATTATTATTTAATTAAATTAGCAGATTATTTTTCTGAAAATCCTTCTTTTAATGTGTTCTACAAGCTGCTTACCGACAATCGTTTTAAGAAGTTTGGAAAAAAAAGAGGAGTTGCTTTATAGTTTGTTAAGACCTCTAATGTAATCTGGCCTTTTTATTATTGGTCTAGCGATGGCCAGTCGAAAAGCTTTGAAGGAACCCGTTATCCCGAGAAGCCTTTAAAATCTGAGTTACGGTTGGACTAAGTTTGTCTATCAGTCAGTGAAGACCAGAGAGGGAACGGTATAGGGTCGTCAGGAGAGGTCTTTTTACTAAATTTAACTAAGGCAGCCAATTTGTAACCAAAACCTAGAAAAAAAGTTAAGAAATGTCAGAGATTGAGACTCAGCATTTGCTTTAGCCGGTTCACTTTTATTTCGAATATTTATATTTATATATTTATATTTATATTATAATATTTATTTCGAATAGTTAAAACTTTGGGTCTTTTCCAGCACGTTTGCCTTTTGAAAGGCAGCCTGAGCGACGATGTACATTCAACAATTACCTCCACCTTATTCGTCCTAAACTGAAGCGATAAGGTGGCTATTCATTGGCCAAGGAGCTTGAAGGCGCAGATAAACTGATGCTGCTGTGGCAGTTCAGCCACCTTGACCAAGCTAAGCCGTGGCCGGCCTCGCAGATCCAAGTTAGGATTTTGAGCTGTATTTACTGTTCGACTGAAAATCACCTCAGATGCTGACAAACAGTACGCGTAACTGTACTCTAATCGGCGGTTTGTCACGATGTACCAAGTGCTGAGAAACAACGTTTTCCCGTTTAGCTGCATGGTAATACCCAATCATTTCTGATCTCTCAATTGTTTTGCCGCTCATTTGTATAATTGCGGTCTGCTTTTTTCGACGCTGAGCTCTTTCCTTACTAAAAAATTCTTGTTTTTCTCCTGGTGGTCACTAAGAGGGTCCGAATAAGTACGTGCAGCTTATGTATCTACTCAATAACTCCACAAGCAGTGAAGGTTAAGTAAACGGGATGCCAGCTGATTTAACAACCTCATCTGTATAATGGCAGAAGAACCTTAAAGCTTAAAGCTTCGAGCGGTGGCTATCACCACCGCTTGAAGCGGCAATAAAGAATCGCCCACTGCAAGATTTGAACCCATGACCTCGGAACTGAGGTCACGAGAGCTACCGCCTTACCTAGTGGGTCCTCACGGATCACCAAGTGAGTGGCAGGCAGACAGGTTTTTCAACATCAAGCTCAAAACTGAGGCAAAATTCGTTATGAAATCGGTAGCTACAAACCTTAATCTCACTAAAAAAAGTCAGAACATTGCTGATTCATGAGTGCAGTGAAGTCGTAGGAGTAGCAGCAGCAAAGATGAACGGGTAACGAAAGGCAGAGGTCAGTCAAAAGAAAGATATATAATTGTTTGAATGAATTTTGAAAAGGAACAGCAAGGCAAATGCATCTGTAGAAACGGAAAGTGTGTATTTGATTTATAGATATCGCGGTGGTTCAAGGAGGCATATTAGGCTGACAACGCTCAGCTCGATATAAAGAAGCGTAGTCGAGGCCGGCATTGCAGGTCCAACTAGGATTTAATTTTTGCTGTAGCCGATCGAGCCGGGATCACATCAGTTCCCTAAACTAACGGAACAGTGACTGAAGTACTTGCGATTTGCTAACATCGAAGCTATACTTGAACAGCATCAAAAATTGTATGCATATTTCCACCGTCACTATCAATATATTATTATTGTAATCTAGCCTAGAGGAAACGAGGGTGCGAGAGGCATGGAGCAAGTACTAATCTACTGATAATAATAATATAATAATCGGATGAATATGGTAACTGCTTGTGGAAGGCGCTTTCCGGATTCAAATTTTAAGAATAGTTGGCATACCAAGAGGTTTTCCATATTACGAATGCATGAATTCCCTACTAAGTCAACTTTTTTTTAAGAGCGAAATAAATTCACTGATTTCAGCTATGCATTTAGAATTTTTCATACAGAGGCCTTTTTATCTTCATATATATTGAAAAAGTTGGTCTACCACAATGTTAGTAGAGCAGCAGTAGATTTATGTTGGTTGTGGTCACTAATGCTTAGGCGATCACAGTAATCATTATAATGTAAGCTTGTAATAATAATAATACATTCGTTATAGCACCCTCGGAGAACTTAATCTCTTTCTAGGCACTTTAAATTTGCTGCAATTGAAGCAAAGCTCAATCGCAGCTGTGTGTCGTCTTCGTTAAAATTAAAGCCCATCCTGTGCATGTAAATAAAACCAACAATGGAAAGAGTGTGGCCGAGTTCCAGGGGTCAAAGGCTAGTTTCCGCCAAACCCTGCTACACTCGGGCAACGCTGCCGCTCGCCATGCCGCTGAACCAGGGCAAGACGAGCGGCCATCAGGTTAAACCTCTTTATAATACCGCATGCGCAAACAGCAACAGGGGAACTAAACAAGTCTACAGGGAGGGTCCTAAACTAAGCACACTATAGGGGCACAAGATGACGCAGCAAGCGCGAACAAACGTATCAGTTGGTCAGTCGGCTTCCGCAGTCCGGCCGTTGTACCGACTCCGAATCCAACAGTACGAGCGTACGCCGTCCAAGACCCGGCTGGCTGAGTAACTGCTTGGCTAGTCTGAGTCGACAACTACCACACTCGAGACCGTAAACCGAAAGATGCCAACAAACGGGGGAGGGGTCACGAACATGCTACACGGGGAACGCGGAATATTTGGTACTCGTTGCCTTGCGTGCGTGGCAGCATCGCCGGAGCACGCCTGCACGAATCCAGGTGCACTACTCGGCGAGACCGGGAGCCTCCAAAACCACGACTTACTCAGTCAACTTCTCCTACCCAAGAGCCCCTGTGACCTCACGTAACCACACATGCTGTAGGTCCGACCCCGGCCTAGCCGGTGACCCTAACCCTCATTATAGCCGTCCGGACCCAGCCAACCGAGCCCAGCCTGGGTACGAGAGTATAGATTGCGAAAAGAACTGAACCGAGCATAGATCCGTAGGGTAGATACGTGCCTAAAATTCTTCCTGGAAGGCCGTTGCCCAATGACCACATCTTTCTGAAGTCTCCTCTAGAGCTAGGATCAAAGTCGTGGTAGTGCAGTCCCAGTGAAGATAAGGCGAGACTGCAGGCGCTCAAGAAGAACTCAGTAACTAATGATGTTAGACATTGTAGAGAGATTAAACTAGCTGAGAAATAGTACGCAAGATCGCAATTCTTGAGATGGTCGGTAAACACTTGCAAAAGTGCTGACTCTGAGGAGTTATTAACTCTAAATCCTTATTAGAGCTTACTTGCTAGTTCTAAAGTTTTAATAGAAGATTTTTTCTGGTCTGCCACTACTCATTACGTTGTATTCAATTGGACCGCAATAGTGTTAATATAGTTAATGTATAATTCATTGTATAGCGCCCCAAGAGAACTTAATCTATATTCAGGCGCTTCACATATGCCTCGGGGCTCGAGCCCACGACCTCAGTCAGACCTTGGTCGGGGTGAGCGCCGTAACCGCTGGACCAAACCAGTTACAAATGTCAACAGCAGTTTTTTCAAATTAAATGCAAAAGCAATTACAAGTTTTTCTAAAAAGAAAAGCTGCGCACTGCTTGCCAATATCATCCGTACGATACTGGTCTAGCAGCTGGTCATTCGTTTGCACGGCAATTGAAGAGCACTACTGGTAGTCCAGGTAGCCGATGAGTTTCGATGAGGCTACAAACACCTTGTCTACTTGGTCTCGACGAGGAGGGAAATGGCCAACAAGTAAATTGTTTATTCCACTACCTCCGAATAGGCCTTCTAGATTGGCGCCTCACCGATCGCACTCTCGCGGTGGCGATCGAAGATTTTCCTCGCCGCTGAGAAGTCCGCCCAGAGATTCCTCGCACGCTTCCGAGCACCAGCTTTAACCGGCGTTAAACCTGCGAGCGCTTCAGACTCCATGCTTGCTCCATTATTGGCCTTTCAATGGGGACGTTGGCTTCATTTTAGTAGGAAATTAAAAGAAAATGCTTTGACAAAAGGCCGGAAGGCCTCCACCATCGGGCAGCTCTAAATTTTTCCAATTCTCGTTCTCCCGCGACCAAGCCACCGCGACCAAGCCACCGCGACCGCCGTCTTGACAAACATAGAAGATAACTTTGGCCAAATTGTTGAATCATGAGTTTCTACATTGCTTGGTGCACCCTTTCTCGTAATTCAATTGGACTACTGCTCACATTTATAGCGTGTAAAATCTGTTCTTAGTAACAATGGCGAGTCGGCAAGTCGAGATCGTAACCGGAACCAGTGAATAATGAGTCTCCGTGTCGCTGGAACTATATTTTTAAGACTGCGCAATATCTTTAGTAGCATGAGAGGCTCAAGTGCCTCAGCCTGGCCCTTCCTGTAGTCACTTGGACTCCGCGGCTGTCGCATATCTATGGCGCAGTGATGTAATTGCTCCACGAAGTCGACGCGACGGGAAAACGCCTCGAAGGCTTCCCGTCACGTGACCGACACTTAGCGACTTCTCATGGCTTCCTCCCGAACTCGGAGGCCTGGCGCCGCCACCGTAGTCGGCCACCCAGACAACGGCAAGCATAACGGTATAACCCGGTCCCATTTGTTTGAAGTAACTCCTCGGCCTCCCCTTCGACAAATTTATGGCTCTTCTACCAAGACTGTTGGCTTGAACTCGCCGAGTAAGACGTGTGTTGTAAATTTCGTGTTCACCTCGCTTAGCTTAGAGCTGCACCGCCTAATTGACGCTTCTGCAGCATATACCGTGGTCTCCGCCTCTTGATCGCCTTTAATACTGAAACTCGATGTGTTTGCGGGTGTGTTTGGGTTAGTGCGTTTGTGTGCGTCTTCAACCCAGTGCTCGCAGCCTGCAGTAGGTGTACCCTCATCCGCTTTTTGATGGCTATGCAGATTGTGGTCATGATGGAATACCCTGGGTTAATGGTGCTAGTAGCCTGTCGGCACATAGAATAGCAGAACTGATAACTGTACGCCTGACCCTCGGAATGAGTTTTGTCAGAACCGCCTATAAGCTTAGGCTGTACGGTGCTTGGTTGGAGTGATGATATTTCCGTGGATCTGTATGGACGACCAGCGACTTTGTGGTTCGGGAGTAGACCCGTCGAGAAGCGCTCGTGGATGAATGGCTCGCGGTATCGTCGTGTATCGTGTTCACGGCATCCTGCCACTCCTGCTTCGTCTAGGCAGCCAGCTGGTCACTGCATGCATGGCATCGCCCGCAGGGCGACTCCACAACTTCGCTTTGAACTGCTTTCGCTGCTAGACATGACGGTTCTCGGCCCACCCTCCCCAGTGCTGGAATACTAGCGATCTGCAACGGACCGCCGTTCCAGGCAGACAGACTCTGAGCTAGAAGACCAGCTGGTAGGGGCCTAAGTGGTGGTCTGTCACCCGCTTGTAGCGCATCGTGCTAGCTGCGTTGCTGCCTCACTGCATCATCGCCGTAGATTGGTGGCGTAGGCCTGGCAATCTCTGGCCTCCCAATCTTTAGACAGCTTACCGAGTCTGTTCTTAGACAGCAGCGCTGCACACCCCCTCCCCTCCCCTTGGAAGCTGACCTTGCATCGGGGGTTCGCCTTGGCCTGCATTCGATGTGACAGCATGTTCGTTGTCCATGCAGTGTTGGAACTTTTCAATACTAAGACCCGTCTCTTCGTCTGTGTGGCAAGTCCTGAAAGCACTCCGAGACCGTAGAGCAGATTTTCTTTTGCAGGTGCCGCCAAGAGAGTCTCAGTCAGTAGCACTGACCAGACAGAGCATCGATGGAGCTCGCTACTCATACTCGTTTTGATATTTACTTCGGCAGTCTTGCTGATGTATTTCGTATACAGTACTTTCCCAGACCTTAAAGAGTAAGTTGGCTTTTTGCCATTCACTTATCTATTGCATTCTGACCCCATTAGCTACGCTGCACCTGCTGTTGGGCCTTCCTTGTCTGCTTGGGTGCTGACATGCAGCTGCCCTGCTTTTCGGTGGCACTCGCCTGTCGGCTAACGAAGTACTGTTGTGGAAGACCGATATACAGCAAGCTCCGTGACTCCCTGACGAGGCTTGCCCAACCAGTGCCCGCAAGTCTTCAGCCAGCAGTGGCCTGCGGTTGTGATATGCTGCCAGGCGCCCTGCTGCATGTCAGCCGGCACTCAGCTGTTACTTGTCGGTCGTAGCACCACTATGAACTCGGATAGAGAGTGATACTTAATCAATTTATACATCGCCCTAAGAGAACTTAATCTCTATCCAGGAACTTTACATATGCCATAAAGTAGTGAAGATCAGCTGATTCAACAACCTCATTCATATAGGGGCAGAAGAGCCCTTTTCGACAATCACCTGCTGGCAGCAGGCAATAAAGGATTGCCTGCTAAAAGAGAGTTGAACCGACGATCTGGGTCGTGAAGCTCCAGCACCTTACCTCCTGGTCTGAGACCTGTGGGTAGGACTTGAGACCACGACCTCGTTCTTAAATGCAAGCGTCTTACCCCTGGATCAAACCAGGACGGGGCAAAGGGGTTTTGGCTCTGCAGAAGCTGTCTGGTGAGTGATGGGTCGATGATGAGGCATCCTTGCTCTTGCACGGCTAGTTGTGAGGGTACCGGCAATACTCCTAGGCGTATTCTTTTAGTCTTGCTACTTCAGGTATCAGGTATCAAGAGGTATCGATGCCCACCCAACTAGCCAAGTAGCAGTCGGAAACACGTGGTTACCTTTGAGTTTGTGTGATCGATCGTCTGTCGTATTTTCGTATGCCTCAGTGCATACACACTTGGACGGTGCCGAGTCCCGCTGGAGTTGCTAATTTCGCAAGGTTTGCTTGCACTCGTTCAGTCTCTGCTAAACAGAGTGCTTTGTGAATGTGGTGGGGTGAGGATCATGTTCAGCAAATCTGCTGCTTTCCCATCAATTTGCCTGTTAAAACATTTTAGTGATTTAGAAGAACTGGATAGTTCAGAACTGGCTAGTTTGTGTCACTCTGGATACCCTACTGTAGTCTGGTAAAGGTTATATATTAACTCGTTGAACATTAATATCATTTCAAAGCTATTCGTAGGCAATTGATCTGCGGTGAAGGCTTGGTGGCCACTGTCCAACCGAAACCGTGAAGAGATGTGGTCAGAATCTGGGTTGTTGGCTGCTGCTGCCTATTGACGGTCCTGCCAACTGAATGGCTGAATACAGTCAAGAGAGATGTGTGGGGAATGGTAGGGTAGCTAATGGTCTCATTCAGCATGCTGGTATAAGCCAGCGAAAGTTAGCTTGGCAGAGCGGTTAGAGGTGGCTCGTGCAAGAGCCTGCCAGGAATGCCCTGCAAAAAGGTTCCTTCGACTGATGGTTTTGGCTTATGGTGTTCACAATCCTGATTCTCACGGTCGGTGATCAGTAATTTTTTTGTTGAGCTGCGTTGTGGAATTCTTTCTGCCGCTACTTCTAGAGCAGCATATTTGCTAGTGAACTGCTAAAACATTGCTCATGCTGTTTGTGTTATCTACTGAGATAGGGACGCTATGTGGATCTCAGATTGCTGAGAGTGGGTGGTTGTTGGTAGTCATTTTATTAGACGTTCTGGAAGTTGTGGCAACCTGATCTGACCTGTGGGTCGAGTTTCGTACCATCCAATATGGCCACCGCTACCATTACAGTTGTTTTTCTATGTAAAATAGTTGTAAATAAATTTGAAATGCCGAAAATATTACTTTTGTGACCACTATTTCTAACACCAATATTCTGCTACGTGTCCATGTGATCGTGCTTCCTTTTGCAGCAAAAAGTGCCTAGAAAGAGATTGAGTTTTCTCAGGAGGCTATATCAAATGTTTTATTATTATTATTATTATGTATTTATGAATAAAAATATGCATGCCCAAAATAGTTCACAAGTCTAATTGGTCAGGCTGTAAAAACCAGCTGAGGACTTATATGACCAAATATGGCTCCAGTGATCACCCACGAGAAAATGTCTCAAAACAGAAAGTCATTACTAGCAGGCGTGAGAAACAATTTTATGAATATACCTTGTATATGAGTAACAAGTATTTATTTTTTGCTGTACTCGCAGTTCACACACACACACACATTTGCAGTTCTGCATCAAGCTTAGATGTGAAGGCCAATCGAAGTTCTGATAATAATGGGCTTTTGTGGTCGAGAAACCAGGTGCTGTCTGAAGATTATTGTTTGCTTGAATGTCGGCTCTTTTTTATCCTCGGCGGCATTTGCTCATTCTTGTTAGCATTCTTCTCATCAAGGCTAGTAGTAGCCACCGGAGCTGGCTGTTGGAATTTGCACCACCTTTCATTACCAACTATAGGTGCTTAATGTCTTCCTTAGGTAGCCCTTCCTATGCTGGGTGACAGAAGGTCTAGAGAAAAAATGTGTGTTCAAATATTAGTATAGTTCTGCTTATACTCAACTTCAGGAAATCATTTCTGATTTCGGGTTGATAAGTTTTGCTAATGCATATCTGTGATTGCAGATAAAAAACGAAGGGCGTTTTATGAAGAGTATAGTAAAAGATATCCGACCGAAATCGGAAATGAACTGTTGTCGTGGTATGCAAGCAGAGCTGAACATAGATTTGAAATTTCACTTCAAATTCGCTTCAATTTCACTTCATTTTAATTTGAAATTTTAATTCAGTTGATCAATCGAGTATTGGCCGAGTTATGGGAATTACAAGGCACGAAGCAACAGTGTAAATAAAACTATTTCAAAGCCAGAAGCATGTACCTCAACTTGGTGCAAATATGTACCTCGATGTACTAGGGTTCAAAAATGTAGGGCACAACTCGTCTGTGATGCAGAGGTCGGTAAAAATGTATTTGTAGATATGTTGCTTCCGAGTTAGATGCGGTTTGCATAATCGTTTGTTAATCTTTCGTTTCATGTAGAAATAGCACTTCATATTCCATTTCTAATATGATTGTCTTTTGAAAGGTACCATAAACAATTATTTGATTGTTGGGCCGATCTTCTCAGTATTTTTTGGCATTTACACTTGAGAAAATTTGCTGACATTTAAAATCAGATGCCTGTAAGAATGGTGTTTAGCTATAAATCGTCGCACCTAATTGTGATTACTCTCGAATGACAATCTAGCTGAGTGTCGTCGTCATGGAAGTGATGACAATCTAGCTGAGTGTCGTCGTCATGGAAGTGATAGCCGATGCCGTGGGCATTAAATGTCTTTTTTTCAGAGGTTCTGTGTAAATGGAAAATTGCAGGGGCCTAGAACCTACCCTTGAGGAACTCGCAGCTGATTGGTCTGCTAAGTAAGTGTCTTGATTGTTTTATGGCTTAAACTGGACACGATGAGACAAGTATGATTCGAACCGTGCCAGAGCCTCGTCAGCCAGACCGATTGCTGTCCTCAATATCTCCAGAAAGACGTTGGTTTCTGTAGTGTCGATGCTGCTGTTTGATGGAGTAGGACCAAAGCTGTGGCGGTTGCAGCCATCACTGCTACTTATAATGCAATTGGTCGTACGGAGGCTTGCAGCTTAGGTGGAATGGTGCTGCTTGAATCCCGACTCTAAAGTTTTCCTCGTGAATCATCTTTTATGTGCTCTTTACAGCTGTTTAGCCACAAGTCTTTCGAGAATCTTGGACCAAAAGAAAAAGCAGTGCGATCCGGCGAAAATTTGCTCGTACATCTGCTAGTGCATCTTAAACCCAGGTCTTTCAGGGACCTCCTGCAGCTGCATCTGTAGCACCATGGGTGAACAGGAAGCCGCTTTCCCGCTACCGCTAGGTGCTTTGTGCCGGGCTTCGTGGCGCATGGCATTTGACGTCTATCGGGGATCTAGCTAGTCGCCCTTGTCCCGTTGCCCCCTGGCCCGGCACTCACGCGATCTGCCTGTCGGTTGCTCTTCAGTTCTCTTCTGCTTGCAGTGGTTAGGTTAGCAATCGTGCTTCGGGCGAAACTTGTTATACGGGCATTGCTGGTCGCGGCTGTGCTTTCAGGGAAGAGAAGAAGTATGTCAAGCTTCCTAGAAGCATGGATGATGCCAGAAACCTCGGAAGAGTGCTAACTGCCTATAAGACAGACCACTATGCCAAGGTTCTCGGAGGACTGTGCACGACTTACATATTGTATCCTTTCTCCTCTGCCCAACGAACGACTTTGTCCACTCTTGCCGTGCCTAGCTTTGCAGCATTGTTGCAGTGTCAGATGCTTGCGTATTAATGCCAGCTTAGCTTCAGCACTCATAATTTTTTAAGCCGTGTGCTTGCTTGCTTGATTACTTCTGCCCATTCGACTTCAGTTTTTAAGCACAGCTTTCATGTGCCTGTGAGTGGCTACCAGCATGCACTCAAACGCAAAAGTATTTGGACGTCTGTGGCTGCTGCTATGACGGCTGCTGACTAGCCAGCATTTTTAGTAAATGTAGAGCACGGCAGTCACCAAAAGTATGTGCACCGGTCAAGATTGGAAAAGCATAATGCTCTTGCATGTATCGCACTTCGTGCTTAATTCAATAAGCTGCTTTAACGTTGCACCTTCCTCATTTGCAACGACCTGTCAGACCTGCCCGGGAAATCGGACCTGTCGGACCTGCCCGGGAATGGAGCTGATCGAACGCTCAAAGGTTGTGACCGTTATGCTACCCACCCTAGGCTCGTTGCAAGTGTGCTCAAGAAGCGAATGGGCGAATGTGAGAGGGGCGGCGAGTTGCCGAAACCAGGGCTCGACCTCGTCCCACAAATGCTCGATTGTGGCTGACTGACCCAGCATGCCGGAGGCTGACTCGGCCGATGCGTAACCGTCACAGAAGTATAACCGAATTCGAATAAATTGTTAAAAAAAAATACTTTACTTTGGTGGCCATGTGTTTTGGGTCGTTGTCGCGTTGGAAAATATAATCCGGTTCATAATGCGCCACGGAATTTGGTAGTTTGACGTTCTATATGTAGAAGATCTAAATAAGCAAGCGCCTCGGGTCATGATGACCGGTGTGCCATGTGAGATTCTGATGCAGTTTTCACTGAAGCTCCTCATACCAAAGCATCTTCCCGAATCTGACATTAGCTGCAGGCACGTGAGCGAGTCGGCTTCAACTTGTTGCCGATATGCACCTACAGCCTTCTCATGCCGTTCGGAAAGAGCGCGAATTTGCTTTTTCCACTTCATCTAACTCTACCCCACTCCTAGGTTGTCTAGTGGACCTTAGCTTTAGCCCACTGCAAGCGAATTACCATATCATTTGCAGGCGGAAGCCGGTTTTCTCTTTTTGCCTCGAGATTGCAGACCAACCCTATTTAATCGCCACGCACTGTGATGGCATCACCAATAGCTCGCCTCTCAGACGATGCTTGCAGACTTTAAGCGCGAGCTTGTGCCAAAGCAAAACGGTCGTGTACAGCCTCCAGCTTGTGCATGGTTTTCTCCCACGTAGTGGTATCGCATTGCCGGCCCGGCAGAGGAGCTTTTTCAGGGCTCCAAGTCTTCACAACCTTTCTCGTGTTATGTGCAATTGTACTCCTCCGTATTATTTATTATATGAGTACTCATGGCCGCATGTCCAGCCTCTTACATTGCCACATTTACCCCTCGACAAACTTGACAAATCCATCGCCTACCGAATGACTGGTTGGGTTTGCCCGTGCAAAATAAATAAGCTCAATGGATTAGCTTCACAATTTCGACTCGTTCGTAGCCTTCGAGTTCCGGCATAAACTGACGAAGGATCGTTCCTGGTTGCTTTGTTCTATCCTTAAACCTCTCACTTTAAATAAGTGTAAAAGGTTTTTTGGCTGATTTTAAGCATCATGTCCAAACTTGCATAGGCTGTCGTGCAACTCGTACTTGGGCATCCAGTAATTAGCAGACAGAACCTACATCTCGGCTGCGGTCCAGTCGAGTGCTTAGGAAGCACTGCTTACTGAGAAAATCTAGGCCGTCCAATACACTTAGGCGCTGGAGTGTGCACACGCTCTGCTGTGACCGTTGCAACCCAGTTTACTCTTGCGTGCATGCAATGTCACGTGCTTCCTTGACCAAATCCACTCCCCAACAGTCTGCAGTCATTCGCAATACCGGGCTCAATATTTCTCAGCGTCTTATCCGGCTATCTGCTTCCATTTTACTTCGCTCTACTGCTGGTGTGCTTTGTAAGTAGCATGCGCCGCCTGCTGGCGCCGCTGCCGAGCTTTTGCTGCTGCTGCTGCCGCTCGCATTTCTTTGCTCGAAGCCTGAGCAGTCGTGCTTGGCAGTCGTGCTCGGCAATCGTCCGTCTTGTAGTGCTCTGCAGCTGGTGCCTCTGTCTGCTACGGCCTGTCGTACTTGGTGGGCCGTCGCATCGTCCTCAAGTACATTCCGCAGCGAGTGGCCCAATGGTCGGCTCAGGTGAGCCTGGCGGTCGCGCTTTTGCGAGCCTCGTGGTGCCGACGTCAGTCAGCGGGATGGCGCTCTGGCTAAGCAAATAGAGAGCGTTGCTGCTGCATTCGTACGCTCCGAATTTGTCGCTGTCCCTTTGGTGATGGGATCCGCTAGGGCTGTGTGAGCGCTCGCCACTGCCATCGGCGCCGACGGTGGCGATTTACGTTTCGGTGCTGCTGCTGCTTTGCAGGTCGAGAAACACCGAAGTCACTTGCTGAACTACATGCTGTTCTTGAGAATTACACCTTTCCTGCCGAACTGGTTTATAAACATTGCGTCGCCGATTATAAATGTTCCAATCGTGCCGTTCTTCTTTGGTACATTCTTCGGTGAGTGGCCAGTCACTTCCTCCTCCTCCTCCTCCTCCTCCTCCTCCTCCTCCTCCTCCCCCTCCTTCCACCCTCTCCGGCATCTCTGCCAGCGGTGTGGCACCGTTAGGCTTGCGTTTGACTTGCCAAGTGGCGAAGTGCGTGATCTTGAACATGTTAGTTGGCACCAGAAAGTCCTTTCTTTGAATGTTGCACCATGGTGCAAGTGAATGTATTGTGATGTGATGTGCCTGCATCCACAACTTCGCTAGGACTAAGTGAGTCTTAAGCCTGAGAGTTTTCTATAGAGCGCTCAAAGCCTCTTGGGCTTTTCATACGCATACGGTAGCAAGCTGACTTCATCTCGCACAGCAAAGAGATAGATAGATGAGTCAAGAGGGCGGTCGACGAAGTGAGTGGCATGGACGTAGCAGGTCAGGACGGCTGGAGAAAATGTGCCAATCTTAGCAGCATGAGATACCGCATTGTGTTGCGTTAAAATGTTGGAAGTGAGTTCCACAATCTAGCACCTGCGGAGCAAAAGCTTCTATTGCCAACGGTGTTTAAGCTTGCGAATGAAACAGCTAATTTATTATCGATAGATGACCTGAGGGCAGGAGGAGGCTGAAAATGAAACTGGTGCATCAGTTCAGCTAGGTTCGAAGGAGCCACGCTGGGGCCGGCCTTGCGGGACAGCGTAAGAATTTTACTCTGTATCCTCTCATCAACCGGAAACCAAATCCCCAAATTGCCAATAATGGATGCCCTTGTGCAATTTGATCTGAGCAAAATCTAATCATTTGGCAATCCAGCATTTGGATCTGCTTCTAGAGCTCTAAAGTATCTTACACCTTCAACTCGAGGCACTTTTTGCAGCTCGTTGGTCGCATATGTATTGCCAGCAAGTGAAACCTAAACGGTTTCTTCACATAGATGACATATGCTTTGTTCTTGTAAACCGTTCTTTAAGTGCTTATGCATGCTGCACTTGTGCATGCTGCTCTTATCGCTACTCTCTTCTATAGGTTTACTTTTCTGCCTATGTGAAGTGCCTAAAATGCATTCTAGTTCTCTTCAAATTATAACGATGCTTTATCACTACCCTAGATAAAAGGTTGCATTTTACTTTTTAACCTTGCATAAAAAGTCCTTGAATGAAGTGTTTTCCTAATTTTCTTTGCACACAATAAATAAAAAATCGCTATTAGTTCTCAAAAACTTTGTTTATGTTGTAAGGGCAACGATATTTTAAATTCTCTGGTTTCGCTGTTAGGTGCAGTGCTGACACCAGGTTCGCTCATGTGGTATGCGTTATGCCGATATCCCAATTGGTGCCAGTTTGGCTGGCTATAGACTAGTATAGAGTATAGAGTAGTATCCATATAAGTATCGGAAGTCCCAGTGGCTGAAACGAACATTATAGGTAATGTTATTGAGTAAGTTAATGGCAAATTGCCATATTTGATTGACAATCGAATCAAGCTATTTTCACCGAGCCAATGCATTTTTCTATGCTTGTGGACAATTTATTGCGACACGAGAAGAATAAGTCCTCTGTGAAAATACCTGTTAAGATGTGCAAAACTTACAAAGCGCACTTCGGTATGTCTGTCGGGGATCAAGATAGGCCTTGGGCACCTCATTTCGTATGCAAACACTGGAAGACAAGCCATAAAGGTAACGTTAGCAATGTTTATCATTTTAGAATGTTTGCATGTTGTTATAGAGGGAAAAGAGAGCCCGAAGTTTTCTATCCCGAGCATTAGGCAGGAACCGACTGACCACTCAAGCAACTGCTACTTTTGCACGGTCGATCCTTTCAAACGTTGAACTAGCCAGAGCGTGCCTGCCGTCTTGTGCACACAGTACCGGGACAGAGAGCAAACAAGGGAAGAAGCACAGCTCTGCCAGCACCGTAGTTTGCGAGGCTGCATGCACGCTCTGCTCTGCTTCTCCGCTGCGTCAGCGGTAACCAGTGCTCAATGCCGGCACACAATTGCCAGTGCCCAAAGCCAGCAGTGATCGATCGTGACGTCACTGTTGAGGGGATCTTGTCGTGACGTCATTTTTCCACAGCTTGAGCCACGGCCTATCTGTGGTCGGCTGACAGCACCGTCGAGCCAACCCACAAGCATGAGCTAGCACGGCTTGTAATGGGAGCGTTTTGCTACGACACGTTACGTGAGCAGCCGGTAACCGACTGCCCAAGCAAATGTGCAGGTTGCACTTAGCTCTGCCTATCGATCGATGTCTGCTCGCTGCAGGTGTGGCTCCGCCTTCGTTTTTCACCGTCCAAATGGGCACCACTCTGTACGAAATGACCGACGCCCACTCGGCCTTCAACTGGTTCTCGGCCGCGTGCCTGGCAGCCATGGCCCTGCTGTCTCTCCTGCCGGTCCTTCTCAAGACGAAGCTCAAGGAGAAGTTCGCTTGACCGCAGGCTGCAGTCAGTCGCTGCCTCCGGTGCAGTCAGCACCGAAGGCAGCGCCGCCACCGCCGGGGTGGCCACCGAAGCTGAAAGAGCAGCAGCAGCAAGAGGTCTAGGAGGCGGCTGCGGCCGGCGTGCTCTCGTGAATGGCATCCTCGCATGCGGCGCCATTGCTTGTCGTCTGTGCTTCAGCTAAAGGTGCTGCATGCATGCTTCCCTGCTGCCCGTGCCAGAGTGCAGTGGATACCAGAGTGCGGGGTCGGTGGGGTGGGGAGGGAGACAGCAGGCTTCTGCGCAACAACAGCAGCAGCTGGACTGGAGCAGTGCTCGGCCCGGCAGCCCGCTCTGGCTCCGAGCACTCTCTGTCTCTCTGTCTCTCTGTCTCTCTGTCTCTCTCTCTCTCTCTCTCTCTCTCTCTCTCTCTCTCTCTCTCTCTCTCTCTCTCTCTCTCTCTCTCTCTCTCTCTCTCTCTCTCTCTCTCTCTCTCTCTCTCTCTCTCTCTCTCTCTCTCTCTCTCTCTCTCTCTGTCTCTCTCTCTCTCTCTGTCTCTCTCTCTCTCTCTGCCACCTTCCGTTACAGCCGTATAGCACGAGCTCACATTGAGCGTCGCTGGGCTTGCCTTATCTGCTATGTGCATCGGGTCAGTCGATCAGGCTGCATGCTTCGAGCAGTGTGCTTGAGCTAAAATAAAGGCACGCGTGTGACTGCAGTCACTGCTGCGTACGCATTCCTTTATGCTCTGCGGTCAGAGGCCGCACGAGCTCTGTGCAAATGCCTGATAGCTCTGGTGTCTGAAGCTGAGGGGCTTGATCACTCCTCTAGAGCTTATTCGTGACTGCCAGACTATCTGTCTATGGCCGGCTGCTGTCCTGCGCCAGTTGAAGCCGCTGAACCATAGCTTTGTCTGCGATCGCAATGGCGACTAGAGCAGAGCATGGTGGCCTGCTACGGCCAGCTGCAGAACGGGCACTTAAGCTTCAGCAAAACAGCCCCGTAAGGCTAAGCTGAATGGACATTCAAATCTTGGATGGATTGTGTATGCTGTGCACTCGTAGAGCACAGTGATTAGCCCCCTACACGAGTGCTTTCCTGTCTTGCCACGTGGTTTGAG
The DNA here is from genome assembly GCA_009760855.2 of Cristatella mucedo. Classification (NCBI taxonomy): domain Eukaryota; kingdom Metazoa; phylum Bryozoa; class Phylactolaemata; family Cristatellidae; genus Cristatella; species Cristatella mucedo. Next base: position 1,186,591 of record WPIO01000048.1, on the reverse strand, counting down.
CACCTGACTATTAACTCCTGATGGCATCATAATTTCTGCTTTCCACCTTAACTTTCAAACTCTGTTAGCTTGAACGACTTCAGTTAATGTTGATGCCATCTCAAAAGTCTGGAAGATACGCCACGGTGCTAATGACATGTAGTACTGCTTGGAAACTACTGGGAAGTAAATGAATCTTGTATTGCAATAGCTTGATAATTCGGACCAGGGTACTTATACATTATAATGATAATAATAATAATAATACACTCGATAAAGTGCCCTCAGAGAACTCAATCTCTTTCTAAGTGCTTTACATTTGCTGCAAAGGAAAAGCGATCGAGTGGCGAGTGGTGTCATGCTTGATAAACAACATGAATAACATGGTTAGGGGTGACATGCACACAGTCATAATGTGTGTGTGTGTGTTTGTATGTGTGTGAGTGCACGTGCGTGCACATGTGTGTGTGGGCAGGGTAGGGCTCCTCTGGCTAAGGTACCGTAATTTGTTCCCATATTTTGAAATATATGTGATATATATATCTGTGTGTGTGTGTGTGTGTGTGTGTGTGTGTGTGTGTGTGTGTGTGTGTGTGTGTGTGTGTGTGTGTGTGTGTGTGTGTGTGTGTGTGTGTGTGTGTGTGTGTGTGTGTGTGTGTAATGTCTAAGTAAAGTAGCTCATTTGTATTTTTATTTGGGTGCATCGTTAATTCATAAGTTCATGAGTACCCTAAGAGAACATAGTCTTTGTTCAGGCGCTTCACATATGCCACTGGTCTCAAGCACACGACCTAGGCCAGATCTTGATCGTGGCTAGTACCTTGGGCTGAGCCGTGATGGCACACTAGGTAAGGCGGTTGCTTTCACGACCTCGGTCCCGAGGTCGTGGGTTCGATTCCTGCAGTGGGCGATTCTATATCGCCACTGCAAGCGGTGGTGATAGCCGTAAAGGCTCTTCTGTCGCTATACAAAAAGAGGCTGTTTAATCAGCTAGGAATTAATTAATTATTATTAAACCAGCTGGGTCAAACCAGCGAAGCATTGTTCTATTTAATAATGCTGCTATTTTTAATTGCGCCGTATTTATCGCCTCCTGCAAAAGAATCATATTTCGTGTGCAGAGTAAGGTGACACATCGTATGACAGATGTCCACTTGAGCACTCCCGATAGCATTAGAGGACCCGAGCTGGTCACTCGTGTGGGAAAAGTCCAAAGCAAGCCCACATACTTTAATTAATCATTTCTGTTTTGCTAGAATAACTACTAATCGCTCACAACGAGCAATAATAAGCTCCGGGCTTTTTAATGTTTACAAAATGATCTAATCGACTCAAGCTTCTTCAGCTAAACATCCCCTTCACCGAAGCCTTACCTACAGCTAGTCCAGCTACGCGAAGTTGAGGTCACCAGTCCAATAGGCTGGTTCGCTTATTCCGGTTGGCCTTCAAGTGAACGCTGTCGTTTAATAGTGACAAGCTGGCAAGCGTGACAAGTTCAAGGGATACAGTGGGCAGTGACGAAGTGCCTGCTGCTATAGGACTCGAAGTCACGACCTGGTGAGCGCCTGAGCTGAGACCCTGAGGGCCAAGTTCTTGACTCGTCGTTCGGTAAACATAAGCGAAGCCAGAGAACTGGGCCTGCTCACTTGGACCGAGGCCTTGTAACTCGCTGCTTCCACACTCTGTCCGCGAACGCCCCCTAGCCTGTAACGATGCCGTACCGGGTGCTTGCCATCGCTCCATCAGGCTCTTCTGCGGCCGTCCATCGCTGGCGTAAGTGACCGCCCTCCTCTCTCCGAGTGGCAAAAACGAGTCGGCGAGTTGTCGGGCGGTAGCCGATTTGAGCAAGCGTCGCCTCGTTCTTAAATAGGTAGCACGGACATCAAGGGGCAGGAAAGCCCGAAAAGAATGTAGGTTTCTTGGGCCTGACCCTATAGACCGCTGCGTAATATAATAATAATATAATTCATTTATATAGCACCCCAAGAGAACTAAATCTCTATTCAGGCGCTTCACATATGCCTCAGGGCTCGAGCCCACGACCTCAGTCAGACCTTGGTCGGGGCGAGCACCTTAACCGCTAGACCAAACCAGCTCGGCGAAAAAAATGGCCACCGTTACTCTTCAGCAGACGGGCAACCGAGTCTGGATTTTATGTAGGCCTGAATTTGTATTCCTTCTATTACTTTTTTTGAGTGACGTCCACTCAATAGGAGGAGCCGAGCTGGGTTGGTCCCGCGGTTAAGAAGCTCGCCCCGACTAAGGTCTAGCTGAGGTCGTGGGCTCGAGCCCTGAGGCATATGCGAAGCGCCTGAATAGAGATTTATTATTCTTGGGGCGCTATGCAAATGAATTAATTATATAGGAGGACACTGTGCCGTTGCTCAGGGTCATATGTAGGGTTTCAGAAGAGCCAATATTTAGGAATAACTTTTTATTATTTTAAATTTTCAAAAGACAGCTGCTAGCAGCTTTGTTTTTTTCCACTTACTTTACAGTCAATAGCTTATTTTTGTGATAAACACTGTTTTATTATATATCTTTCATGATAGGTTCTAAATTACTACACTTTTACTTCTTATAATAACATTTCAAGAATAAGAGCGCATTAAGCGACTTCTCCGAAAGACGCGATCTTAATTTGCACAAAGATTCGTACAGACCGAAAAAACTTTCAAAGTCCATTGATGTTGAATTAATTTATAGAATTGCGTCGTACGATTTTTGGAGATTTTCAGTGGGCTCGCCACAGTTCCTGGACAGCTTGAATTCGGACTTGGGCCGTCTGAAACTGTCTTGCTCTTCTGCAATTGATGGTCCATCTTAGGAAGCAACAAATTCAAATAATTTTTCAGTGACAAGTTCCCGCTTTCAGCATCATTTGACGACTGTTCAACAACAACGTCTACATCGTTGACCCCAAATAGACGAGATGTTAGACTCCCATCGAACTTTAGCGTAACTTTTGACGGGGCGACAGGTCACGTCAAGATTAAATTAAATTAAAATTAAATCCTAGCTGATTAAACAGCCTCTTTTGTATAGCGACAGAAGAGCCCTTACGGCTATCACCACCGCTTGCAGTGACGATAAAGGATCGCCCACCGCAAGAATCGAACCCACGACCTCGAGACCGAGGTCGTGAAAGCAACCGCCTTACATAGTGTGCCAAGATGCAGTTCAATCGCACGTCCAAAATCAGCTTCTACTTTGGATTGAAAAACATTTCGAACACTTGATTTGTTGATGACTTTGACAAGCTTGTGTTATTTCGTGAGCAGATTGCAGCAATCGATATCTCCTTCTAATGTGACATCGCTGATTACTTCCAAGTCCGTACCTGATTCAAAATTGTCCATTTCATCAATATCGTTAATATCTAGTTTTAAATAGTCTGTTTCAATACTCTTCTTGTATAATATGCCTCATACTCCAAGGTGCAGATCATGGTTTTGTACATAACTGTCTGATGATATTGATGTGGCGAATACATTTCTTATTTACTGCAGCACTGTACTGAGTTGATCCCTCCCAATCCCTCTTCGTTGTTATTAAAAAGAAACGCTCAAACGCTGCTATATTGCTATATCTACCATATCAAGAGCAATGCACGAGCCGCATATGCGAACAAGACCCGTCTTTATTATTGTCTTATCGCCTCTGTAACAAGTTTTGATTCCAAAGAACTGACGTTCTGTCATGGTTGTGCATTCATCCACAGTCATGCTAAACTTTTCTCCTCACTCGAGTTTTCCTTTAATGTCGGCAATCGTTTTGTTTCTCTTTTCTTCGTCATCTCCATGAACCAGCTTCATCACATCGCTATCGTTGGCTGGAAGTTTGAATCCGTCCCGTGCGATTGATTGCTACATATACTTGTTTCTAGCGATAGCTCTAATCCACATTCCATCAGTAACCAGATCGGTAATAATCTCCTTCAGACTTTTTCATCCCAAAAAATCGGCAATTGTTTTTATTCTCTTACTGTTCACCGGCTCTTCCTTCTGTGTATACCCTCCAGCAGGCCCATAAAAATCAATTCCCTGTATTTTCAGATAATAATAATAACACACTTGATAACGTGCCCTCAGATAACTCAATCACTTTGTAGGTACTTTACAATTGCTGCAAAGGAAGCATTAGACCGACTTTCCTCCCCCTCCAGGCTAAGCATCATACCACCGCTTTTCGGAATCTACTCATTTACTTAATTATATCTCGTACGAACCTCAAATCTTTTCGAGTCCGCACTTTTACTGCATGTACTCCCAAAGCCAGGAATCCACTTCCGACTTTGTCACGACATCACCTAACTTGACCACATTTAAAAAGAAACTGAAAATGCATCTAGTTATCACAGCCATTAGTGGGTCCACGGGATTCGTCCTTTGCATGCTTATGCGTGCCGACACGGTTCAAGCTGCAGCTAACTATATTTGCATGATGACCCTGTGCACGTCACCTCTAACCATGTTATGATTGTTGTTCAGTGAGCATGCTACGGCTAACCATGCGATCGTGCTTCCTTTAAAGACATCGAAAAGTGCCTTGAAAGAGATTGAGTTATCTGAAGGCGCTATAACAAATGTGTTATTATTGTTATTTTTTTTTTATAAAAATTTGGGGTTGGTTAGATGGGATATCACAACCAAATTTGTTCACGCATTTATGACCTCCCATATCGACTTCTGCAAGTTACTGGCTTGCACGTCTGCCGGCCAATTTAATTAGGCACTTACAATTGGTGCCAAACTATTCAGCTAAGCTTGTCTGTCGTGAACGTTGCATTCTGCATATCAAACCACTTCTCACCTACGTGCACTGGCCCCCAGTCAAGAAGCATACCGACTTCAAGGTCTTGCCATTCACTTTTAGGAGTTTTTATTCTCTGGCTCCAGCCTACCTATCCACAATAAGGCTAAGCAACGTACCACCCAAGCCATTGCCGCTGGCCTGAATGACCTTAGCCAAAGGCACAGCAGCGATTCTTTGACGTCAAATGAAGTTACTTAAAGTTCAATCAATGTGCACAGTGGTTTGCAGGATCCTTCGATCTACTTACAGAAAACTGTCCACATATAAGTAGCTGTTTCAGGCTAAGTACAGGCTAATTTGAGTAGCTATAACTGCCAAAGTAGATAAGCAGCAGACCTTGCACCGGGAGAAATGGGGAAAAATTAGTAGGCAGCACAACAGAAGAAGCCAGCAACCAACAGCAGCAGCCAGCTCATGGCAGGCTGTAGGCACAAGCCAGCAGGCAGCAGCTGCAGCAGGCAGCAGCAGCCAAAAACAACAGCCACACATAAGCCGACTCCAACATTGTCTGCAAACCTTTGGCCACTCATAGTGCAGATGATAATCATTATGTTACCTCTCCTATCAACACTGCGCTCTACTCTGTCAGCTGTAGCAGCTGCACGTGCTGGTAGTTTCGGGCAGGCACGAGCATGGGGAAAGGGCACTGCTGGCTGCACGGGTGAGCACTTTTGGCCAGTAGGTCCTAGCCCAGGGGTAAGGTGCTTGCATTTCAAGACCCAGGGCGCGGATTTGAGTCCAGCAGCAAAAAATCCCTTGTTACCCCTTGCAAGAGACAGTGATAGCCGATAATTCTGATTCTGCTGCTGCCAATGAGGCTGATCGATCCTATGCTGTCCTAAGATTAGGCTGTGCGATTGGCTGATCTTGGCTTTTCTTTTTTCAAGCTATGTCGTATCTAAAATTTGTCAGCTGCTACAACTTCCTGAAGGAATCTCAAAGTCATAACAGCAGCAGCAGCAGCAGCAGCAGCATATGCAGAATGAGGCTATGGTCTAATTTTTCAGAACACAGGCCACACCCTTGGCTTGCCTGCTCTGAAGATGCAAGTCCATGGATGTGAAAAGCAGAATCGGGGCACTCCTCAGCAGCAACGCTCAGCCCACCTCTAGGCTTTCATCGATAAACTCACAGTTGGAAGCCGGTTCGGCTCGGCTTTTCCTTCCAGCGTATCTCTGAGGGCACTCTAGAAATTATTAAATGCCGCAGCCTGGCCCTGCTTACTGCAGCTCTACTGCAGTCACGGGCCATACTAGTACTAGCACTAGCAAATCATAATCCTGAGAGTCTTGTACCTTCTGCGAAGACAAGTGACTGTCGCCGAGGCAAGATGCAGACTTTATTGCTCTACCAAAGAGGACAGGTGAAGCTTTCTCATCCTGCGCTCATGAGTGTGGCTCGTTGGCTGAAAATTAGACCATAGACTTGTACACATTTAATGCTCAGCACATCAATCGTCCTAAAGCAAGGCAAAACGTTTGAGCAAGGCTGATGGAATGTTCTCTGCTCATTGCATGGGGTATTATTTGACAAAATTTGGAAATATTTTACTTACCATGACCAATGGCGATCCGAATCATGGTTTGCTAACCGAGACCGACTAGAACTTCACGATGAGGATTGCACGTCCTCTGGGGCCACAGTAGTGTGGCTTGGGCACTCAAAAGCAGACCTAAGCAGCACTTTAAAAAAGAGTGACTGGTTGAGCAGCTTGTTTCCACAGTCACCACCAGTGCAGCGCCGCGTTCTGGCATCGATTCAATCAAATTTTAAGATGCACGGGTCGAATCCCCTTCAGCCACTGACCCGGAAAGACTCGGGGTTTGCCCGTGTAATGGTAGGCTTGACTGGTATCAAGCATGTGCAAGCAGTTACCTCTGGTACTACCAGCGATTACTGATATGAATCTGTAGTAGACAGCAAATACGAGAATGTTGCTTAGTTACCCATAAAGACAACTTCTTTGAACACTTCAGGCAGCCGACTGGGGCAATTGTATCTAGCCAGGTGCTAACCGCAGTACTGGAACCAGCTCCAATATTAACTTGAGTGGCCCATGATCACGAGCATCTGGTGGCAAATATCCCACCCACCAGGCAAGCACCTGCTACCACTGCACCTTCGCAACAACGGAGCATCTGCGCCCCCAACGTAAACATTGTGGGCTCAGGTTCACAGAAAATATGCAAGCTACTTATAAGACAATTCTAAATAATATATCATGTAAGTAAAACATTATCAGACACCCAGCAAACGTTTTGAAAATGTTTTAACCAAACGGTCAATGACTCGCCTGACGTCATCAGTCGGTGGCTCACCCTTTCCGGTTGGCACCTGATGGCGGCCGGTGGTCCTTCGCTGGCTGAGCCCCAAATCGCGAAACATCTGCCTGTCGGTTGGAGCCATCCGCCTAAAACCTTGTATGTATGGTCAGTTCTGCAAAAAGGTATGTCGGGCAAGTGCACAGAGATCATTGGTATTCGAATGCGATGCACTGTTAAGAGCGCGGCAGCATACCCAGAAGAATCTTGGCGATCGTTAACTCCCGCTACGGCTTTCTTCCACTAAATATGTGCGACAGGCGCTGAACAATTTCGGCAGGATACACTCTTGAAAGGCTACCAAAAATTCATGTATGATTTTAGAGTAGTCTGTTTTCTGTTTCACGAGGCGCCGTTTCACCCATCTTCACCTCCCCCATGCCTGTAGTTCTTTTGTGAAACAAGATGGGCTCGAGAGGCAAGTCGACTGCTGTCGACACGAGCTATGCATTAATCCTGAATGAATCCTACATAGTAAATCTCCTCGAAGCGTGCTGCGAAAATGTGGCTTATGCCCAGCGGCTCTAAACCACATAGCTCTGATCTAACTTGTCATCCAACCTAATGCTATATAAGCTTCTGTAACGTCTATAGAACCTCAAGCCGGGCTCGAGTTCTTCTTCGAATTCCTTGATTGTGCTGGTCGTGCGCCTGCTTCTGCAGCCACGTGAATCTATGGGAAGTGGTACGAACTTGAGCCTTATTCTCAAAGTGCTGGAACCTGTGTTCGCAGGTCAAGGCCCCGACCCTGCTCAAGCGAGTGATCGAGCTTATACATCAAGCGTGTACTGGATAGTCGGAGCGACGTCTGGTTCCAGCTCTGAGTGTTGGACGACTTAAGAGCAGTGGCCTGCATCTAATTCGTCTTCACATTCTGGTGCGCCTCAGGGTTTCTGGGTAAGCAGTGTATGTACTCGGTGGCTGAAGTTGTGTGCTCATGTGCATCATGTCGTTTGCTGTCCTGTCATGCTTCGAATAACTATTGAACATACGGTATTCAAGGTGCTCACCTGGCCGCGAATGGAGCAGATGAATGGATCACCATCACTTGAGCTAGCTGCAACCGAATGCACGAGGCCGCAGCAAAGCCAGGGCACGAAGACCGATTTTATATGTGGCTGTGTCTCTGCCTCAGCTAAGGAAGAGGAAGCGATGTCGCTTCCACCTACACTTACAAGATGGTGGAGGTGAGAGAGCACGACTTGCGAGTGTCATCGCATGTCCTTGTCTGAACCTTGTCCGTGGATATCTGTGCATTGCTAGTGGCTGTACTGTGCAGTGCTTGACCTGTGTAATTTCGTCCACAACAACAAAGTAATAACGGCACCCGCCCACCCATGTTTTTTTGATAATTATAATAATAATAATAATAATAATGTACTTGATAAAGCGCGCTCAGATAACTTAATCTCTTTCTAGGCGCTTTACATTTACTGCAAAGGGAAATGCAATAAAATGGTAAGTAAAATCATGCTTGAAAAACAAACAAAATGAATAAGATGGTTAGGGGTGACATGCACAGGGTCAGCATGCAAATGTGGTTAGTGGCAGCATGCACAGTGTCAGCAAGCATAAGCACATGAAGGACGAATCCCAGGGACCCACTAAATGCTGTCCTAAATAGGTGTGTTTTTAGGTTCCTTTTAAGTGTGGTCAGGTCAGGGGATGTTCTGACGCAGGTCGGGAGAGAGTTCCAGGCTTTGGGATCATACGAACTAAATGCACGGTCTCCAAAGGATTTGAGGTTTGTACGAGGTAGTGGTAAACTGTTGGATTCCGAAAAGATCTCCTCGATGGTTATAGATGCTCAATTAACCACCGATCCCTATGCTAGTAGCTATGCATATTCTGGCAGGCTTTTGCAGAGCTTTTATTCTACAGCTTGCTGAGCAATTTCTTATGTCACTGGGCATCTATTTTCTTACAAGCTATTATTTTTACACCTAGTATGGTCTGTGTGTAAGCACGTTCATAGGTGGTCATGGAAACTGCATTTCTTGTTTCCGTGTGGTGTTTGCTAGGCCAACCTGCAGATTTGAACCCACGATATCAGTTGTGAAGAACTAGTGCCTTATTTGCCATAAAAATGCAGTATTTAGCTAATGTCATGCTACCGAAAAGAGGCCACATGATGGGATAAGTAACCTAAAGTAGTGTTCGATGGTTATGTGCTGAAGGTTAATCTTACTAACCATTTCTAAATGTTGACCCGATCGATGTCATATTTAACAATGTTATGCTTGATAAAATTGCTTCTGCACTGCATCGAGCTTAGTGAAACATTGCAGATCTTATTCGTCGTGCATCGGCTGCCATCCTTTGGAGCTCTGGCTGCAATGCCGATGCTGCCTGTATGCCAGGGGCCATGCACTCATTGTGTGTCCACCATTTCTAACGCAGCAGCATCAGCTGTATCAGCTCCCTCTGCAGCAGCAGCAGCAGTCTTCAGCTTCGTCCCATGCTGCATCGCCTTCGACGCTCCGTTCTCTGTGGGCTGCTGCTGCTGCTGCTGCACCGCCGAGCTCTTTCGAGCTGCACGGCAGTCGCAGCAGCCGGACTCGTCGTACCCGGCTGCTGCGAGCATGGGCAGCCTTGATGTGACCGCCGCAGCAGCAGCAGGGCCTTGGAGACCCTTACCTCTCCCTCCCCTAGCCGTCGTCGTAGCTTCCCCAGCCGTCTCTCTGTTTTTCACACAACCACCGAGAATATTTTTGAGATAGTTCTGGGTGGTCGGGAGGTCTGCCATGGCCCGAGATTATTGGATGTATTAAGAATGGAGCCGAGTGGCATTTGCCGGTACAATTTACGAAGAGAAACCTGCAGAGCACCAGGCAGTGCTTACTTTGTAACAGAGCTTTCCTCATTAAAGTTTGGCTAATCCCAAATCTTCATGTAAGTAGATTTCGAGCTTTCACTCGAGTTGTTGTACTTTGCGTGCAGGCGTGCAGGGAGCTGCTCTGGCCATTTATTTGCTTGCCCCAGCTTCTGTGGTTATTACATGCCCCAGGCTCGATTCGTTTTATTCACAGAATGCACTTGCAGGAATGTGTAGTGGGCGTTGAACAGTGCGAGCACGTCTGGCGTTTATCATTATGCCGCCATTTGTTGTCTGTGCCTAGGTATAGGTAGGACTGCGTAGGCATTCCCTGCTTCCATCCGTGCCCAGCCTTCTTATAGTCAGCACTGTGCAAAGGCCAAGATTCCCGGGATTCCTTAGTTTAGCTAAGTCCCTGTTCTGCTATCCGAAGTCGGTAGCCCATAACTTAACCCTCTAAGATGCAAAACAGCCATTTTCCAAAAAATGTTGTTTCGGTTGCTTGCAGCTTCCAGCGTGATGTGAAATCTATTTGTATAGCGCCCTGAGAGAACTTGATATCGATTAAGGTGCTTTACATGTATCGCGGCGCTCGAGGCCACGACCTCAAGTCACCAAATACTTTCACGTTGACCTTGCTTCGAGACTAGTCTATTTTAACCAATAGGCTAAACCGGTTTTGACCTTGATCGTTTGTGCAGCCCAGCTCCCCCAAGGCTGCTTAGCAGCCCTCATTCAGGCTAAAAAAAATAAGAAAAAGAAATTGAGAGGTAAATTAAACTCCCACTAAAGTCGCCTAAATTGTCTTGCCAAGCTGCTTGGTCCTACCAAACGCAATAGGACCGAAGCACCTTTGTCATTCATAAGAAGCACATATCATTTTCAAAACCTTTTTTACCCATGCAATTTTCTCTGAATTTTGACGTGCCGCAACGGGTACTCGGTACTCCACTCCGAAGCAGCTGCTTCTCGACATGAACGCAGCTGCAGCAGCAACTGCTGCTGCCGTTGTGTCCTCTGCCGACGCCGGGTCCTCTGTTCATCCTGTCGCCTCACCCCGGACGGGTACATAACCGCAGCGGTAGCTCTCGACGGGCAGCTGCCTCCGGGCCTTCCTCCTTAAAATATGCCAGGTATATCGCGGCCACAGATACCGCCGAATCGTCCTCCGGCGCAAGGTCCTATTCCGACGCTAGGCCGTCTGTACCAGCCGTAGCCTCTTCCATTCGCCTCAATAGGCGACCGCGGGTCAGCTCTCCCTCCAAGCCAGCCGCCTCGAGTCCGTCTGTTGCTACCAGACGCTCCAGAGCAAGACCTACGAGAGTGCTGTCAGTGGTGAAGGCAAACGTGAACAATTGTACACAATTGCAGTCCCAGAGGTGGTGGTTGATCAAGTCCTGCAGGTGGTGGTTGATCAAGTCCTGCAGGTGGTGGTTGATCAAGTCCTGCAGGTGGTTGATCAAGTCCTGTAGGTGGTGGTTGATCAAGTCCTCGAGTTGGTTGATCAAGTCCTGTAGGTGATGGTTGATCAAGTCCTGGAGGTGGTTGATCAAGTCCTGTAGGTGGTGGTTGATCAAGTCCTGGAGGTGGTTGATCAAGTACTACAGGTGGTGGTTGATCAAGTCCTGGAGATGGTTGATCAAGTCCAGGAGGTGGTTAATCAAGTCCTGTATGTGGTCGTTGATCAAGTACTGCAGGTGGTCGTTGATCAAGTACTGCAGGTGGTAGTTGATCAAGTTCTGGAGATGGTTGATCAAGTCCAGGAGAAGGTTCATCAAGTCCATTAGGTAGTGATTGATCAAGTCCTATAGGTGGTGGTCAATTAAGTCCTGCAGGTGGTGGTTGATTGAGTCTTGCAGGTGTTGGTTAATCAAGTCCTGGAGGTGGTGGTTGATCAAGTCCTGTAGGTGGTGGTGGCCGAAACCCAGCATACGGTGGTAACACCAGGTTACCTGGAAGTGGCGGCAGCATATGTATGTATGACTGCCCCATGGGTGGAGCCCATTGAGGATGCATGAACGGTGGTAGGCTACCCCTCAGCGAAAGTGGCCAATTCAAAGCGCTGTAAAGTAAAAAATACTATCCTCTTTGATGGCCACCGTAATAGTTTAAACGCCTCTCACTCGATTCATTCATCTCTGTTTCTCTCTTTCTGTCTCTCTCTCTCTCTCTCTCTCTCTCTCTCTCTCTCTCTCTCTCTCTCTCTCTCTCTCTCTCTCTCTCTCTCTCTCTCTCTCTCTCTCTCTCTCCCTCCAACTGACGTCGGTCCAGAGGTCATCGAGTACCACAGCTACAAGGGCTGCAGAAAAATCAATGGTGGCATCGCCGAGGACAGATGCAGCGAATACCCTGCCTGTCGTATACGACAGATGCAAGGGATGCGGTAAAATCACCGGTGGCATCGAATATACTACCGACACGCTGTTTGGTTCGCTGTATATTTGTGGCCAAGCTCCACGAAAGTCAAACGTTCGGGTACTGGCACTGCCAGCCCATGCTACCCTCGTCGTTGGAAAAACCACCTTCAGGGCACCCGATCTGAGGCCGGTTTCAAGAGCTGCAGTGGTGTTATCTGGGGTGAAGGTCAGCTAAGCGCCTTGGACGACGGCTGCGGAGGTTGAGTTAGCTGGCGTGCGGCTCTCCTTGTGAGCCGGCGCCTCGCGTCCGTCTGCTGCTGGCAGACGCTCCTGCTGGTCAGCAGCTGATGCACCGGCTCGAGCAGCTGCCGAGTTCGGACCGTTGGCTTCGACTGCCTGCCACCGTCAAGCAGTACTCCTGCCAAAACTCCGCCTGGAGCTCCTAACTCGAAGAAGCATTCCTGTAGCTGTAGATCTTCATAAAAGGCCAAAATAGTTTCTAGTCGTTGACGAACGGGCACACGTGAAGGAACACTCGTCTTTCAGCAGACTTCAGAGTTATGTCCTTTAAGAGGCCCCCTAATGCCACAACGATAAATGTCGTGAAAGTCATGGTACCTGCCTTTCGGGTTGGCCACGCCATGGTGGGTTCTCCCGACTGGCACAATAGAAACCGCCGTTCCAAGACATAAGACTTTGGGTAGCACTCGAGATCTGGGTTTTCCGAACAAAACTTTAATTGATGGTGTTGACGTCAGGGCCTACGTCTAGCTTTGTTGACCACCGTCAGAGCCGTGATGCGAGTATTCTGACAGCTCCCTCCGAACGCCAACATTTGCGTTCTGACTTCATCTGCAACAGCTTCCTCACCTCCGTGCACATAGTGCATGCTGGCCCGGTGCTAACATGGTACACTGAAACGGTACACTGCACTTGTGGCAGTGGCGTCCTTGAGCCGGGCAATCTACTCGCCACGCTCTGCGTCTGAGTCCACAATTCCGACAGTCCAACTCCTTTGCTCCAGGCTTAGCAGCATTTGGGTTTCCCGAGGTCAGTGAATATCACGCAAAGACTGCTTTCGTCCCCACCGCTGTGGAGCAACTGTTAGACGCCTTGCCGATCATTTCATGCACCGTTTTGCGAGTGGTTTCAAATAAGCGGCGAATATCAGTAGGCACCTGCAGTGTTAATGCAGATTCCTGTAAAGATAGCTCTTGCCGCCGACGCCCCACTGGCCGAACCGTCTCTGTCGATCTTGCTTTCGAGTCGTGCTAAGGGTTCAACAGGACGTTGCAGCTGAGCAGGTGGTCTGCTTCATCAGACTACGTTTAACGTAGGCGGAGCTCGGCACTGACATGCAGGTTCCTGCGCCCAAGCAGTTTCGACGCATTGGGCCGCCTCGCATAGCAGAACAGGATCTCCGGGAGGTGTCTCGAGCTGCACCGATTTCGATTCGATTTATCTGAGGCGGCCTACCCACCCGATCTCCCTGGTCTCCCCATTGAGGCAGGGGTGGCCGAACGAAGCAAGATTGGTGCTACTGTCCGGGAGTCACGTACTTCCGGAGCTCCCGAACCGTTTTATTTAAAAAAAAATAAAGCGACGGCAAGTTGCAGCCGGGGTGCTACTTCTGATATTGCTGTGGCTATGAACACAAGACAATGAATATTACCCACTCATTGGTTACTGGCTCAGCAGAGATTCAGCTGTTTACATTGCCATGTTTCTATTAAAGAGAGTCTGGGTGCAGAGTCGTTGCAGCTAAGTGGTTGGCATGCTTCGTCAGACTACGTTTTACATAAACCGAGCTCCGTGCTGACGTGCAGGACCGTCTGCCCGAGCCAGTTGGACGCGTTGGGCCGCCTCGCACAGCTGAACTGGATCTCCGAAAGGTGTCTCGAGCTGTAGCGCCCGTCGACCCCTTCGCCCCGGAAAAAGGTTCCTTCTGTAAAGGTTGTCGTACCGCCGCTGATTTCGATTCGATTTTTCCGTGGCGGCGTACTTACCCGATCTCCCAGGCCTCCCCTTTGAGGCAGGCGTGGCCGAAGCAAGATTGCTGCTGCTGTCCGAGAATCAGGTACTTCCAGAGCTCCCAAACCGTTGTATTTGCAAAAAAAATACAGCGACGGCAAGCAGCAGCAGCCGGTGCTGCTTCTTCTGATATTCTGATCTGATATTATTAATCGGCTTCGGCGCCACACTTGATGATTACTATATTCCACTCAATGGTTGCTGGCTGAGAGGATATTCTGCCGTTGACATTGCCATGTTTCTATTTCGGAGAGTATGGATGCAGAGTCGTTGCAGCTAAGCAGGTGGCATGCTACGTTAGACTACGTTTGACGTAGGCCGAGCTCGCGGCCTTCGTGATGGACCGTCTGCCCGAGCCATTTGGACGCGTTGTGCCGCCTCGCGTACAAATTAAACTTTAAATCCGGTCTGCCGCCTCCTGTGGCAACAGACCGGATTTAACAGGATCGAAATTGACTCCTGGAAAGGGTCTCGTTGGCTACTGAATGCGCACCGAAAGCAGCTTAGGCTGTGAGTGTGCTATACAAAACTCTCCTGCCTACCACGTGGTCTGTATGACTTTGTGGAGTTACAGGCGGAGTTACGTACATACATTCATACATATATTAGCATTCCCGTCAACCCCTTTAACATCTCTACATTTATGCATCAAATGTCCCTTTCTTTCCTAACTTAATCGGTGGTTCTCGAGCTTGCCAACTTTATTGGTAGCAGTTGAGTTCGTTTCTTAGCGTTCGGCATTTACCGTGGGCTGATTTCCTGGCCTGAGTATTTTACAGGAACATATTCAGATCTCTTGAAGACGCCTGTCTCTGGCATTGCTGGCGTTCGCACGGCATGGCGATACGTGTTGAACGAACGTCGTACGTACGTTGAACGTCGTACGAAATCCCAGCTTCAGGGCACACCTGGCACTGCCCGCCCACCCTTCACTCGTCATCCGAATGCCCAGATTCAGGGCACTCGAGGCACTTCCCGTCCTCGTTTGGGTCGCAGTATATTTGTGGCCAAGCACCACTCAAGTCAAACGTTCCGGTGCAGGAACTGCCCGCCCACGCTTCCCTAGTCATTATAAACCCCACCTCCAAGGCACCCGACGTGAGGCCGACTTCAAGGGCCGCAAGGGTGCTGTCTGGGGTGAACGTCGGCCAAGCGCCTTGGACGCCGGCGGCGGAGGAGTGAGCTGGCGAACGGCTCGGCTCTCTTTCTGAGACAGCCGCTTCCCGTCCGTCTGCTGCTACCAGTCGGTCCTGTTGACCTCAGTCGCTGATCCTGCTCGAGCCGCCCCCGAATTGTGACCGTTGGCTTCGGCGGCCTGCCACCGTCGAGCAGCACTCCCGCCAAAACTCCGCCTAGACGCGAGAAGCAGGCCCATTTTCCAAGCGAGCTGCTAGCTCGTAAAATCATTTCTGTAGCTGTGGATCTTTATCAAATGCGAAATAGTTTGTAGTTGTTGATGAACGGCGCTCTCGCGAAGGAACACTCTTGCTTCTGCAGACTTCAAAGTGATGTCCTTTAAGAAGACACCTAATGCTTCCTCATTAATCGTGCAGGCATATTGTTACTCTTTCGTTCTAATGCTTTCCTAGACGTGGTTTCTCTAGCTAGGTTCCATGGATTGAGCAATCACAAAGAACCGAGGCGTACCCAGCTGGGGAACGTGGCCAGAGTGCACCTCGCTTGGTATTTCGAGTGCTGTCTCGAGCAGCCATTAGTCACAGCGATTGGACAATATTTTTACACATCCTCATCTCACCAACCTCAAACAATGAGCCTGCATACAGCCCAGTTGTTGAACACCGCTGCATATAACTCACTACCGGCTGGGTTTCTGCAGTCAAGTAACTGCACCGTTGGTGACGAAATTTTGCTGCACGCGACTTAGTTGATGTGTCTTCCACTCTGCCTGAATGCATCGGCTGAGCCTGGTTTTATTGGTACAGCTCAGTGCAGAATGTAGCAGGTACTCGGATGTGGCTTGATCCAGAGGGCAGCGATGCCACTTAACAAATAGGCAACTCGACCTGAAGCTGCACAATCAGTCGCTCCTCATGCAGCTCAGAGCCGTGTCCCTTAGGACGGTCAGAACTTGAAGCACTGTTAGAACTGCCCGTCTGAGGAAGCACCGAAAGGCAGGCAAACAGAACCGATGAGCCCCGACCTCCAAACCCTTTCTTTCCGGCATTTCCACTTTCTATTAGTGATGTTATTGCTTTGGTTCCGTGTACATCGATGCTCGGTTGTCTTGCATTATCTAAGTCTTGATAATGGCTGTATTGATAATATACTGATGATGGCTGAAGGGACTTTTTGGAATCGGTATAAAATGTGAATGAATCACAGTGGTTCAATTCAATTTTCCTATTTCTCTTGAATACTGGCCAGTTGCTCGTCCAGTGGAGCGTTTAGTTTGGAGTACAAAGTCTTGGACGCTGCGTATTCGCCCCGGGAATAGGTTCCATCGCTAAGGGTTGTCGTACCGCCACCGATTGCGATTCGATTTCTCTGCGGTGGCTTACCCACCCGATCTCCCCTTCGAGGCAGAGGGGGGGGTCGCCGAAGCAACATTGCTGCTACTGTCCGCGAATCACGTACTTCCTGAGCTCCCGAACCATTGTATGCGAAAGCAAAATATAGCAACCGGAAGCAGCTGCAGCCGGTACTGCTACTTCCGATATTGCTGCGGCTTCGCAAAAAAGACGATTAATATAACCCACTCCTTGGTTGCTGGCTCAGCAGAGATTCTGCTGTTGACAGTGCCATGTTTCTATTTCTGAGAGTCTGGATGCAGATTCGTTGCAGCTAAGCGGGTGGCATGCATTGGTGAGCCGTGGTGGAACACTAGGTAAGGCGTTTGCTCTCACGACCTCAGTCCCGAGGTCGTGGGTTCAATTCCTGCAGTGGGCGATTCTTTATCGCGGACTGCAAGCTGTGGTGATAGCCGTAAAGGCTCTTCTGTCGCTAAAAAAAGGGACTGTTTAATCAGCTAGGATTTATTTATTTTATTATTTATGCTTCGCCAGACTACGTTATACGTAGGCCGAGCTCGCCGCTTACGTGAAGTACCGTCTGCCCGAGCCAGTTGGACGCGTTGGGCCGCCTCGCGTAGCAGAACCTGATCTCCCGGAGGTGTCTCTAGCTGTAGCGCCCGTCTACCCCTTCACCCAGGAAAAAGGTTCCGTCGGTAAAGGTTGTCGAACTGCCACCAATTGCGATTCGATTTTTCCGCGGTGGCTTACATATCCCGATCTCTCTGGCCTCAGCTTTGAGGCAGGGGTGGCCGAAGCAAGATTGGTGCTACTGTCCGGGAGTCATGCACTTCCGGATCTCCCGAACCGTTGTATTAAAAAAAAATACAGCGACGGCAAGCAGCAGCAGCCGGTGCTGCTACTTCTGATATTGCTGCGGCTCCGAATATGAGACGATTAATATAACCTACTCATTGGTTGCTGGCATAGCAGAGACTCTGCTGTTGACGGTGTCATGTTTCCATTTCTGAGAGTCTGGATGCAGAGTCGTTGCAGATAAGCGGATGGCAAGCTTCGTCAGACTGCGTCTGATGTAGGCTGAGCACGGTGCTGACGTGCAGGACCGTCTGCCCGAGCCAGTTGGACCGGTTAGGCCGCCTCGCGTAGCAGAACAGGATTTTCGGGAGGTGTCTCGAGCTGTAGCGCCCGTCACTCCCTTCGCCCCGGGAAAAGGCTCCTTCGCTAAAGGTTGTCGTACCACCACCGATTGCGATTCGATTTTTCCGAGGTGGCTTACTTACCCGATCTGCCTGGCCTCCGCTTTGAGGCACGGGTGGCCGAACGAAGCAAGATTGGTGCTACTCTCCAGGAGTCACGCACTTCCGGAGCTCCCGAACCATTGTGTGAAAAAAAACGTAAAGCTGCGGCAAGCAGCAGCAGCAGCCGGTGGTGCTTACTCTGATATTGCTGCGGCTCCGAATATGAGACGATTAATATAACCCACTCATTGGTCGCTGGCTCAGCAGAGAATCTGCTGTTGACATTGCCATGTTTCTATTAAAGAGAGTCTGGATGCAGAGTCGTTGCAGCTAAGCGGGTGGCATGCAGAGTCAGACTACGTTTTACGTAGTTGAGTCGACATTTGACAGTACCCAAATTCAAATTAAAGGCATCCGTAGAGACGTGTAGCGACAGACCGGATTTAACAGGATCGAGATTGACTCCTGGAAAGGGTCTTGTTGGCTACTGAATACGTACCGAATGCAGCTTAGGCTGTGAGTGGGCTTTACAAAACTCTCCTGCCTAACATCCACGTGGTCTTTATGACTTTGTGGAGTTACAGACGGAGATACATACATGCATATATTAGCATCCCCGTCAACCCCTTTTACATCTCTACATCTGTGCATCAAATGTACCTTTCTTTCCTAACTTACTCGGTGTTTCTCGAGCTTGCGGACTTTAACGGTAGCGGCTGGGTTCGTTTGCCAGCGTTCGGCATTTACCATGGGCTGATTTCGTCGCCTGAGTATTTTACAGGAACATATTCAGATCCCTCGAAGACGCCTGGCTCCGGCATTGCTGGCGTTCGCACAGCCTGGCAATACGGCGTTCACACGGCCTCGTGAATATCCGGTGCCTTAAAGTCCTATCTGTAAAACACCTATTGGGGTAAGACGGGCTATGCATGCGAGGCAGAGGTTTTTCCCACGAAATTGTGCTTTTAGGATATCGAGAAAGTGACTTGAAGTTAATTGCTAGTATTTTTCTTAGGTCATCGCAGTTCACAATAACGCTGACGAATGAGGTCTCGGTAAGTATCGCGGGTTATTCGAGGTAGTGAGATGCAATGCTGAGAATTCAGCAAGGTCACAGGAAGAAGCAATCCTTAAGTGAAAGAGAGAGAGGGAGAGAGCAACAGAGATGACGAGCGAAAGAAAGAGACAGAAATTCTTTATGAGTAAGCCAAGCTGTTCCACTAAATTTTGTCAGTGTCCACGTTTAAAAGATGCTCTTGGTATTTTGAGCAGTATTTTTTTGCTCATGTATGTGCTTATTTCTTGCAGTTGTTATATTCCGGCTTTGGAAGCAAACCTTGTTTGCTGAGCTGCCGTCGGATATTTGCACTTTGCAGAGAAATTGCCATTCACCCAATGGTACGGGCTTCAGTGTGTGTTGAGCGCCGTCGAAGGAAACCGCCAAGATTGTGACAGCCGTTGCAGCAGGAATCTTACGTCGGGCAGAATTTCGGTTACACGAAGTGTCGGCAGGACCAGTCGGACGACGACTCGATGTACCTGGGTCTTAGCTCACGGACGACTTTCTCACCAGGCACGACCCCGGTCGTGGGTTCCAATCCTGCAGCAGATCGTCCTTTGTTGCTGCTGTTGCTGCTAGTGAGATTATAGACGCCAAAGCTCTGCTGCAGCTATAGAAATGAGGACGTCGTGTCACCTGATCTTTAACGTACTTCATGTACTCAAAGTCGTGCACTGTACTAATCCGTTTTTTACAGTAGCCATCGACGGCCTCTATAAGAGGAGATATGAACCTTTTTTCTTAATCATGTTTACCTCGTACTTCAATGAACTTCGGTTGGTTGTTGAGTTGATTAATTCAAACACCGATGTGAATGTTTGCAATTGCGCCATCTAGCGGCGAAAGTACCGCATTCGCTGAACGGCTGGTCTGATAAGCCTGCGTTAACTTTGTCACCGCACAGTAAGAAATACAGAAATTTTGTTTTAATATATTTTCCGTTATCTATGCTCGTTCATCTCTTCGCAAACATGCAGAAAGAGAGGGTTGGACATATAAATGATAGATAAAGGAACACAATCTCACCTGGCTCTCCTTCTGTAGCTCTCTCTCCCTCTCTTTCTCTGTCTGTCTCTCAATCTCTGCATGGTTGTGCACGTATTCGCTTACACGCACTGCCGTCTCCACTACAGCCCTCTATGCAAGTCGGCCGTAGTACGGCTCGCAACGCTTATGTTATTGCTTATGCGGTGGTAGCCCGGGTGACTTTGCAAGCCGGGACGCCGCCGCCTTGGGCTGCGTGCAGTCTCGCAGAGAGTCATGTTGCCGAGCAATTCCTTTTGCCCGGCGCTTGTTTGGTGACCTTCGCACCGTTCCGCACATTCACGTCAGCCTCGCCTGCTGCATACCATGGGCGCCGAGCGGGCACGCAGATCTCGCTGAGTTGGCGCTCGGAGGGTAACGAAGGGGCGACTGCTGATAAAAAAACGGGCCGTCGCCCGCACAGGGAGCATCACTCGACGCACTCTGGCGACCGGCGAGCGAGCCCAGTCCGACTGGGTCACGCGACCGAATGTCGGTCGAACGTTCGCCGATTACAAGCAGAGTCGAAAAACTCGGCGACATTATAAAACAATGACTATAATTAGGAGTAAGTAAGTCTCATCGAGATTGTGAGTAAATGCAGCGTGAAGGCCGAGTCAAAACGGGACGACGTCGATTGGCGTGCTATGGAGCGTCAGCCGAACGCGAGGTCTCTTTGGCGTGCATAGCCCGAGGCTGCCGCTTCCTCGGCGGCGCGGCACCTTTGCGACACTTCAGAGCCGACGCTCGCGGACGGGCTGCAGGTAAGAGGGGGGCAGCGAGTGCACCCCCCTTAAGTAAGTTGGCCGTTGTGAAGCCCCGAACTTGTTGACGAAGTCCGCGAGCAGTCGGTGCGTACCTCAGCGTCTAGCCACCGGCAGACAAGATGGTAGGCGTGACAGCCAGCAGCCGTGTGAGGTCGTGCTAGCGGCTCGGATAAGCACACTTCCGTCCACGCCAGCCGCTGGCCACGATGTCGCTGCTTATTGGCCTAGGTCTTTAGCTCAGCGATTCCGTTCGTTCCAAGTTCGATCGAGCTAGCGACAAAAAGAAATCATTCGTCGACTCAGTGCCGCGAATCGAGCCAAAAGGTACAGGAAGGCACCCACGGGCCCCGGAGTGGCGAAAACCCGCTGGCGAGAGTCCGTGTTCACTAGCCGGCTGCTCTCAGCCGCATCCGAGTCGGGCAGCCGGAGGTTTGACGGGAAGTGCTGCTACGCGGAAGTAAGAGGTATTGCGAAGGTCGAAGTAAAAACTAGTCACGTGCAAGTAAAAGCCACGGCCAACCAGCAGCCCGCTACGAACAATACAAAGCCTGAACTCGAATTCACTAATGGCAGCAGTAGGAGTGAAACTACTACTGCTAATAATATTAACTATAATAATAATCATATTAACGAACTTGATAAAAGTGCCTTCAGAGAACTTAATCTCCTTCTAGGCGCTTTACATTTGCTGCAAAGGAAGCACGATCGAATGGTTGGCAGCAACATGCTCGATAAACAACAAGAATAACATGGTTAGGGGTGACATGCACAGGGTCAGCATGCAAGTGTGGTTAGTGAGTGGCAGCATCCAACAGTGTCAGCACGCATGAGCACATAAAGGACGAATAACGGGGACCCACTAAATGCTGTCATTAATAGGTGCGTTTTTAATTCCTTTTTAAATTTGATCAAGTCAGCGGACGTCGTGACGCAAGTTGGGTGTGAGTTCCAGGCTTTGGGAGCATGCGAGCAAAAGGCTCGGTCTCCAAAGGATTTGAGGTTTGTTCGAGGTACAGGTAAGCAGTTAGATTCCGAAAAGCGGGTTTTGACGACGACGGTAGAGGAAGCCTGGTGGGGCAGTAGATATGATAGGTAGGCTGGAGCTAAAGAATGAAGGGACCTAAAAGTGAGCGATGGTACCCTGAAGTCCATGTGTTGCTTGACTGGTAGCCAGTGCAGGTCGGCGAGAAGTGGTGCGATTTGGCAACTGCGACGCTCACGACAGACCAGCCTAGCTGCAGAGTTTTGCACCAGCTGTTAGCACCTGATTGCACATGCTGGTATACCTCTTAGACTAACTGAATTTAAGGCAGAGTAGACTGGATTGGTGAGGCGATGAAGAGACTAAAAGAAGCCGAGGCAGGGAAGAGGCGCAGTCTCTTGTGCAACAATGCCTAGAGGTAGTGTCCTAAATGTGCTGCATACATTTTGCACGTTTTTGTTTTGACCTTGTTTCATTTATCTACTGAGATAGGGCGGAAGATAAAGGTGTTAGCCTGTCTCCAGTCAACTGTCTCCAGCCCAGAGAACTGGTGTTGACGAGACGCGAGGAGAGTAAAGGGTTTAGAAGGTTCGCGGAAGCCCAGCCCGATGCAGCGATGCCAGCCGGTGACGAAGATGGGGGAACAGACAGCTACAACATTAGCTGTGAAGAAAGAGTGCAAATCCCCAGTGGCCATTCATTCTAGAGCCCAATTAGGTAGCAGAGTCAAATTAAGCAAGGGTTCTAATGAATATCGCTGCCAAGTACGGATTTTAATTCAACAGGCCGGCAGTGGAAACGTTGGCATGCTAAATGGGTCGCAGTATTGCAATAGTTGAGATTTTTTGTGTTTCCTGAAAAATGATTCTGGTTAGCCGCAAATTTTCTAATAGGCGTTTGAGATCATTTGCCTGTTTAAAGCTGTTCAAAGCCATGGTAACTCAGTTACATTTTGTGCTCGGAATTAGTGAGCTGCAGGCTATCAACGGTGCTGCACACATGTCGCCCCTCTGTGGATTTGGAATACACTGCTCTACGTTGTTAAGATACGGTCGTCCTTGATTGCTACCGTCACTGCATAACTGTGCGTATTATTGCTCCGCCTACAACTCTTTAGCTATGCTTCGAGGTGCTAGGTTAACCGGTGTCTATCAAGCGTCTTCGATGTCCAGCAACCCTAAAGGTCGCAGTATTCGTGGTGAAGAATGTAAGATCGTAAGCCTCAGCAATGCATTTGTAACACTATGCGTTGATTACTAGAGCGATTAGGATTGAATGTACGTGGGATTTGACACACATGCTTGGCCGGAGTGAAAAATAGAAACAAATGAGATGTGATTAAATTGTTGTGCTAGAAATCTTTCAAGACCTCTTGGCCGGGTTACAATCATTTTCAATCCAGCACCTGCAGTCCCAGGCAATAGGCGATTGAATAGCTTATCTCGTACGAAGTTTCAGATCTGCTAGTTTCGGCCCCAAGTTTGGTACACGGTCGCCGAAAGGACTGCAGACAAAGTACCTGACTCACGCTTAGTTCTATCTATCGCTGAAAAGCATGTAACGTTTCTCGGCCTCTCGCTCGTGGAATGTGAAACTCGCTTTCACAAATTTTGATCAACGACACTGTCAGATCTCTTGCTACATTTTATTTGCAGTCGCGGGCTTTATTTGCCCTGTAGCGCTTTATTTACAGCCATGCTTCTTCTCTGCTACCTCTGACTTTTGCCCAGTTTTCATTTTTCCTTGTGCACCGACGCGTGACGATGCCGCAAGATGTCAGCGATCAATGTACACTTTCATCCATCACACTTTCAAACTGATCATACTAATACAGAATTGCTACTTGACTGGGTATTACATTGACGCAAGCATGCGTCGGAAATTTTAAACTCCAAGTACATATATCGTATCTCTTATTGTCTCCTCCGAAATAGTTGAGCTTGTCATCTAGTGTCGCGTAAATTGAAGCTCTCTGCTACTGCACATCCAACCGAAACCACTAACGCTACCAAGCAGCTTAGCGCTCTACCATACTAGCATGCGGATACCCCGCCTATCTGCTATCTATGTAAGGAACATGCTACGTCGCACCATTTCTCAGACTTGCATGGTTTCCACTATTACGAAATGCAGAGGCTTCAGGGTGCTGTCACTCACTTTTAGGTCCCTTCATTCTATTGCTACGGCTAGCTTATCTGACATACTTACCAGGCTGTCTCTCGTACCGCCCCCTACTCTGACTCTATCGTTGAGACGTACATCTAATCAATCTAAAAGCTTTTAGAGACCAAGCTGTCTGCGCTTCTATTTCTACGCTTTAAAATTCTGGAAGTCAGAGCAAAGTTTTCAATACGACATCCTTGAATTTTTATATTAAAGCAAAGCTGGAAACCCAAATAAAGCATTGGCTCTGTCCACGAATTTTCCGGTATGTGCCAACGCAAGCGGAAACGTGTCGTGTTATTTTAATGTACCGGTCAATATATATTTTTTCTCTCCGGCGTATATTAGGCGCCTAGAAACAGATTTATTTTTCATAGGTTGAAACAAACTTTTACTGTTTATTATAATTTTGTAAGCTATTTTTCCGTCTCTTACATTTATCGCAATGAAATAGTGGCGCTTAACCGTGTGGCTCTCTTGTGGCTGATGCATTAGACTTCCGCTGTATTACCATGAAACTGTTGGATTTTCGTGACCGCGAGACGCTTGTCTGCTCTTAAGAGGCTAGTACACAAAATATGCGTATCAAGCACGCACGCAGCATGCTTTATTGGTTTTCTTGGACTTAAAGGTGTAGATACTCTCCATTTTCTCTAAGCTCAGACGCAAAACACGTTTTGTATTAAAAATCCTAGCTGATTAAACAGCCTCTTTTTGTATAGCGACAGAAGAACCTTTACGGCTATCACCACCGCTTGCAGTGGCGATAAAGGATCGCCCACCGCAGGAATCGAACCCACGACCTTGGGACCGAGTTCGTGAAAGCAACCGCCTTACCTAGTGTGCCATCACGGCTCACCACCCCGTGAGTGTAGGCTTAACCACATCCATCCTTCGATATTTTGTGCAGCAGTACTTTAATCAAGAATGTGGAGCAATAAACCTACAGCTGGGGACGTTTCTTTTTGGAAAAAGAAAATTTTACATTATAAAAAAGTGTTCATTAGAAACTAGTAAAACTGGATGAGACGGAATTTATGCTTTCGACTTGTGCGACTGATCGATATGCATCCCGACGGTTTGCGCGAAATGGCGACGTCACAACGATATCGATGACGGGGAATACCAAAGTTGATAATTTATTTTTAGGGCCATTGCAAGGATATTATAATTTTCTATATATCTAAATCGAGTTTCATAATATTCTGGATGACATACAAATTCGACACTTTTGCCTGCAATTGATCCACCCTGCCCGCCAGTCGGCCCTTGTTTCACTCTGCAGACTTAAATTATAAATTACTAGCAGCCTGTGGACTCGCTTCGCTGAGTCATAGCAGTTCCGCCACGGAAGACAACGCCGAACCATCTTGCCACTTGACAAAAGTTCACTATCTGGCCACGCGACGCAATAGCGCTTCTTGCGGAGTGACGGACTTTCTCGCTTTAATTAGTAGAGATTCTCTCGCGTTCGGCAGAGAGCGCCAGTTACCAGAAAGTAGTATACAGTCTTACCTCCTGTGCTGTTTTACAATCAAATGCATAATCCCAAAAGCCCATAATCCCATAATCCCAAAAATTATAAATTACTAGCAGCCTGTGGACTCGCTCCGCTGAATCATAATAGTTCCGCCACGGAAGACAACGCCGAGCCATCTTGCCAATTGACTGAAGTTCGCCATCTGGCCACGTGACGCAATAGCGCCGTCTACCCACGTGACGGACTTTCTCGCTTTAGTTAAAAAAATTCTTGCTGATTAAACAGCCACTCTTTGCATAGCGACAGAAGAGCCTTTACGGCTATTAACACCGCTTTCAGTGGCGATATTGAATCGCCCACCGCAGGAATCGAACCCATGACCTCGGTAACGAGGTCGTAAAAGCAACCGCCTTACCTAGTTTGCCATCATGGCTCACCAGTTAGTAGAGATTCTCGCGCGTACTGCAGGGAGAAGCATTTTTCAGAAAATAGTCCACAACCTTACCTCCTGTGCTATTTTTTTACAATCAAATACATAATCCCAAAAGCATAACCAGATTTCACAGAAAACGTGCATAAGAGTGTTGGGTTTATTGTTTTTCAGCGGAAACATAATTCGCTCGCTATTACACCTTATTTGCATGCACAAATAATGTTTGCGTACAAATAACTTGCGGATACTTAAGCCAATCACTCGTAAATTTCTACACTCTTTGGGCAGTGGGACGACTGTCCTGGTAAGAATTTTCCGTCGTTCTCTATTGAATCTATAGTTTGCTAAATTCATGAAAGCGTACCGTAAGATTCCATCAGTCGGCTGCCGAACGGCCATCGGAGTCTCTGAGTACGGGTGTGATCACGTTACAAACGTGACGTGACGGTTTCTTATCAAAGTACTTTGCCACAAACTCAGTGTTTGAAGCGGTTGTAGTCTAGCCCGACGCATAATAAGCAATCGAAGACGAGCCTAAGTGAGGCTAGCGCGTCGTAGATGGTGCCTCAACACATTCAGCTATTCCGAAGGTATTGGAGCAATGCAGTAATAACGACCTCTCTTACCTTAATATACAAATTAAATGTCCTTACATCCTTATGTCCTTATATGTTCTTAGCGTAGAGCAGTCTATTCGACAGACAGGTATGGTTACGGGTGTGGAGCATCAGCCTTAAGGAGAGCATTCAATGGGTCCCTGAGATTCGTCCTGTACGTGCTTATGCGTGCTGACACTCTGAATGCTGCAACTGACCACAGTTGCATGCTGACCCTGTCCGTATCACCATTAACCGTGTTATTATTGGTGTTTATCAAGCATGATACCGCTCACCATTCGATCGTGTTTCCTTTGCAGCAAATTTAAAGCGCCTAGAAAGAGATTGAGTTCTCCAAGGGCGCTCTATCAAGTGTATTATTATTATTATTATTATTATTACTCGAGAGACTAACTCCACTAAGCGAGGCTAGCGAGTCGTAGATGGTGCCTCAACACATTCAGCTATTTCGAAGGTATTAGAGAAAAGCAGTAATAACGACCTCTCTTACCTTAATTTAAAAATTAAATGTCCCCCACACCTTAATATGAAATTATATGTTCTTAGCGTAGAGCAGTCTATTCGACAGTCAGGGATGGCTACGGGTGTGGAGCATCAGCCTGCGCGTAATGTACCCATTACAACTTTCGCAGCACAACCAAACCATAACTGGCTCTGCCTATTATATGAATTCAGATTTACATTATGCCTTATTGCAGATTAAATATTATGACAGAATGCTAGTCCTTATAATTTATATATCAAAAATATTATACCAGCAGTCATGTCTGGCTGATAGAGCACGCTGATTCCTTTAATTGCGGCCGTCTTCGGCGACGACGATAAACGATACTTAACGCAATAAACTGCGGTAGGTGTCCGCGTTCGGCTACGCTACCTCGGCAGGCTTTAGCAAAGGCATATATACACTAGGTTTTCCGGGATGCTTAATTCGTAGCTATAGATTTTTTCGTCTTGCCGTTACTTTCATTAGCGACTGGCATCACAACGACGACCTGGGCTCCAATTCATCTCCAAAGCTTCGGGTTTACAGACGCTCAGGTGGTCTGCACTTGGCTTGGCTATTGACTGGCCATCATCGCCTGCAGCTTCGTCTCCATCGTAATAGATACTGAAATATTTTCAAAACTAAAACGTGATTAGTGCACACAACCCAAGGTGGAGTCACTCTCCACACCGCTGCTACACCTGCGATTGCGACTGCGACTTAAATGATAACTACTCTCCTACTGCCGACCATGGCACATCCTTTTCAGCGGTCCTGAGCTGCTACTTCCATGATACTGACTACCTCAACTGCTCTCCTGACTCTGCTATGCTTCCCACTTTCTCTTTGTTGCGTGAGACGAAGTCTTTTGGCTACCAAATGCGTTCCGAAAGCCGCTTAGGCTGTGAGTGGGCTATACAAAACTCTCCTGCGTAACATCCACATGGTCTTTAAGACTTTGTGGATTTACAGACGGAGATACATTACATTAAATGTGTTCATTTCTCGCATCGTCTCGCCAATACGAGTCTTGTGTGCGGTATGCAAAGAAGATGCCTGCATATCTCCTAGTTGAGCATGCACCCAATGGCAGACGTTTGAACTAAGCGAATTCACAATTAAATCATTGCAAATCGTGCAGGAAGTTCTAGCTCTTTGGCAAACGACACGCCAATTCATCAGCCATATAGTCAGTCGTAACCGCACTAAGTTGGTAGACGTGTAGAGTCACATGTATCTCGGCATTGCATTCACAAGGTTCAAATCTTTACGGCGTAACTGCAGATGACGTCACACGTGCATCGTAACCGGCGAAGGAGGAAGCGTCCTCAAGTTGGCGGAACGCCATGAGGAGTCGTCGAACGATGCGGAGAGCATGCGATCGACAAGCTGCCCTCTCGGCCATCTTGATGCATCGACCTTCAGCACACAACATGGCCAGCATACAGTTAGTCATCGGGCAGGTATCGTGGACTGAAAAAAGTCACACAAGTGTAACGTCAATGCCATCAGAGGCACGAGCACAGAGTAGTGAAGCAGCTTTTCCAGCATCAGTGAACCCTTAAATAAGCTAAGCACTTCGCGAGGTAGCAAGCTCGAAGCTAGTTACAGCAGTCACATGGGTCGCTGGGGCAATAACCGGCACAGAAAGAGAATCGCCAATCAAAACTACATCCGTTGTTCATAGGCTTCCCGACCACCACCAATGGCGAAATAATGTCTTAACTTCACCCGGTGAGCTACCGCCGAGTTCGTGTCGAATAAGCATTATGGTTGTAGTAAAATGTTTCATTAATTGCGGTTCTAGCGCCGCCTACATGAAAGTCTCTGGTCTTTCCTCCTCTATAAAACAGTTGTAGGTCGCCCCCGTAGACGAAAATCCTGACTCTGCCGCTGCCTGCATTAATGCCTGCAGTAGTGCCACAGTAGTACCTTATTGCTCTTGAAATCGTTTAGATTAACTGAAGTAAATTCATTCCGCCTGCAGTCATAAGCACACTAAAGTTTTAGCTGCAAAGTCATCTCTTCATTATTCTTAGCAGAATGCTGCTTATCCTTGGCCCTACTTTAGATATTTCTAGCTGTAAAGGCAAAACGTTTGTTAGTTTCACCATTATTTCATTAATAAATACCTTTTAATTTCACTTGATGTTGCTCAGCTGTAAGTATTACATCTTAAACTATTTGAGAAGAGTCTTGAATTGGAATTCACTTTAGTTCTGATCTCTGGTGCTCTGTAATTTGCTCAAGATTTAAATTAAACACCGCTCCAAAACCCGAAGACTTTCATCGAGTGACTCCCCTTCGGAATTCCAAAAGTTGGCACGCCAATTAGCTCATTCAAATCCTTTTAAGCACTCGACACGACAGTCAGAATGTGCATTAATCAAGCAAATGTAGAAAGCCGTATTTCAGGTTTAATGTTCAGTAAATATAATATAACATAAAATACAGTAACGAGTGATCAGCGTAGTACAAGATTCTGCTAAAGGTCTTCGGCAAGTTTGCGATACTATCGACACCAAACGTTGCAAACGGTCTGTAGCGAGACTTCTCACTAGAGTCATAAGGTCACAAAGAACACACATTCGTAACGAGGCTATTCGTAGCCAACGGGGAATCAATACATGCGAAGCCTGAACCTTTAAGCACGGATAGCGATTCTCTGGTGCATCAGGCTCAATACCGCCAGTTACTCTGTCAGGTAACTGAGCACGACGCAATAAGTACCTTAATGCAGTAAATCCACGCCCACGTATCCCATGAGTGTCCATTCATTCGGTAGCTTTTGCTCTGCAGGTCCTACACTGTGGAACTCAATTCCACGTTTCTTACAGAAGCACACGTAGTGTCGCACTGCCGACTGCGGCATATCCTTTCGTGTCGTCCTGAGCTGCTACATTCACGGTATTCACTACCTCGACTGCCTCACTGACTCAGCTACGCTTTCTATCACACGCGAGAGCTACGCTATCACTTTCTCTTCGCCGCTCGAGGTATGTAAATATGTAATTCAATAGCTCCATAAGAGAGCTTAATCTCTCTATTCAGGTGGTTCAGCATATGCTACGGGGGGGGGGGGGCTCGAGCCGACGACCTCAGCCAGACCTGACAGGTCGAGCACCTTAACCACTAGGCCAACGTATGCGCCCCGAAAGCCGCCCCCGTGAAGCTTTGAGAGCGAAGTGGAAACGCGCCAACGTATTTTTCAATTAAAATCCGTGGATTTACGGAGTTGCAGAAGAAGATAGATTTCGTTCGACATGACCGGTTTCCAATCGTGCGAAGCGCCCGACTTCTGACTTATGACTGCTTGAACGGCGTCTCGTTACATCTTGGAGCACACAAGAGCAGACAGTCCCGATGCCGAAAGTAGGTCAGGTTGGGGGCACTCCGATAGCTGGCGTCGGAGAACGAACGTTTGTCTCCGTTGGCGGATCCCGTTTGGCGACTGCACGATTTGGCGACTTCGGGCAGAGGAGGACGAATGAAGGCGATCGGCGCTGCCGAGGCGAATTACGGGCTCCGCTGGATTACAGGGCATCCATCTCTTTGAAGAGAGCCAGAGAGAGGCGCATCCGTTAAAGCAAACAGGGGCAGGGCCGAAGCAGTGGCCCACGCTCGTAGCGAGCGCTCGGTGAACAAACAGCGCAGCAGCGCAAGCCTCTATGCGTCAGTCACTGTTTGCCGAGTCTATCTGGCCAGTGCCAGATTCATTTAACGTTCATTAGCTCCGATAAGTGATGCCGCAGCGGCAGGTGCTCGATGTTCGGCGAGAAGCGGGCAGCGATAGAAGGATGTAAGTACTTATGCAGCGTCGCCTCTGCAGCCGTCCTGTGGCTCACCTGAGGCTGCTTACCTGCTGCTGCTTACCTACTGCTGCTGCTGCTGCTGCTGCTGCTGCTGCTGCTGCTGCTGCTGCTGCTGCTGCTGCTGCTGCTGCTGCTGCTGCTGCTGCTGCTGCTCACCCAGCAGTTATGCTCCTATCAATTTCGACGTTGACGCCTAGAGTACTTTCATCGTCGCAAATATCATTCGAGCTTCTCTCGCCACGGCGCTTGCTTAAAACATCGCCGCGACGCTTACTTACAAGTGAAGACGTGATGGCGTGTCGTCTTGTAACTTTAGATTATCGATCGAACGCCAGATTACCTGTAGCACGTGTTATCCGGAAGCTCGTCTGCCAATGGCTACCGTGTTCTGTCTACCCGAGAGCTTTTCTAGAGCTGGAGGCAACAAGGTTCTCTGCTTGCACATCGATATCCGACCGTGGCTCGCTGCGAGGGCTGCAACTTGTGCTCGTAACTAATTGGACACACGGATTCACTTCGCTGACAATAAGCGTGCATCTCCGAGGTTGGAAGATCGGTGCATATAGAGCGTAAAGGTGATCAGTGTTAAAACGGCAGACTAGCGCGAATAAAAGTCAGTCTAAGGAAGGCCGCCATTATCCACGATAAATCTCTCGGCCTCCTCTCATAAGAGAAATTCACTTACAGTGATGAGGCTGAGCCAATAGGCGAGCGAGCTGACGAAGTATGCCAAAGGCTTTTTCCTCGGGACAAGGACGTGTCGTCGCTGGAGCAGAATCTAGGTCTCTGAGTGCTAGGATGCTGGTAATAGTAGGTGCTCAGATGGCAAGCGCCTTAACAACTGCGTGCCTCGTTCCCTCAGACGTAAATTCATCGTCCTTCCGCCAGGTGGCATTGCACACGAATTGGCTGACCGACACATTGAATGTAAAATAGCATACGTAAAAAGCCTGGGGAGAGAGAGAGGGATATATATATATATATATATATATATATATATATATATATATATATATATATATATATATATATATATATATATATATATATATATATATATATATATATATATATATATATATATATATATATATATATATATATATATATATATATATATATATATATATATATATATATATATATATATATATATATATATATATATATATATATAGCGCTAGGCGAATGGGCTATTATTGCCATTATTATTGTTATTTTTATTAAATTGCAACTGTAGTTTGACCGTCTGTCGGATTATATAACAGCGGCAGATCTTTAAAGCAAATCCAAGTGCTAGAGAGTAAGATTGGTATTTCCTTTAGTCTGGAAGAGTATAACTAAACTACTCGCGACAATGGAAGCTAACTTTCCAACAATCTGGCCACCTTTTCCTAGACTATCTTTTATTAGAGGACTGCATCACCTGCCTAGTTTCGTCTGCCTACTTTAAGCTAAGCTCCATAGCCAAAATTCGGGCATGCTTGGTTAAGAACACGCTGGTCAAGTTTGTAGGTCCATTTGTGACATTCTGTCCAGGCATCTTATGCAAATCACTACTCGCTCGTCTTCCGGCTCGTGCAAAGCTCGGCGCTTATAGTTGGGGAAAAACTCTGCTGCTTGAGCTTTTCTGTCATGAACGTCAAAATGGTCGCATTACACCGATGCTCGCAAACTTGAACTGGCTCTCCATCAAGCAGTATATCAACTTCAAGATTTTTTCACTCACTTGTTCTGGCCTACCTATTCGAAATACTTCATATTCAGGCCAGACATCGTACCACCTACTCTTCAAACTCAAGTAGCTCAGATGTGCTTCAAAGCAAACCACATATACTTAGGACGCCACGCCTTTAGTTCGTATGCTTCCTGACCCTGACACTCAATCACGACTGACGTCAGGACGTGAACTTAACGACAATAAAAAAGAAGCGGAAAGTTCATCTCTTCCCAAAAATGTTCTCTGTCTGCGTGAGTTGTCCTCTGTGTGCTTCTGCTTGCTTTTACCGTACACGTTATCACTAACCAATTGAAATGCTTTCTTTCCGGCACACAGGTATGAATTGGAGCATAGGGAGAGATTTTTTTTCTTGGAGCGCGTAAAACGCATCTCATTTTTGTTATAACAACAATATCTGTCACTAACTCACCAATTCCAAAAGAGGCCCAGGAGTAGTGGTGAGCTTCTCGCAACTAATACTATGCCGTTCACGTAGAGACCTTTCTACCGCATGAGGCACTGTCCCAATAGCAGATAGTTTGGCATTTAAGCCAGTGTCTGTTTATGTTTACATTAAATTAAAAAAGTCTTGAGGGTATTTTATGTTTAGATTTTTAGGGTTTTTTGTTTAGGATTTAGGAGAAGAGGTATAGGGTTTAAGATTTGCCGTTTAGTGTCGCATCTGTCGCATCTACTTTAAGGTTATGACTGATGTGTTGTGTG
This sequence comes from Cristatella mucedo, assembly GCA_009760855.2. Taxonomy (NCBI): domain Eukaryota; kingdom Metazoa; phylum Bryozoa; class Phylactolaemata; family Cristatellidae; genus Cristatella; species Cristatella mucedo. Next base: position 1,153,279 of record WPIO01000048.1, on the reverse strand, counting down.
TATTATTTAGGTTTCAGGATTCGTGGTAAAGGTGTGGATTTTAGGGTTCACAGTTGATGTTTTACTTTTTACAGACGCTAGCTACAACCCCTAACCACGTTATTCTTGTTGTTTATCAGGCATGAGACCACTCACCACTTGATCTTGTTTCATTTGCAGAAAATGTAAAGCGCCTAGAAAGAGATCACATTTTCTGAGACCGCTTTATCAAATGTATTAATATTATGTTTAACTTCTGGTTATGGGCAAAGCCAATCCCCCAAATTCAGGCGTAATCGCCAGCAGTGTAGTGTCTGGGTCTGGCAAAGCGGCAATAGGCGGTCGGCAGCCGAAAGACCGTGGGCAAAGAACTACTTTTTAAATAGTTTCCGTCCTTCAGAATTAATTCATTGACGAGGAGCGGCTTGTGAAAACACGCTTAGTGTGATGGTCGATGTTGAGTTTTCAAAACCAACTATCAGATCTGAGGTCTATCCGGAGCAACGGAGAAACAAAAGTAAACGAAAGCGATTGCACTTGCAGCGCAAGCCTTGAGCGTTACAGGCTTGCGCGTCTGCTGCTGAATCATTTACGAAGAAAGCTTATGGAAAATTTGTTCATCCAATTTTTGGCTACGCCTTTGTCTATCAACAGAAATTAGGGATAATAATTTCACTGTGGTACCGAGAACGCAATGTAGACCAAAATAAAATCTGCAGCCGCCATTTTTGAGGTGCGAGCCGCTTGCTTGCTATTCGCTAATAAATTTGGGCGAAAAAAGACGACTGTCCTTGGGAAGCCATCATTGATGTCAGCACTTAACTCGGGGCTTCTTACACAAATTAAGGAAAGAGATATTGCTCGCTGGCCACGCTTCGGCACTGGACAAGAGTGATCAGGAGCAATACTATCTGGGGCGAAGGGAAACCTGTCTGCAATAAAAACGTCTTTAATTGAGGATTTAAAGGATAAAAGGTCATTGCAGGTTGTAACCGAAGCCGGAAGTGAACTCCAGAACGATCGGTACGCACGAGCTGTAGGCTCGATCATCCAAGGATTTCAATTCAGTTTGAGGGTCGACGAGATGGCTGGGCACTGAGAAGCGGGCGGAGCGAGAGCACGCAGGAAGAGTAAGGCACTCGGTAAGGCAAGCTGGTGCAAGAGAGTGGAGCGACCTGTCTGAGCGAGACAGAGAGAGAGAGAGAGAGAGAGAGAGAGAGAGAGAGAGAGAGAGAGAGAGAGAGAGAGAGAGAGAGAGAGAGAGAGGGAGAGGGAGAGAGAGAAAAAGAGAGAGAGAGGATCCGATCTTGAAATCGATTTGATACGTGATTCAAAGTCAGTTAAGCACAAATTGTAGCGGTGTGTCGAGCACGGGGCGGCACGCATTTTACGACAGAACAAAGACGAGCTGCTGAGTTTTGTTGGCGGTCGATATCGACTAAAGGCCCGCACCAAGAGTCCTGAATCAAGGGCATTGCACTAATATAACCGTAATATCACACAAAGGCGTGAACGCGTTTGGCTGTCTTACCATTGTTTTAGGAGACCCTGATGTTGAGACGTGCATAAGTTGAAAGTAGGCCAACTTGACTGCGGAAGGCATGTGCTGCTCAACGAAGTCGTTTTGAAAAAGCACGCCCACATTAGCACGGCAGACGTTGGGGGAGTGATTTTGGGTGAATCAGTTTTTAGAATGAGGTCTTACAATTTTCGGGTGACACAGGGTTTGGTCATAACTATTTGTTGTTTATCTAATCATCTTTAAGCTTCAGAAAGCTTGTGGCTAGCCAATTATGAATGAGGTCGATGCAGGTAGCAAGGGAATCGAGTGAGTCGTACAGCAAATAAGCCCTAGAATGTTCGAAGGATGCCCCTCCCCCCCCGGGTCTTAGCCCTGGAGGTTAAGGTTTGCGAACAGCAGGCTTCAGGTCGTGGTTTCGAGTCTTGCCGCAGACGACCCTTTATTGCAAGCGAGGTGATAGCCGCGAAGGTTCGTCTGATGCTCCCTCAATTTTTGAGGCTTTTGGATCGGCCTACTTTTACTTCACCTTACCTATTGGCATAGCAGTGAATGATTGGTGCTTCTATGTCAGCCTGGTTAAAATTTTTGTGAGCTGATTTCCAAAGTTCTATTTTGTGACAATTCCATGCCCGGCGGCTTCCGAAAAAACTTGTAGCTTTATCTTACGAGAATGAACCGAAATGAGCAGCCAACGGCCGCTTCACAAATGCCTGCCCAACTCGCCCCACGATCTTCTCCAGCGTCAGAGACTCGAATGCTGCTGCACGCAGAACGAGCTCTGCCTGCGAGGCAGGTTTTCTGACGTCCCAATAAATATCGCAGCCTCAACGAAATGTGGCTGCCTCCTCTATAGGCGACTACGGATGTGCGCGCCGACGGTGCGCCGCGCCTGGAAGAAAAAGTAATTCTAACCTCCAAGAGAAGCCGGTGCAGCGCCGCACCCAGGCGGAGCCTGGAGTTTCCAGCGAATGGTGCCAGGCCCGGACTCGCCAGACTACGGTTGCATACTAACTCAGCACGGGCCAGCGGACATTTCCGGGCTGTCCGCCTTTGACTCGCAGCGATCGGCCATCTACCGGGCAGGCAGATTAAGCCGTCGGCGCTCGCTGCCTCAGGCTCCGCAAGTGCACGGCGGCCATCGCGATCCGGGCACCGACAAGCCACAGTCTAGACGGGCGCCGACTTCCGTTTATAGACGAGCGTAAAAAGCCTTGCGAGCGCGTGGTCGCCCAGGCTCTGGGCGGCCCAATGGAATCTGTCGGAACTGCCTTAACGCCAAGCGACGCACACATTTGGAGAGAGCCTTGCGCTGTTGTGGCACGCATGGGATCTCCGCTCCCCCAATGCGGCCCTTTTAAGACGAACTCTAGGTATTAACCTATTAGCATTTACAAAAATATGACCACCCACCTATTAAAATTTGATAGCTCCTCGTGGAAACTAATCCAGAAATCGCTCGCCGAAGGCACGCCGCCTCAGCTACACGTTAATGTCCTTCGATATAAAGACGATAGCTCCACTACGCGAAGCCGCGCCGCATATGGGCTCCTATCTCTCTAAGCCGCGCTGGTTCGGCCAAGTGGCTAAGGTGCTCGCCTCGAACCAAGGTCCAGGTGACTGCCTTCGATGACTGAGGTTGTGGGCTCGAGTCGCGGCAAAAAACGACCGGCTCGCGGTCTGCCGACGAAGTTGCCCTCCACCAGCGCCTTAACTTGTTCGTGCGATCACTTGTCGCGTGTGGAGCGTTGGTCCTGTGGTTAAGGTGCTCGCCCCGACCAAGGTCTGGCTGAGGTTGTGGGCTCGAGCCCCAAGGCATATGTGAAGCGCCTGAATAGAGATTAGGTTCTCTTGGGGCGCTATACAAATGAATTATATATATATATATATATATTTGGCTTATAGGCCGGCTCTGCGCACTTTGGTGAGCTCTACCGGCCACCACCAACGCTCGGAGTAGCTCATACCGGCTTGGAATAGCTCTGTCGACTAGAACCAGCTCCCGTCAGCTTGGACTAGCTCTCGCCAGCTTAGCTTCAGCTCTCTCCGGCTTGGAATAGTCTCCACCGGCTCAGAGTAGATCTCGCCGGTTGTCCGGGCTCCTTGTTGCGCACGCGAATCACTGGAGACTAGCAGTCGGTCGCCGTGCGAGTCTAGGAAATGGGTTCAAGGAGGCAGGAGAGTGAGCGCAACGCCTCTCGCCGCAACTCGCAACGCGCCGCCAACTTTCATCCGCCACCGCCGGCGGCGGTGGTCCGAGGGCCAGAGGCCCCGCGGGCTGCGTGCTCGACCCCTCCCAGCGCGAACCTGGCAGGGAGCCGCCGGGCACTTACTTTTTGGCACCACTCTGAAGACTGACACCCCATCGGGAGGAGGGAGGCTGTTCCTCCGGCGGAGGGGGGAGGGGGCTGGCGAGCTTCCAAGGGGAGTGCAGCAAAGCTTGGAGGGGCCGAAGAGCCGCGCCGCGCGGTGCGACTTCGACGCGCACCATCCGGGTCCGGGACATCCGGGGCAGGTGACGTGCAACTTCGATTCTGTCTGCTTCCGGTGGAGGGCCGTCCGTCGGTTTGTAGATGCGAGGCTGCCTCCAGATGGCGCTCCTATACAGCTCCAATTCTTAGCCTGGATTAGACGGCACGTCTTGCTTCCTACCTGCTTCCTACCTACTAAAGTCTTTGGTGTATATATCACAGATACGGCGGGGGGAGCGTGGTGGTCCAAGACCTAAAGGAATACTTGACGAAGGCTCAGCAGCCTAAAGCGGCTCTGCCCCGAGGCATATGTGAGGCGTCTGAATTGAGATTAAGTTCTCTTGGGGCGCTATACAAATGAATTGCATTTATTCATTTATTTAGTTGCTTGTTCGGCCAAAACTCCGGCAATGCTTGGCAAGTGACGATCATAGGCGCCGTTCAGACCGCGCCTACTGCATGACTTTTGAAAGGAGTTGCAAACGACTTGACCTTCGAAATCGTCGATGCGTTCCGCGTGAGTCACTGCTTATGGGACACACTGAGCTCAGAGTTGAAAAGCCAGATTTTGAAACGGCAAGTGGTAAATACTATACTGAACAGGTTTCATTGTACCGGTAATTGCGTTAGCGAAGTGTGACCGTAGTGAAATGCTCTAGCTACGTGGCCTTGCTTGGATACGTGGCCGAGACGAGTGTAAGTTGTTGAGCTGACAAGTCCATAATATAAAAACTAAATACGAACACAAGCAGCAGAACGTAAACAGCGGCAGCCAACTCCAATTCACTAGGAAGGATGTGCATTGGTGAGTCGGAATAGCTCACTAGGTAAGGCGGTTGCTTTTCACGACCTCGGCATCGAGGTCGTGGGTTCGAATCCTGCGGCGGGCGACCCTTTATCACCACTGCAAGCGGTGGTGATAGCCGTAAAGGCTCTGCCGTCGCTATGCAAAAAGAGGCTGTTAAATCAGCTAGCAATCCCCACGGCCGTATCCTACCTCCCTAACGAAAGTCATTTCCCCATAAACGCTCACTTGGGCGGTGCGAGTAGGATGCGAGGCAGACTTGCAGCAAGACTCGCCGTCTAAGCCTCCTACAAAAAGAAAGACCCAAGTAAGACGCGAGTAGGTAGTAAGCAGGTAGGAAGCAAGACTCGCCGCCTAAACTTGCGGCTCATCCGATCTGTTCTTTGAGGCCACCTGCCCCTTGCTAGTTCACTGCGACTATGCATGGCACTAATGAACTCAAACCAGTCTACTCCTGAGGCTTTGCTCTCAAAGAGCTCGACCCCAGGAGTACTAGATACTGCAAGTCATCAAGAGTCGGCCTGTCATACTTACGCACACGCGTACGCTCGCACGTGCACACGCTTTAGGACGTCGTCGTCCCAGCAAGTCGCAGCTGAATGGGAATTTCTTCCAGACAAGCAGCCAAAGCTTCTCGCTCTGGTCCTTCCCAAGAGCCTTCTGCTGACGACCGATCGCTCGTCAAAAACAGTGTATTCCAAAAACTGTGATTACTGCCGGTCAATAGTGATAAATAATAATTCAAGTCTACAATTAGAAAGCCGTAAGCAGACGACCGCTGGCACCCAGCGACCGAAGTATCAAGTCGTTTTCAGTAAATCAGACGTCATTTGGAGGAATTACTTTGCTCTCGACTTTCTGCTTGTTCAATCTCGAGGACGGGGAAATTGGCCTGGCAATTTCGCTTCCAGAGTCTTTCGGAAAGGCCTATCCGTTCGGGGTCATGTTTAAACTCCCGAAGAAAATCTTAGTAACGAGCCAGCCGGCACGCTGTTTCGCGGCCCTGGCGGTAGGTCATCATCGGAGTGTCCACTCAGATTCGCTGGCAGACTCTGCACCCTCCTTTGCATCGGCAGGGGCCCTGTCAAGATGCAGCAGGGTTAGTCAAGGTCGCAAGGGCTCACCGGAGACTCGCCCTTTGGCCGACGGCGCTACGGAGCTTATTGCATGGCAGCCGAGAGCTGCCTAATTTGGACGTGGCTATTTATTGGTATAAGCCACTGTCTGATAAGAGGTCGCGCCCGCGCCCGCCCACGAGAACCGCTGGTGGTAGCGCCAGTAGCGGGGTAACCGCACGGTCACGAGCACCGCCTCCGTCTCTCATCAGAGACCTTAGATCTGGCAGAAACGCCGCTTGGGTCCTTAGCCTTCAAAGACGAGAGTAAAATGGCGTCCGCTTCAAAAGATGGTCAAGCGGTCGCCAAAGGAATACTTTTACGTCCACAAAGGAGAGCGAGCAATCAAGTAGCTACAGTGTGTATATAGGAGTTCGTATATCTAGGAAAGCGTGCACGTAAGCATGGCGAGTAGCTAGAGCGATTGCAAGGCTTAGAAAGTCCCTGGTGGTGCTACTATAGAAGGCTAGCGAGAGTTTACCGAGGAAAAAAGTTACCGGGGGACCGCAGCTAGACAATTTTGAGGTTGATCTAATCCACAATGACCTCAGGGAGAGTGACGTAAACGCTGCTTGGCTGATCGAGGTTTGGCTGAAAGATCAGCCTGGTCCTGTTATGGTAACTTTCATCCCATAGAATCTGAGCTGCGAATATTTCCTACCCCAGGAGGGGGGCAGCCCAGGCGATGGGGCTTACCCTGGTGTTATCATGTAGTTGAGGTTTGTCATAGCTTCCATTACTTGCATTCGTACACAGTTGATATCCAAAAGTCAGAGGCCCGCTAGGTATGTTAATCATCAGCTACATGTGGCAGTTGGCCTCAATTAATGTACTTTGACTGATCCGTGAATCGGACAGCGACTGGTAGATACTTTGAATTGTCACATCATGGCATTTTAGAATCGTCTTCGGTCCGACTTCACGTTCTCACAGGCAATACATATTCCCGGTGGTACCATTGACTTGCTCGTTTCAAAGAACGTGTTTCTGCAGTTTTATTGGTGAACTCGTTGACAGTTATAATAATAATAATGCACTTGATAAAGCGCCCTCAGAGAACTGAATCTCTCTCTAGGCGCTTTACATTTGCTGCAAAGGGAAATGCCATTTAATGGTGAGTAATATCATACTTGATAAACAAAAAAATGAATAACATGGTTAGGGGTGACATGCACAGGGTCAGCATGTAAATGTGGTTAGTGGCAGCATGCACAGTGCCAGCACGCATAAGCACATCAAGGACGAATCACAAGGACCCACTAAATGCCGTCTTAAATAGGTGTATTTTCAAGTTCTTTTTTAATGTGGTCAGGTCAGGGGATGTTCTGACGTAGGTCGGGTGGGAGTTCCAGGCTTTGGGAGCATACGAACTAAATGCACGGTCTCCAAAAGATTTGAGGTTTGTACGAGGTATTGGTAAACTGTTAGATTCCGAAAAGCGGGTGGTACGATGCTTGGCCTGGTGGGGGAGTAGATCTCACAGACAGGTTGGAGCCAAAGAATGAAGTGACCTAAAAGTGATCGACAAACCCTTGAAGTCAATCCGTTGCTTGACTGGTAGCCAGTGCAGGTCGGCGAGAAGTGGAGTAATGTGGCAACTGCGAAGCTCACGACAGACAAGCCTAGCTGCGGAGTTTTAACCAGCTGCAATCGCCTGATCGCACATGCTGATTGGCCAGTAAGCAGTGAGTTACAGAAGTCAAGACGAGATGTCACGAATGCATGGACCAACTTGGACTTGGTATCCTTATCTAAACAAGCCCGAATTTTGGCAATGTTATGAAGCTGAAAATAGGCAGATTTGACCGTGGAACTGATATGGTCGTCTAACGAGAGGTCGCTTTGGAATCTGACTCCTAGATTTCGAGCTGATTCAATTGGAGATATGCAGGCAGAGCCAATTTTGAGAGTCACCCTTTCCATTATGTTAATCACACTGATTTTGCCCATGACTAGTAAGTTAGTTTTATCATCGTTTAGTTTTAGAAAATTTGCTGCCATGTGCGGATATCATCAATACATGCAGCAAGTGAGTTGCGAGAGGTTGAGGTGCTCGAAGGCTGGGACGGATCAAAGCAAAGGTACAACTGATTGTCATCCCCATAGAAGTGAAAGCCTAGATTGTGCTTGGCAATCACATCAGCAAGAGGGAGAGTATAAACTGCGAAAAGAACCGGACCTAGCACGGAGCCCTGAAGTACCCCATATTTGGGAAGTACCTCAGATGATCTTTGTCCAGTTACTGACCACTTTCCGGTGCCATTAAGCTAGAAAATCTCCAAAAGTACGTGGTGACTTTGAATCCGAGTGCGTCAAACGAGATTTCAGAGAGGTCAATCTGCGTGCTTTCCTGATTTGCATTGCCTCGCTAGGAACTGGGCACAAACTGCTTCCAACGCCACCTTTTATTGACCTCGAACTTCGCAGAATCTAGCAATTCTGTCTACAATCGTTGCAGGTAGTTCTCACGCATAGGCAACGAACCTGCTTCAGCTCGTAGCTCGCGGCTCTGAGAAGAATGGGTGATCGCTGGAGATACAGATAAGAAGAACCTGAGATTCGGCTAACACTTCTGCTTAAAAATATTCCCTTACTGAATACAAAGTCAAGATTTGGCTGCTATCTCTCGGAGGCAGACTCTGTTGACCTGTTTTAATTCTCGGTGCTTCGTCCAGCTTCTGGACGTGCTTTTAGAGAGATCAGCGCGGCCTGAAGGCTTGGCAATTACAGACAGCGATTTGATCTCTTCACTATTTTTAGTTATTATATCATTCACTTGTCAGTAGTGCTGTTCTGCTCTGCTTGAAAAAGCTTTTGAATGTGGCTACTCTCGATGCCATTGGGGTCTGGCGTTTCAACTTACTCAGCAAGAAAATGGCCCCGCCTCTGACCCCTTTCTAACCTATTTCCTATCCCGTGGGTCACCAACCTAATCGACAGACTTGCTCGTGGTATACCAAATATGTTTAACCCATCGCAGGAAACACAACACGAATCATTCTGGCTACGTATCGACTGACAATTGTGCGATCATGGCGTAGATCTCGAGGTTTCTCTTTTGACTGAATCACTTCTTCTGTCTGCTCAACGGTCTCTATAAGATGGACGGTTTGCAAATGTTTTCAGACCCACCCACCTTACAATTAAGTATTCGCTGGTGAAACGCTTTAGTCTGGTTTTCCATCAGTCTGTTACACTGCATCGGTTTCGCCGTCACTGCAAAATTCCTACCCAGAGCGGAAGTAGCAAAGTAACATCACTCGGGCTTTTCGATCCGGGCAATTTTTGACACAGTCAACCGCGAGGTCTTGCTTGGGTGGTTATCTTATAATTAGTATCATTATTATTACGTTCTCATGTTGGACTCTACAGCTGGGAAAACAACTGCTATTTTCATCTCACCGAGTAGACTTGGGTTCCAAATGAGTTGAGGACATTAAAGGCAATAATAATATTTTCTTTTTGTTGTGCCCTACGGTAACTAAATCTCTTTGAAGGTACTTTAAATATTCAGTTGTACGATGTCGCGAGGTATTCCTCAAGGTTCAGTGATTGATTCACTTTGCTTTCCAAAAAACCACCCAACTTGGTAAGTCAGTTTGATCAAATATTCTATAGCTGACCTGATCTGTTCTATCTCGCTTACGATCAGCGAGTCGTTCGTACATAAATATCGCACCTAATTTCCTGCCACCAGAAGATTCATTCTTAGGCACTAATACGTGATGCAAATATACCACCATTTATACAATGCCAAAGTGATCACACAGGTTCATGAGCTGAATGAGCATGCCATATTCCATCATTGAACTCGGAGAATTCCCAGAAACGAGGTGCTGTTTTTATTCAAGATTTAGTTTTGAACGATTTGATGAAATTCGTATCTGTTTCACGACCATGTACCACTTTGATATTGCCGCTATCAGAATAAAAAACTAAAGAGTATTTAGTTGAGAAATCAAGAAAAAGCTAGGCAAGTGCAACTTAAAAGCTGTACATCGATGCGATGCCTTCTTAGCCATCATTTTTATATAATCTCCCAAGCCTTTAAACAGCCCACAGGGGATACTTCAACGATTTGGCCCAGGGGTCAATGTGCCCAGGGGTCCATGTGCTCGCCTTGAACGACCAAGGCCAAGGCTCTCACCTCTACATCCGAGGTCAGGGGCGCGAACCCTGTGGCATACGTGTAGCGCCTGGATAGAGATTCAGTTCTCTTAAGGGCGCTAGACAAATGAATTTTATTTATTTAGGTACACATTCATTTCCGGTTAAACTTAAGAGTCGCAATGACAAGACCTTCAGCAAGCCCAGCTCCTTTACACATCCTCTCAAGCGTACCTAAAGTAGTGCTCTCGATGCTGCCATCTCGCAGGCTGCAGACCAGATCCCAGCGCCCCTGCATGCATTGTGCCAAGAAAGAGATTCAGCTCTCTTAGGGCGCCCATACAAGTGACTTATGATGACGATTACTATTATTAGCCTCATCCGCGCTATTTGAGGTCGCCCCAATAAGAGCTGTCAGGGGATTAGGCTCTGCCGCCCGCCCCGCCCCAACGGAAGCTCTAGCATTGTGGGCGGTAACGGCTGCCGGAGTGGCCGTGGGATGCAACTGAAGGCAGGGTCCGAAGCGGGTGTACGAAAACCAGTGCATCCATGAGTACATCTTGGTCTGTCCACCGAAATTAAGATCTATATATAGCTGGTCCAGTATTGCTAAGCAATGGCCTTAGAGTGCCTTACTGGGTTGGGGCCCATGCTCTGCTCCCAGAAGCCCAGCTTCTCTCAGTGGTAGACTAAAGACGGGTTACCGCGGTCCAATGACCGCCGGGTCAGGGTTGGCTGGTGTGCTGACCAATCACCATGCTGCTTGGAGGGTGGCCAACAGCGAGCCCATTCCAAGCGCTGGTTACGTTGCCGCTTCCAACTGGGCTCGCGAGAGGATCGGCTGCGATGGCTTGCACCTGCCGGCGGTGATGGTGTCGCCGGTAAAGTTACTGTTCTTTTGCAGATGCAAAGGTACTGATGATGATTCCCAACCATATCTGCCGATTTGATTGTGTTGTCATTGTATTGAACCTTCAACTGTTTGCTATTTGCAGTTGGCTTTATCGTGAATAGTACCTCTCGCTATCGGTCGCTGCTGACTGATTTTTGTCGCGGACAGCGAAATAGAAGCGCGCTGGATATTTAGATACTATGGGCGTGGAACGGAAATCCTATCAATGTAAGAAGCGTATATCCGCTTTGGTCGACCGACTGATCGGTCTCGAATGGCAGGCCGTCAAAAACTGTGGGCGGTTTCGCATATTTTTCAGCGCGTTTTAAGTGATTTACTTGAGAGTTTGCTGAAATGTTTGCAGATTATAAACCCCTAACAGTACCCTTTCAATTAAGGGGAGGAATTGCCGTGTAGCGTGTGCTCTACTACTCTCTTAAGCGGATGCCACTAGTCATTTGTAGGTGAGGTAGGTAACGCTAGGACGGAAGCTATCGAAGCTTGGCATTTTAGACGTGCGGGGCCTTGGGAGTAGCCTGTCTGAGGGTGGCTAACTTCCGCTTCTTTGTAATGGTTTGTGCTATTCCTGGCAGGATGCTGTCAAAAGTGCTACGCGAGTGGCTGGCCTGCGGTGCTAACTGACGAAACTACCGCTTTCGTGTACCAAACGTGGAGTGGAGTGTGCGAAGCACCAGTGCAACGCCGGCGGCAGCACAGCTTTACTGGCGATATGAAGCCTCGTCACAGCAGCATGCGCTGTAGCTAGCTGCTGCTGCTCTTTTCGCCTGTGAGCGAAACGGAGCAACACGATCGCAGGTCGTGGCTGCAGTCAAGTGCCGAATACAGTCGATTCCATCCAAGGCGCTCTCGGGTCGTGTAGGTCCGAGTAGCCCAACAAGTGGTACTTGGCCCGTCCAGCTGGCGCTACAGACTTCGAATGGCACCGCGTTCCGAAGCCGCAGCTGCTGCAGACCCTGAGCTGTGGCTCAGAGAGTGAAGAGCTGCTGTTTCGGGAGAGCTGCTGTTCGAGCTGTGAGTCTCACCCGAGGAGCAGCTGGTTGGCAGAGCTCTCTCGGCCCCTTCTCTTTCTGCCCTCTCCTGTGCATCATCGTCATCTCTCTCGTGCCCACTCATCCCTCCTGTGCAGCCATCCCTGTCGAAACCACTGAGCCTGCCAGTTCTCGAGAGGATGGCCGCATGGGCGTGGTCAGTTTCGAGCCGAAGTGCCTCACTGATGCTGCTCAGGCCTAGCTGCTGCAAGGGCAGGAGTGGAGCTGCCGTATGAGGCCGGAGCCCTTTCCCGGTGGCTCGACTGTCGTGTCATTGGCTGACTGAGAAGCTCCATGGGAGGGCTTCGAGCCATGGGCCTCCGGGACTCTGGCCGGTAAAGGCTGGGTCGTACCGATTCGCCAGATTCATCATCGGCAATTGGTTACTGCTACTGCATGTGCCTGGAGCCTCCGACTACACCAAAGCCTGCCGAGAGCTAGTGACTGGCTGGAAACAAGTGCAGCAGTTAGCAGCTGTCCTGGCCAGGCTCTGTGAGTTACCGGATGTGCTGCAGCCTGGCCCCGGCAGTGCATTGACATCGGAGCACATGCGTAGGCTGGATTAAGCCAATGAGGACTTGGTGATCAATGAGTTTGCAAGGATTGAACAAGCTAAGGGCATACCTATGCTTCTTAGATTTTGTTCTGTCTGAGCAATTTTCCTTCTGTAGTGCTGCTGTGCGTTACATTATTGTGCATGTCGTGGCTAAGAGCAAGAGTGGCATGCTTTTGTATAGCTCCCCAGTGGGAGTATCGTTTTCCTGCCTGCTTTGCCCACCTGTGCTTGATTGAGTGCATGCTAACTGCATGTCCTACTTACAAGTCGCCGTCTGTGTCTTTTAATGTGCTTGTGCATGCCTGTGTAAGTGTGGTACTTGCCTAATAGGTGCCTTTGTAAGCTTGCCCAATGCAGGATGCCTGTCAACAACTGCTGGTTACTGCTTCTTTTGCTGCAAATAGTATATATATAGCACTATACTATATATATATATAGGCGCTGGCGCTTAAACGCCGTACTCGTTTGGTTGCTGTCATGCTGCCAGTCGTCTGTTCACTAGCTTGCTGACCTTTGTCAAGTGGTTGGGCGGAGGCCAGTGCTCCAACCAGCTGGACTATCTTGCATGGCATGCTAATTCTCAGCCGACCTATTTGGGCAATGGCGAGGAGCTCAGCAGGAAGCAGCAGGAAGCAGCAGGAGGCAGCCGCCGCTGCTGCCCCTGCCTCCTGCTATTGCTAAGGCAGCAAAGCAGCAGCCATGGCAGGCAATGGCTGGCTAACGTACGTTCTGGCTGCTTCGGCCAGTGTGCCACTTCCTCTGACGTCCATCCGTTGCCAGGCTGTGCAGAATGACCTGCTGCTCCAACGGCGCTCGGGTCACGTGCTACCCGTGGCAGATGTGCGCCGCTTGCTGCAGCGCAGCAGCTAGCAGCGCCGGACTCTTTGGGACGAATAGATGTCGAGCCGCTGCCAGTCTGACCAGGCGCTCCGTCGTCACTGCGCTGGTGCTGCTAGCGGTCTTCGTCTTCTTCGTCATCGTGCGTTCCCATTGGTCTGGGCCCTGGCTTCCGGCCGACAGCAGATCTCAGGAGAAAGGTGCGCCGCAGCAACGTTGCCACCCAGCGTTGTGTGTGTGTGTGTGTGTGAGTGTGTGTGTGAGTGTGCACGTGTGTGCTGCTGCTGTGACGATCGCCCACCCGTCGATGAGTTATCAGAACTGAGTTTCATGCCTACTCAGCCTGCGAATTTGTCATACTTGGCGCAATGAGGCTGGCAAGTGCTTTATGAGCTTCCTTGTGTATGTCCTCTGGATGCAATATGTAAAATACTGCCTCCCTCTCTTTCTCTGTCTCTGTCTCTCTGGCTGTCTCTCTGTCTCTGTCTCTCTGTCTATGTCTCTCTCTCTGTCTGTCTCTGTCTCTCTCCAGCAGATGCCGTGGTCGTCGTGGATCTGATTGATGGCACTCTAGTAGCCATGGTGTGTAGGTCTTGAGAGACATTTGGCGTTGCCGTCATAGAGCCTGATCTAAAGTGCTGATTGCTTATCGGTGTGAGCAAAGATCATCTGGATTTGAGGCATTGGGCATGTGCATTTTGTGGTCTGGTTGATAGTTTTTATGACCAATTAAGTTATGGTCTCGTGAGCCATGCATGGATAATTGGTCTGAAGCCGATACCTAGCGATATTTAGGCAGATCACTCGATAAATGGAAAGGTCAGGGTTGCCCTCCCGTTGGTTTAGTAAGGGTTTTTGCGACGGATCACCTCTTGACACTCAAAAGAAGTGACCTACATTGATGACATCAGTTGCTGTCGTCACTGTTCACCCCTGACTCTGAAGCTTTTAGTGTACAACCACATTCCGGATCAGGGCCCAGATGGACCCTGCCACTTTGTACCTCGGCCGAGAAGCGTGCCAAGCCGGCTAGATAAGTAAAGCCTTGGCACCCGCCTCCAGTGTTTACTTGCATATTCATTTTCATTTGCTCGGCTGCTGGGGCTATTTCTTTTGTAGCTCAAGCAACAAAAGAGAACAAGCAAACCGATCTCTCGGATCCAAGCCTGACATATGCCATTGTATTTGACTGCGGTAGCAGTGGCACTCGCGTCTATCTGTACTACTGGCCACCGCACAGTGGCATATCGTCAGATCTACTCAACATTCAGCCGGTTCTGGGTGCCAACGGAAAGCCTGTGTCAAAAAAGGTGTCTCCTGGTAAGGGCTGTGCACACTGCATTTGCTATATTCGGTATTTCTCCAGCTATGCCATTTTTTCTTGCCTTGGCACAGGCATCTTGTGATCAGAAAATGGAGGGTAGACAGACAGACAGACAGGCAGAGAGAGACAGACAGGCAGAGAGAGAGAGAGAGAGAGAGAGAGAGAGAGAGAGAGAGAGAGAGAGAGAGAGAGAGAGAGAGAGAGAGAGAGAGAGAGAGAGAGAGAGAGAGAGGCAAAGAGAGAGATTTGAAGGAAGAGGGAGGGGGCTAGAGGGAGAAATTAATGTAATGGCCAATCTGAGTGGCTTGAGAAACAAATGGATGAAAAACATTTTGGTTGGTGAAGAGGATCTTTAGAATGCTTTACCTGCTCTTCTCATCTTTGCAGCCTAGGACTTTGCTGTCTATTCATCTGCAGTCGCCCCATCTGGTGCTGTGTCTCACGACTTGCCAGTCTTGGCTAGGCTGTCACCCCGATGCTAAACACGAGGTAACTGGGTTGGCACTTTGAAGATAACGATTAGCGGCTTTTTAGAAAAGCAGTGGTCCCGACTGTCATTGTGCTGCAAGTTCAAAACCAGCTGGTTTGGCCCAGTGGTTAAGGTGCTTGCCCCGATCAAGGTCTGGCCTAGGTCGTGGCTCGAGCCCCGTGGCATATGTGAAGAGCCTGAATAGAGATTAAGTTCTCTTAGCGCGCTATACAAATGAATTATATATATATGTATATATATATATATATATATATATATATATATATATATATATACATATATATATATATATATATATGTATATATATATATATATATATATATATATATATTTGACGTTTCACTGCTTTCAAAATTTGGCATTTGATTTTGCAGATGTACGCACAGGCAGATTGAGCCAAATTGTATGCATTGACGCCTTCTTAACATGGCACACCCCTAGATCATTTGAATCAACCAAGTTGAACGCAATTGTCCAGGGTCGGGCAGTAGATCGGGGGGGGGGGATCTCTATGGTTACATGCATCTATATATACCACGTGTAAGCTGATCGGCAATTCCCAAAAGGGACATTCTATGACTGGCTGGCTTGGGTGAGGTTAAGGTTCGTTCGTCACTGTAGAATGCTCGATCCCTAATGGATTTCTGGTTACATCTGTGTCCTTTGTTTTAACTCTCGTGTGCTTCCATAGCAATTTTGAAAACTGGCTTTTACTGGACATGATGCCTTGTCTTGGAAAGAACTTTGCACCTCTTTCCCTCGCCCTCGCAGAAGGTTTTGCCCATTGCTGAGTGAATCGATGCTGAAAACATTATCTTTTTCCTTTCTGCATTAAAGTAGTAAGCATTCCAGGTCTAGGTGTCTAAGATTCAGTTATGCAGTATAAACCGCTCGTGTGCTCACAGGCCAACAAGTGGGCGCAGAGCACGCACTCAAGCAGTCCCACGTGATCGAAAGCAGCAGCTGTGTAAAGGTGCTGGCTTGTACAGTAGAACCTTTCTCAATTTCTCTCCCTCGTCAGGCGATTTTCCATGCTTGTACAGGGAGTATGTTTATAGGTAGGTGTGTTCAGCTGGCTGGACCCCAATGCGCCGAGTGCTCCTAGTTATTCCATTTTGCAACGGCTCCCAACAGTTGGAGAACTTAACTCACGAATGGCTTTCTTTGTTCGATCCAGCCAAAAAAGTTGTGCATGCATCTAAGTGTATGAGGAGGTTGTGTATTACAACCGGCAGAGAAATTTGGTTTTGGAAATTTTAATGCACACAGAGATAACGAGTGCATAAAGAATTCTTATAGGTAGGTTGTACTTTTCTTCTATGAACTAGTGCTCCGAAAGATTTGCTGGCAGTTGCTCTCCGACAGCCTTCTTCTCTAACCAATAATGAGGATTTTGTGCTGCTCGAGATAAGGCAGTCTCTTTGTGTCCCATACAAATGTCGCCATACAAATGTAGGAAAGTGTATTACAGCATGGGCATCTGCTAAATAAATAAAAATAAATATAATTCATTTGTATAGCGCCCTGAGAGGACTTGATCTCTATTCAGGCGCTTCACATGTGCCACTGGGCTCGGGCCAGACCTTGGTCGAGGCAAGCACTTTAACCACTGGGCCAAACCAGCTTGACACTGCACACAAGTTTAGAGGATGCACTATCAATCGCTATTTAGGATGCGATATTTTGATAGGGTGATGCTCTATTAACGACAATGTGTTTGTTTTCATTTTGTGAGAACTGCTTCAATTTATTAGACAGTAAAGAAAGTCAATTAATGACTATTGGTTTCACAAGCCAGCTCTGCAAGAAGGTGGGATTGACTGAAGAGTAAAACAAATGCTAGCTGATTTAATGGCCTCTTTTGTTTAATGGCAGAAAAGCCTTTATGGCTATCACCACTGCTTGCAGCGGCAATAAAGAATCACCCTCCGCAGGATTCGAGCCCGTGACCTGGGGACCGAGGTCGTGAAAAGCAATCGCCTTACCTATTGAGCCATCACGATCTTAGCACCTAGGTAACTCTTCTTACGAGCTATCGAGCTGGCTGTATTATTCACTCTTAAGGATATAGATGCACAATTCAAACTGACTATAACAAGTACTTAATGGTCCTGAACATCCTGACCAATCCTTATCCGTTAATGGTCCTTAGCAGTCCAATGCTACTTGCCAGGCCTGGCTAATACTCGCCCACGTTTGAGAGCACGTAAGCCAATGCTCATGGGCATATTTTCAAGTCCATAATCTATCCTTTTAAAAGCCAGTGTGTATATGTGCAAAAGAAACCCATTCAGAGTATCTACAAATGATCGTTAGCTTCAATCTAGGCTTGTTAGTGAGTAAGTCACAGTCACTGACGTAGCATTTACTTGGAGCTCTCCAGAATGGTTAAATAATAAGATAGTAAGTAGTACAACGGGGATAGAGCAATTATGAGTGTAAAAAATAGGGGAGATAATTTACTAGTTTGCATATGGATATGCAAGGTGCGCTCACATAATTGACATTATGCAAATACAATTAATTTGTACAGCGCCCTAAGAGAACTTACTCTTTATTCAGGCACTTCACATATGCCACGGGGCTCGAGCCCACGACCTCGCCCAGACGTTGGTCGGGGCAAGCACCCTAACCACTGTGCCAAACCAGCTCGCATGAATGCTGTCTCTGAACCTGACTAGATTGGCGTCGGGCTCAGTCTTCTTAAAACGACATTCAAGTGCATGCTTGATGTGACACATTTAAAAACACTTAGCAATAGAAAGGTGTCTTTTCGTCTCCACACGCACGCACACACACACACACACTCTTTAGAAACCCATGCTCATAGCATGCATTCCATACATTTTCGAGCTTATATGTAAGTATTTTGAATATTGAAATGCTAGAGCTTAAAAAATAATTACACGGTCTTAAACGTGATAGGATTTTTCAAAGGATGGCTGTAGAACTCAAGTGGCTTGTGCTCACTGCACTATGCCCGGAGTGACCCATGGTGCGTCCAGTACTTCCCCAACTGCTACTTGCTTGACATGGCTTATTTGGGGTATGTGAGAGCTGCCCGATTAGTGTAAAGTGTGAGTTAGTTCTACCAGTTTGGTTACATGGCTTCGAATTAATGGTATACTCTAAAT